>OY821519.1:7702167-8202167 GCA_963682025.1 Cordilura impudica
ACTATGTGGTTTGGGTATAATGACTTTGTGCTGCTGTTTGTAACAACCAAAAATATTTGACCTAGACCCATCTTTAATTATACCGATCGAATCAGAATCACTTTCTGAGTTGATTTAACAATGTCCGTCCGTCCGTCCGTCCGTCCGTCTGTGTGTCCATGTAAAGCTTGTAATCAAACTGCAGGTCGCAAAAATGAATATATTTTGACGAAATGTGGTATATAAGCTTTTATCGGCCATGGGATGAACGCTATTGAAATTGGTGAGAATCGGTCCATGTTCAGACCTAGCCCCCATACAAATTACCCATATGAAATCGACATAAATTGCCATAAGATCCAAATTGTCATATAGATCTTACTCAAATTGGGTTTGTATGCGTTCATTACATCCACTAATGAGTAGTCCAAAAATGATCCCTTTGACCCCATATAGAGCTGCTTCCCGATCTTCACTTAAATCTATTAAAAAACAAAAATATTGCACTGATTCTTCTCAAATTTTGTTTGTATATATTTTTGCAAAATACAAGAGACTTTACCAAACATGATCAGGATCGGTCCATTTTTGGACCTAGTCCCTTTATAGATATAGCATCCGATATGAACTTCTTCATATCTGCAGCCAAAAAAATTAATAAAAATCAAACTCAAATTTGGTTTTTGCTTATTTTCTATGTCCAGTTATTTGGGCCTAAGAGATAGGGTTTCTAAACGCATGGTATAGGGTATCGTATAGTCGGTCTAGACCGACTATAATTTTCTTACTTGTTTTTTTGTGGTTTTTTGATCTGTAAATGTTGGTGTACAATATTTGTGTTCAACCACTAAAATAATTACAACAAACACACTGGGTTTTTTGTTTTTTACAGGTGTCTACAAATTTTAGGTCATATCTCACCTCAATGACTCTCGATTTGCTCCAATTTAAATACCAACCTGGTGGGAATAATGGCAAATAATATTATCGTAACCTTATACATGTAAAAGGTTTATTTTGTGAATGCGCGTGATTTCAACAGACAGACGGACAGACGGACATCGCTATATTGACTCGAGCTGTGATAAGGATGAAGAATATATATACTTTATGGGGTCGGAAATTAGTTTTTCTGCCACTGAGGTGTGGAGGATATAAAAAAACAGATCTCATAGAAGCAGTTAATTGGGAGTGGAAAACAATTTCAATGGTTATCACCAACAATTTAATTGACTCCATACCTTGGTCTTGTGAAGCAGTGGTAAAAAATAATGGACGCCCAACAAAATATTGAAACCAAAAATAGAGAGAAAGTTTTCAATTATTGTAAATTAAAGGTTTCCTTCGGTTTGTCAATAGCTTAAAAATGAATACTTTTAAGTTTTCTTATATTTTTATGAAGTTAAGCTATTTCAACTCAAGATTTTTTCTTCAAAACATATAAATTTTGAGATAAATAGAAGAGTTTTCAATTTTATGATCCAAATTTTTTGTACTGATCGTTCAAGTCATCAAAAATAAAATTTTTTAAATATACATTAGGGTGGCCATTAACAAAATAACAAAAAAAAAGTGTTAAAACTCTCGGTATCATCCGCTAGAAATATTCGAGAAGCAAAAAAATACAAAGTTTTGGGTCAATCAAAAAAAAATTTTGAGGTTCCTCAATGCGACTGAAAATTTCAAGTGTGTTTATACCAGGAAAATATGACTTTTTTCAGATTTACTTTAATTTTTTCGACAAAGTAAATGAATCGATTTCTGTACTAAATTATCTCTTTAAAAAGCTATATAACTTCAAAATCGAATAAAAACTTGCAAAAAAAAACTAGGTCGCGAAATTTGACGTACATTTTTTAAACTTTAAGAAATTAATTAAAGCCATCTTTTTTTTTTTGGTCACTATACCTAGGAGCACTCAGACATAAAGTATTGTTTTATTATTACGTTTTTAACCTATTGCGAAATGAGACCAAAGATGGAAAAGTTTTTTGATAAAATTATGAAAACTCCATTTTTAAGTTTAAAAAATTTTCTTAAAAAAAATTTAAAAAAAATTGATCTGGCACTTTAAGGTTTTGTTAAATATATGTCAGAGATTAACTGTGCGAATTTTTAAGCAAATTCCTCTACCAGATTTTTTTTTACAAAGAATATTTTTTTTTAGGGGATTTCGAGAAAGAGTTTGTTGTGAAATATTCAGCAAATGTACTCTTTCTTAATACTTCGTATCAAAAATTTATCAGTTCTCTACTTTTAAATGTTGTGTTTTATCTTAATAGCCTAGGGTTTCGGAAAAAAATTATGTGACCCCATTATCTCTTTTAGAATTGGGGTCGCATATGACCCCAAGCTAATGAAATACAATTTATTTAAAAAAAATTAAAATATTTTGTAAGAGCTGTGGAATTTTTAGATGTGACGCTTAAAATATAATAACCAAATGTGCAAGTCTTCCATGCTAAAAATTTGGAATAAATCGCACAACGTTAACCCGTTTCTTGCCGAGGCCAAACTTTAATATTTGGTATATTTAAAAAAATCCATTATTCTAGTTAACTACATGAAACCCTTAGTATGGGTTGGGAAATAAAATTGTGCGTGTGTTTATACACTTGAAATTTTCACCATTAACTTTTTTTTTGATTGACCCAAAACTTTGAATTTCTCAGTTTTTTTTTGCTATTCTCGCATTTCTAGGGGGTGAGACTTTAAATTCGAACACTTTTTTCGCCTCCATATAATGAAGGGCCACCCGAATGTGCATATATGGATTTTGGGGATTATATAAAATAATTATTGACATCACAAAATTAACTCTTGATGTTTTATTTATTTATTGTGTTTTTAAAGAACTGTTCACAAATTTAAATATATTTGAATGTAATGAACCTTAACACTGCCATATTCAGATCTTACCATACTTATATCCCCACTAAGCAGTGTTGCCAATTCCACATTTTCCTGCTGGATTTACCACTTTTTCATATTTTCTTAAAGATTTTTATAAGTTCATAAATTATACGTCAATGTGTAAAGACCTTCAAATCTTTCATAAAGTATTGAACATTTTTTAAATTCAGTAGCAGCTGTTCAAAAATATTGAGATTAAAAAATTTGTTTTTTTTTCTCACTCAAATAGCCAGACCAGAAAAGAAGACCAAAAATATATTGAAACCTTTAAAATTTTATTGAACTTCTCTGTTCATGTGATATTTTTCTGTTTGAAAACAATAATTAACAAAATTTGTTGCTGTCATATTAGCCTCTACATAACGAACTACTTATGTAGTACAAGCATTTTTGGGCACATTTGCATTAATAAATCAATTTTGAAAATGAACACCTTGAATGGCACGTGACCACATATTAAAATTCTTTAAAATAAAACAAATATTTCCCTACATATAATAAGAATAACAAAAGAAATTTCCAGAATTGCTATTATCAACATTTAAAATGTTGTGTACTATTTCTGAGAGTATTTTGTAATTTATTGAAATTAATTTCGCTTAGTAGCAACAGACTACGTAAATAAAAACAAACCACTATTTCCTGTATGGCTTCATGTAAATAATGTTATTTTGTTGAAAATAGTTTAAAAAAACTACTTTAAACATCTATTTATGGTTTTCGTTTTAGTTAAGTTTATTTGTTTTGATTTTGCTCGATTTTTTGTTATTGGCAATAGCAAAAAACATAAAAATAAATTACTTGCCAACTGAACAGTGTTGTCAAGTATTGATTTAAAAAAAAAAAAAATACAATTGTTTGAAATTTAGATAAAAAAAAAAGAAAAATTATATAAAAATTTGAACTAAAAAACACCATTATTCAAACCATTTTCTTTTTTAAATTAAATTGTATAATTTTTTTTATAATTATAAATGTCTGTAAAGAGTAACTGAAATAAAAATTTGCGACCTCCGGCTCTGTCACACGTTTCTTAATAAAGATATGATAAAAAAAGATAAAAGTTCTTTTATCAAAAATAGTATCTCTCGAAAAATCTTTTGCAGTATACAAAATAATTTGCTGTTATTTCGAAGAAGCACTTGATATAATTTTAAAACAATAATATGCCGATAATGGCCCTTCAAACCAAAGTGGTGCACCTTGGAGAACTTGCAAAAATTACAACTACAAAAATTAATGACGAAAACGTTATTTTTGAAAAATAATATTTTTTTATGTGAATTTTTTTTAACAGACTTTTTTAAATTGAACTCTTTTAAAAATTAACATTTTTAGAAAACTGTATATTTTAAGAAAAAGTTTTATTTTTAGCAAATGTTAGAAAATGTTAAATTTTTGGAAAAATATATTTTGTTTTTTAGTTACTGTTTGTTTTTAGTTTTGTTTTTTAGTTTTGTTTTTTAGTTAGAAAACATTAATTGGTTTTCACAAAGTATCAATTGTATTTTAGAAAACGTCACTTGATAATCAGAAATTATCAAATGTATTTCAGAAAATATCAAATATATTTAAAAAATAATCAAATGTATTTCAGTAAAAATCAATTGTACTTTTTATAGAAAATTTAGCTGACCCGGCAAATGTTGTTTAGCCAGTGAATATTTTTGTTGTTAATTAGAAAATAACGATTGTATTGTGGGTGTGGGTTGGATCCATGAATGGGTGGGATGCTGCGATTTTCGGTTTTGGTGATATTTGCTTTTGGCGATTCCGCACATATTTTCCACGACTACTCACATAGATAATTAATGTATATAACTGTATATATATATATATATATTTGTTCCTTTTACTCCTGCAAGGAGCATAGGGCCGTAATTAATGTACTTGTCAAAAATTCTAAGACTGTCGCTTTCATATATTATATTTATATTTGTGTAGGTGGTGCCACGCCCACTAATCATATCCCGCCCATTTTTTGTTCAACTCTTCACATGAATAACTTATGAACTCAAGCAAGGCCCCAAGGCTCTCCAGTTATATGACAATCAATATCATCTTTGTATAGGAGATGCCACGCCCATTGATCTGATCCCACCCATTTTTTATATGACTGCTCACATTAACATCTGATGGATTCGTAGAAAGGGTCAAGGCTTTCCTCTTTATAGTACTCCAGTTATATATTATACTAGCAGATTCCAGCCCTCGAAATTCGAGCGCAAATTCTAGGAAATTTTATTTTTTCATTAAATAAAGATCCTAAAAGTATGCTAATCAATTATAGCCAACTCACAAATCAACACAAATACCAAACTCATTTTTATTACAAACACATTAACAAACTTGATAAACACACACATAGTATTGTATAATTTTATGTATGTGTTAGTTGGAACTTTAAATGCAATTTACTCAAAATAAAGGAAAAAATTAAAAAATCTGTAAATCTGCAAATCGGCTAAAAAGAAATACCTTTCAAATAATATACGCTTGGTCCAAATCGGGATAAAACGGTAGAACAAAACATCAGTCACAAGAAATCGCCTAGCCTATTAATATTATAGATGATATACAGTGCGTTCATAAATGATAGCACATTTGGTAATCTGTGAATCAATTTTATATAAAATTTTAACTATGCCTGCTATAATTATTATTTCTTTACAAGACTTACATTAATATGTTTTCTTTCCAAAAATAAACGTATATTACCCAAAACTCCCATTAATTAGAAATGCCGTTATTAAAATCTCTTACATCCCAATACTTAGCATATTAAAGCATTCAGATAGTATAGCACATATGTAACAAAGTCTTTGTTTAACAAAAATAATTAATTAATGCCTTTATTTATTTAACAAAAATAACAAAAATAATAGAAATAACATCATCTTAATAATTTTTAACACCACCTTTTGCTTTAATGCAATCAAATATTTAATTTTTCATAGAATATATTAATTTATTCAAGGGACCTTGATTAAGTGCTTTCCATTCATTGAAAATTGAAATTTTTAGTTCATTTACATTCAAGTATTAACGATTGTCAGCATAAATGCGCCTGACGAGAATTCCCAATATGTTATCTATGGGGTTCATATCAGGAGAGCAAGCAGGCCATTCCAAAACATCGACATTATTCGAGCTTAACCATTCTTTTCTGAATTTGCTGGCATGACAGGCTGCATTGTCTTGCTGAAAAAAATATTTTTTTTTCTGTATTGACATGTAGAAATGGCAACAAACTGCATTGAAGCAATTCACAATATTTTTCGCTGTTCATTTTGGTGGGCACGATTTGCAACTCCAGACAACAATATTCAGTAAACGCACCCCAAATCATAACAGAACCGCCACCAAAATTTCTTCGCGTGAAATATTGGGGTTCTTTCCGAAAGTCACGCCTGTAACTAAAACTCCCATCAAGACCATCCAAATTAAATTTTTTTCATCTAAAAAAATTATCTTTTAAAAGAAAACAAATTAATTTATTATTTTCTAACACAACATTAAACAACTTACATTTGACCAATTTCTACCCATATTATTTTTGCAAAACTCCAAACGCGCATTAAATTGACATTTCAAAAGACGAGGAATTTTCTTCATTCTTTGTCTTCGAATATGTCTGGAAGATTTAAGAACATTCCAAATGGCAGTTTTGTACACTCTGTTGGAAACGCATCCAGCAAGTTGGGCACAGCTTTTGGTGCTCTTGCTTGCTGTGTTCGTAATAACTCGACACGCAGTGGCTGAAAATCGTTTCTCATTGGCCAAAATTGTGTAACTTTTGAACCGATCAAAATATTTAAGTAATTTTTTTAATGGATAGATATTTAGTTCAGCTTGACTCAGTTTTAATTACATTAAAATTGATTGAGGACTTTTTAAGGAATTCGGGGTCAAAGTTGAACTCTTAATTTTTTAGAGTGAAACTTTTAGAGTGAAATATGTGTTTATTTTTTTATTTATTAAACAATTTAATATTTGGATTTTAATAATAATTATAAACATTTTTTGTAATAATGGGAAATTTTTAATGTTACACTCAAAAAAATTTTTACACTTACACAAAAAATAGTAAAATCAACTGGAGATTTTGCTATTATTACTGAAAAATTAAAAATTTTTTGTTCTCAAATTTGCAAATTAGTTTCACTCAAATAATATTTACACTTAATAAAAAACGTTAATAATATTATCTAAAAATATTGCTATTACTACAGAAAAAATTATTATCTTTTGCTGTCAAATATGATAATTTCAAAAAACATTTTAAAAATAAAAACTGCAATAGATTTTAATTGCAGTTGTAACAGAGGTAGGTTCTGGTTACTATTGTTTTTTACTAATACTGTGTTTTTCTTACTGAAATAACAATGAAAGGCAATTATAATTATTATTCATTTGACTCAAATATTGATTGCAAATATTCCATATTTTGTTCTGTGTTATTTCTCTTCTTTAGTAGTTTTTTGACTTCTTCATCTAAATCCCGATGTTCCACTTTCCATTGATTTCGAATAGTGGAGATGAACGGATCTGATGTTGCCAATAATATATTAAATAGATCTTCATTTGTCGAATTTCGTGAAATTTTTCTAGTATTGTGCTCTTTATAAAATCTGTAATCCTTATTCCTTTTTTCCTGAGCCTCCTCTGATAGATCTCCAAGTGGCACCACATGATATTTAATGACATCTTCTCCAAGATAAAGGATTTTGGGGATTATTATTATTAAATAAGGTTTAAATCATCTCCTGCTATTTCAGATGCTGTTTCTGGATCTGAAAAGAATCTTCTTGCGGTATTGCCATCATATTTCTTTTTTGAACTTCTTAACTCTTTGTTCATTTCGCTGTTTCTTATTGATCCTGAAGACCTGAAATCCAAATCATAACTGATTTTTAGTATGTGTTCCATAAGTCGTATTCTTGCATGTAGTGGTGATAATCCAAATTCATATGCATCGGTATTATCTAATGATTTTGTCGGGACTTGGTTTAATTGGCTTGATGTTGCTTGGCATATGATGCAGCTGAATGCAGTCTTTGTGTTAGTCAAAGCCTGGCCTACTTTTCCATCTAACATTGTCAGCACTAATTGGTAGCTTACTTCAATTTGCTGCCCATCTAACTGTAATTGTAATGGCTTTAGTGTTGCAATTTGGAGCTTGATGTCACTAACTTTTTTGTTAATGACATCATGAGTTTCTTTTTTGAATTCAAATTTGATTGGCCTGCAGTATTTCGTAGAAGTTGGTGTCTAATTTTAGGTTACTCATTAGGTCTCAATAGGTTACTAATGAATAACATCCTCTGTGTATTGACATTCTTACTTACAAATATATTATGGTAATAGAACATATAATGACTATTATAAGCTATAAAATACCTAAAGCACAAATTTTATACGCCATTGTATATGAGTACTTATAGGGCTGTTAAATTATAGTAATTTTAATTTTTTTAGAGTAATTTCATTAAAATGGAAAAAGTGTTCTACCCACGGGTCGTCAAGGGTGCAAAAGTATATATAAGGTTAACTTTCACCTTTGTCCGGGTGGTATACGTTTCTTGTTCCCTTTTGTTCTCTAGAAGTTCTATTCCACTAAAGTTGAAATTTGAGAAAAATATAGTAGTTTCATAAATATTTCATAACGCCCCTAATATTAAAAGGTAGACCTTTTATTTTTTATAAAAAACAAAAAAAATCACCTTTTCCTGAAATTAAAAAAAAACAGTTGAGTTTGACAGCATGACACGCCCACAATTAGCAATAGTTTAACCTATGAAATGAAATCAACATTTCAGCCACAGTGCCGACGCTCGCGTTCATTCAACTTATTTTTTCTACCACTGCTTTTATTTTTGCCATAGTTTTCAATATTTTTTAAAAAATTATAAATAAGCTTTCGACTTCTGCCGATTTCACTTGCAATTTCTGCTTTTGATGCACCATTTTCGAACAAAATTAAAATTTGACTTTTTTCAAATTCACTTAACACTTTTCCTCGTGGAATTTTGCCTATTACTAATATTTTTTATAAAATTAAATAGAATATGTTGCATTAAAACGGTACTTTTTGTCAAACAAAGACTTAGTTGCATTTGTGTATACATTCTGAACGCTTTAATATCGTAACTATTGGGATGTAAGAGATTTTAATAACGATATTTCTGATTAATGGAAGATTTGTGAAATATAAGTTTAGTTTTGGAAAGAGAACATATTAATACACGTTCCACAAAGAGATTATAATTATAGCATGCATAGTTAAAATTTTATATAACATAGATTCACAGATTACCAAATGTGCTATCATTTATGAACGCACTATATTTATTTTGTATGGGTGATGCCCGCTGCTTCGATCACGCCCATTATTTGTTCGACTAATCACATGAATAACTTATGAGCTCACGCGATGTCCCAAGGCTCTAACTATTACAGCACTCCAGATATATGATATTTAATGTTAACTTTGTATGGGGGTGCCCCGCCCATTGCTCCGATCCCACCCATTTTTTGTCTATCACCTCGCATTAATAATAGATGACCTCAAACAAATTTCTAAAGCTGTCTCTGTACTTTTAGTACTTGATACTTCTGTGGTTTTCTGGAATAACCGCGTATGTCCATTTTTGTCAGTTTTGAGTTAACGATGCCAAATATATTATTTTTTAACGCTCTTTACATGTGTTAAATTTAAAAAAATAAAAATATTGACCATTTCTGAGTTTTTTCTTTAAATAACGACGTAAATTAAATGTTTATTAAATTAATTGCAGCACTAACGACGTATGTCAACCTACGTTTGATCGCTGACAAATTATTTTCTCAGAAAACGGCACATAGCGACATACGTTGTTATTAATGAAAAAAAATGCAAAATAATTTTGAATTATTCTTCAGTGTATCACCACTTATAAAAACTGTTGTGTTTATTTCATTTATTTGTTGTCACTATTATTCTTGATACGTTGTTATATTCTCACCCTAAGTCCCGTTAACTTACTGTTGACGAAAAAAAAATCAATTTTTCAAGCAACAACAACTTATGTCTTAATGTGTAGTTGCACTGGTAGTTTTATTTTTCAAAGAAAACGACATTTGTCAACATAAGTTGTTTTATCTGCATACACTTTAAGTGTAATTTACATATTGTTTTTTCGTCCTTCTCTAGGATCTATTCCTCTTAAGATTTTTGACTCAAAATTTTTTGTAAAGTATTTATTGCCCATATCTACAGGAATGTTAAATAAAAAGTCCTAAAATCTTTATAACGAGCCCATAATTTCAAATATAACGTTTTTTGGCTCTCCTGAACATTTTGATTTTATGACATACGCTGTTATTCTAGAAAACCACAGATTAATGATATTTAACAATTCCGATCCCACCTATTTTCGGCATGGGTACTAACATAATTAATATGTTACCATACTCAAATTGGCAAAGCTCTCCCCGTTATAGTACTCAATATACATATATGATGTTAAATTTCACTTTGTAGTAGGTGGGTGCCATACCCATTGCTCCGATCCCACTAATTTTTTGTCCAACTACTCATATTAATAATGGTTAACCTCAGATAAATGCGCAAAGCTGTGGCTGTCATAGTACTCGAGATATATGACATATAATATTTACTTTATATGTGAGGTGCCACGTCCACTTATCCGATCCCGCCCATTTTGGCACGGCTACTAACATTAATAATAGGTGACCTTACATAAATTTGCAAAAGTCTCCCTGTCAGAACACTCAATATATGTATATGATATTAAAAATTCACTTTGTATGGAAAGTGCCACGCCTTAATCACCTAGCGATATGAAATGTACCTTACGACCTTTTTTCATATCTGCCAAATACACATAAAGAATTCAATAAAAGCCGTTTCGGAGGAGTACGATCACAAACACCGTGACACGATAATTTTATATATGTATATAGATTTTTTATTTTCAGTAATTGGTACATTTTTTTACGTTTTTAGAAAACTGTACAGTTTTAGATATTTGTACAATTCTGGAAAATGATACATTTTGTAACACTGGTATAGTTTTGGAAAACGATGCTTCTTTTAAAAAATTATCTTTTTATACCCTATACCACTATGTGGTTTGGGTATAATGACTTTGTGCTGCTGTTTGTAACAACCAAAAATATTTGACCTAGACCCATCTTTAATTATACCGATCGAATCAAAATCACTTTTTGAGTTGATTTAACAATGTCCGTCCGTCTGTGTGTCCATGTAAACCTTGTAATCTAACTGCAGGTCGCAAATCTGAATACATTTTGATGAAATTTGGTATATAAGCTTTTATCGGCCATGGGATGAACGCTATTGAAATTGGTGAGAATCGGTCCATGTTCAGACCTAGCCCCCATACAAATTACCCCTATGAAATCGACATAAATTGCAATAAGATCCAAATTGTCATATCGATATTACTCAAATTGGGTTTGTATGTGTTCATTACATCCATTAATGAGTAGTCCAAAAATGATACCTTCGGCCCCATATAGAGCTGCTTCCCGATCTTCACTTATATCTATTAAAAAACAAAAATATTGCATTGATTCTTCTCAAATTTTGTTTGTACATATTTTTGGAAAATACAAGAGACTTTACCAAACATGATCAGGATCGGTCCATTTTTGGACCTAGTCTCCATATAGATATAGCATCCGATATGAACTTTTTCATATCTAAAACCAAAAAAATTAATAAAAATCCCCCTCAAATTTGGTTTTTGCTTATTTTCTATGTCCAGTTAGTTGGGCCTAAGAGATAGGGTTTCTAAACGCATGGTATAGGGTATCGTATAGTCGGTCTAGACCGACTATAATTTTCTTACTTGTTTAGAATATGGTACTATTTTAGATAATTACACTTTCATAAATATTGGTAGGGGAAAGTGGTCGGTTGCCGGCACTGGTCGATTGTCATTCTGAAAAATGTCAAATATTCGTTTTATTAGCACGTTCTTATTGCGTCGAATACCGAAGAAAAGAGACGCACGTGCTTTGATTTTACAATTAAAATATTTTTTAATGAGTGAAATTGAACTTTGAAGTATTATATTTGTGATTTGCTTAGTGTTTTAAAGTGAAGTAAATTGATCGAAAGGTGAGTGCATTGAATATTTGTGAAACAAATTCAGTTTATTTAATGATTCAACAATAAACGCCACGAACGTGTTCGCAAACAAAAGTTATTTTTTCACTTTTCAAAATGCCTGCTAAAATCGGTTGTCAGCACCCAGACATGGTCGGTTATAGGCACCCCTTTTTTTGTGACATATGGTGAAATATCATCAGGGACGTAAATGTTATTAATTTCAGTGTTGTTTTTAAGAAATTTTTCGATATTTTTAGCCAGGTCACCCGCAAAACAGTTGTCTTCTTCAAAGATGATTGATTGTGATACCTGATTAAAGCAATCAAATGATTTTTAGTGGAAAAGCTGCCAATAAAATCGCTTACTCGATCCTGATGACAATTAATGTGAAAAGTGTCATTGATTGTCATTTATAATATTAATAGGCTAGGCGGTTTCTTGTGACCGATGTTTTATTCTACCCTTTTATCCCGATTTTGACCAAACGTATATTATTTGAAAGGTATTTCTTTTTAGCCGTTTTGCAGATTTACGGATTTTTAAATTTTTTCCTTTATTTTGAGTAAATTGCATTACTCATTCATAAAATAATACATATGCTATGTGTGTTTTGTTAAATTTGTTAATGTGTTTGTTAATGAGTTTATCTTCATTCACAATAGTAATAAACCATAAATGTGTTGGTTTGTGAATTGGCTAAGTTGAAAAATTAAGCTGCCTAGAAATTGCACTCGAATTTCGAGTGCTGGAATCTGCTAGTTAAAATAAATAAATTTCCTTTTTTTTATTTGAATACTGGTGATTTTCATTCATATTCTTCAATTTTCAGTGGATTTTCTTAGGGTGCCGACAACCGACCACATTTTTGTAAATGGCAAAAAAAAAAAAAACTTTCCCCTACATATCAAAAAATGGTAATTTTACAGAATGGTACAATTTTATAAATTGTACATTTTTAAACAGTGATATATTGTTGAAAAATGGTTCTTTTTTTTATATAATTGTACTTTTATAAGAATTTTTACTTTTTTGCAAAGTGGAACTGTTGTAGATGTTTGGTACCATTTGCAGCGGTAAATTTTTGAAAAAGACACATTTCTATAAAATGTTACTTTTTTCAAAATGGTACTTTATTTAAAAAATTTTATTTAAAAGCAATTGTATTTTTTTAAATAGCGAAATTTTAGGAAATGGTAAATATTTAAACAGTTTTGGAAAATTATGTTCTTTTAGAAATTGAAGAAAATTTTACTTTTTTAGTGGCACATTTCTATAAGTAATGGTACATGTTTAGAAAATAGTATAATTTTGCAAATTAATACATTTTGAGAAAATTTTATATATTTAGAAAATAGTATTATTTTACAAAATGGTATTTCTTTATAAAATTGTACTTTTATGGGAAATGATACTTTTTTTAGAAAGTGGTACTTTTATAGATACTGCAGATTCCAACCCTCGAAATTCGAGTGCAAATTCTAGGAAATTTTATTTTTTCATTAACTGTGCTAATCAATTCAATTCACAAATCAATACAAAAAAAAAAAACGAACTCAATTTTATTACAAACACATTAACAAATTTAATAAACACACACATAGCATTGTATAATTTTATGTATGTGTTAGTAGCAACTTTATATGTAATTTACTCAAATTAAAGGACAAAATTTAAAAATCTGTAAATCTGCAAAACGGCTAAAAAGAAATACCTTTAAAATAATATACGTTTGGTCAAAATCGGAATAAAACGGTAGAACAACCTATTAATATTATAGATTGGTATATTCTTAGAAATTTAATTTTTTTTTTTAATTGGTATCTTTTTTAAATGGTACTTTTTTAAACGTTTAAAAAAATTTCTTTATTAAATGGTACTTGTATAAAAAATAGTACATTCTTAGAAAATTGTTTTTTTTTTACAATTCGTTACTTTTTTATAAAATATTATATATTTTTGGAAAACGTACATTTTTAGAATATGATTCTTTTGAAGAAATTTTTATAAAATGATTCTTTTTAGTAAATGTGTGTGTACTTTTGTAGAAAATGGTAGATTCTTTGCAAGCAGTTGGTTTTTAGAAAATGTTTCATTTTTAGATATTACTAGCTGGGCCCGGTCCGCGTTGCTGGCCGAAAGCAAACCTATGGTTTTTATATTGGATGTAAATTTTTATACACAGTGTCACCCGCCAGTCTATTCTGAAGATTCTCTGAAAATTTCATTAAAATCGGTCCATCCATTTTTTATATATATATATAGTAGATGCCATTAGCGGTACAAAATTTAAAATTTGATTTTGCCACGCCCCTCCGCCCATAGGCCAAAACTCCAAAAAATAATCATGTAAAATATAAGAAAATAAAATTATTTGCTAAAATCCTGTTAAAGCAAAATAAAATTTTTTTAAATTTTTTTTCTGAATTTATATAATATTTCTTATATTTAAACATTTTAAAGTAAAAAAATTAAATACAAAAAATGTAATTTATTCAAAGTATACTTAATTTTACATACAGTGACAACACTTCAACGGAATAGATGACAAACTTCCTATCGTTAATTTGTAAAACGTGAGTTTCACACATTTTTTCTTTTTTTTTTTGTTAATGATAAAATAGTTTTTATGAACCTTTTTTTATATATTAACAATAAAATAAAGCGCAATAATTTGTGTTTTATTGCATGAATGTATGTACAGAATTCTACAACAATAAGATTAACAATTTCATAATTAGAGGCTCTATATATTTGAACAAGTTATCAGATTTAGACTTCTTAATGTTTCTTAGAAACTTATCAGCAAAAACATTAATTTTAATTCGTCTGATTTTCTTGTTATATTTAATTTGCATTTTTTGTTGAAATAAGTGAAAACTTATAATAAACGGTAAAATAAAGGATGGGTTTAGGTCAACTATTGTTGGTAGTTACAAAAATCACCACAATCTGATTATATCTGACTTGGAATTTATCACACCCCCAGAAAATGACCCCGAAATGTTCCACATTTTTTCTGCGATGTCCATCTATCCGTCTGTATGTCTGACAATGTATAAAATGTATAAAACTCCAAAGCCTTGATATTTGAAATTACACTGCCCAACAGCATTTTTGGATCAGAATAGCGACCTTATAATTTTGAAAGGGCATATTGAATAGATCATTTTTGTAGACTAAACTTATAGTCCAGCTGGTCTGGCTTTTTTTTACCATCTGTAAAAGTTTTCATTATTTGGAGCATTATACTCAATGAATAAAATGTTGTTAGTTAATGGCTGAGAGGATTCTTATTGTCAGAGTTATATTGCAGAATTTTGTGGGGATCTTTTTTGTGGAAGATTTTAACTCTCTAGCTCCTCTCTTTCTGGGTCAATTTGACCCTTTTTTCGAGAAAATCATATAAGTCCTTTCAAAAAGGACATTTAAGGATTAAAATATTCTACGAAATTTTTTGCTGGGGTCACCATAGACACCGAAGTTGTAAATAAAGCTCTTTATGCTTATTTAGCAAAAATTATTATGTAGTAAATTTAACTTATTTTTCCAAAATAAACAAGGCATTGTGAATAACGGGGTTCGAGTGATGGGTAACTGTAAAATAGTTGAAATTTAACTCAACTCAAATAATTGTAGCTGGCACACTGAGTGTGATTTTTCTTAAAATCTATAATATTAATAGGCTGGGCGATTTCTTGTGACCGATGTTTTATTCTACCGTTTTATCCCGATTTTGACCAAACGTATATCATTTGAAAGGTATTTCTTTTTAGCCCTTTTGCAGATTTTTAAATTTTTTTTCTTAAATTTTGAGTAAATTGCATTTCAATTTGCTACTAACATATACATAAAATTATTCAATGCTATGTTGTGTTTATTAAATTTGTTAATGTGTTTGTAATAAAACTGAGTTTGTTTTTTGTGTTGATTTCTGAATCGGCTATAATTGATAAGCATACCTTTAGGGTCTTTATTTGATGAAAAAATAAAATTTCCTAGAATTTGCACTCGAATTTCGAAGGCTGGAATCTGCTAGTTAAAATAAATTAAATAGCAAAAAATCAAGCATAATTGAGCTGAGGCTAATAATGGCGTATCATTAACGTAACATCAAAGCAGAAGAAACATATTCCCTACAATTGAAGAACCCTATTTTCTTTTCTTGGGAATACGATTTTCATCTAAAGCTTGGACACCAAAGACTGTATATACTACTTGCGAAAGTGCTCTACTAAAGCGCTGCCATTTTCTATAACATGGATTGAACCTGAAGGTCACAAATCGCTATGCGATAATGACATTTGAAGCAACAAATAAACCCATTTCTTCAGAAGTGCACCGCGAAGGTCTTCCGGTGCCTCTACCGCTTACACATACATTTTCGGCCAATATGATATACACCAATACAGAAATAACAACGGCGGTTGAAAACTTATCAAATATAAGTAACTTGCCTCAAGACGATTTAATCAATCGTCCTAATTTGATAAACCAAGCTAATTTTGAAGAGCTTGTGAAAGATTTAGGACTAACAAAAATAAAGCCGAAATATTATGTTCCAGATTGAAAAACACGCATTTGATAAAAGCCGATGTACATTTCCAAGAAAAAGATAAGATGGAAAGTTATTATAAAAAATCAGAGAACCTTGTATGCTGTTGCAGTATTAAAGAGTTTCTGAAATATCTAAAGCTTCCGCTTGAATCTTCCCAAGCTTTCACCGCTGCATATTAAGTGGAATATGGTGAAGAATTTTATTAAAAGCTTAAATATACAAGGAAATGCTTTCAAACGCATTCAAACAATTTTCACCAGATTATCTGCAGCAAAATTAAAAGAAAAGAAAGATTTTTTTTTATTTAATGTAAATTAACTTTTCTAGGAATGCTCGTTGGACCCGATATAAGGAACTTACTACAAGATGAAAAATGTTATGGTCATCTGTCCAATATGCAAAAGGGAGCATTTGACTTTATAACAATATTGGATGTCACTAAAGCCGCATCTTCTGCATCCATATCTCAATTAAAAAAAAAAATCAATGTGAGTCCGATCACAGGGGAGATGTGTAAACATCTACACCTTTTCCAAATGTATTTCAGAAAGTATCAAATGTATTTCAGAAAACATCAAATGTATTTCAGAAAGTATCAATTGAATTTCAGAAAATATCTATTGAAATTCAGAAAATTCAGAATTAACAAGTAAGAAAATTATACTCGGTCTGGACCGACTATACGATACCCTATACCATGCGCTTAGAGACCCTATCTCTCTGGCCCAACTAACTGGATATGGAAAATAAGCATAAACCAAATTTGAGTGGGCTTTTTATTAATTTTTTTGGCTACAGATATGAAAAAGTTCATATGGGATGATATATCTATATGGCGACTAGGCCCAAATATGGACCGATCCTGACCATGTTTGGTAAAGTCTCTTGTATTTTGCAAAAATATATGCAAACAAAATTTGAGAATAATCAGTGCAATATTTTGGTTTTTTGATAGATTTAGGTGAAGATCGGGAAGCAGCTCTATATAGGGCCTATGACTAAGAGTTGTCCCATAGTGATCATTTTTTGACTACTAATTAACGGATGTAATAAACACATACAAACCCAATTTGACTAAGATTTATATGATAATTTGGATCTTATGGCAATTTATGTTGATTTCAAAGGGGTCATTTGTATGGGGGCTAGGTCTGAACATGGACCGATTCTCACCAATTTCAATAGCGATAAAAGCTTATATACCAAATTTCATTAAAATATATTCATATTTGCGACCCGCAGTTTGATTACAAGCTTTACATGGACACACAGACGGACGGACGGACGGACGGACATCGTTAAATCGAATCAGATAGTGATTCTGATAGTGATTCAGATTCGATCGGTATAATAAAAGATGGCTCTAGGTCCAATATTTTTTGTAGTTACAAACAGCAGCACAAAGTCATTATACCCAAACCACATAGTGGTACAATAGCAGCTTGATTCTAAAATTTGGGTATGAAGTTTAAAGTAGTTGTTGTTTTATGAAGTTTTTTGCTTCTCCTGTAAAAAAAAATTACGATATGTAGTTTTCAAGAGATATTGCAAACCCAGTGTAATACTTAAAAAAATATGTTTTTATATAGTGTTCTGACTATTTTTCTGAGACTCAATTGATATTTTCTGAAATTCAATTCATATATCTGTGGTTTTCTGGAATAACCGCGGATGTCCATTTTTGTCATTTTTGAGTTAACGATGCCAAATATATTAATTTTTAACGCTCTTTACATGTGTTAAATTAAAAAAAAAAAATATTGACCATTTCTGAGTTTCTTTCTTTAAATAACGACGTAACTTAAATGTTTATTAAACTAATTTGCAGCACTATCGACGTATGTCAACCTACGTTTGATCGATAACAAATTATTTTCTCAAAAACGACACATAGCGACATACGTTGTTATTAATGAAAAAAAAAAAACGCAAAATAATTTTGAATTATTTTTCAGTTTATAACCACTTATAAAAACTGTTGTGTTTATTTCTGTTATTTTTTGTCACTATTATTCTTGATACGTTGTTATATTCTCATCCTAAGTCCCGTTAACTTTTTGTTGACGAACAAAAAAATCCATTTTTCTAGCAACAACAACTTATGTCTACATGGATGGTTTCATTGATTGTTTTCTTTTTCAAAGAAAAACATAAGTTGTTTTATCTGCACACACTTATAGTGTTATTTACATATTGTTTTTTTCGTCCTTCTCTAGGATCTATTCCTCTGAAGATTTTTGACTCAAAATTTTATATAAAGTATTTATTGCCCATATCTAAAGGACTGTTAAATAAAAAGCTCTAAAAACTTTATATCGAGCCCATAATTCCAAATATAACGTTTTTTGGCTCCCCTGAACATTTTGATTTTATGACATACGCGGTTATTCTAGAAAACCACAGATATTCTGAAGTAAATTTAATAATTTCTGAAATACATTTGATGTTTTCTGAAAGACATTTGATATTTTCTGAAATAAATTTGATAATTTCAGAAATACATTTTATGTTTTCTGAAGTACATTGGATGTTTTTTGAAAAACATTTGATATTTTCTGAAATACATTTGATAATTTCAGAAATACATTTGATGTTTTCTGAAATACATTTTATGTTTTCTGAAATATATTTGATGATTTCTGGAATACATTTGATAATTTCAGAAATACATTCTATGTTTTCTGAAATACATTTGATGTTTTTTGAAAAACATTTGATATTTTCTGAAATACATTTGATAATTTCAGAAATACATTTGATGTTTTCTGAAATACATTAGATAATTACTGAAATTCATTTGATGTTTTCTGAAAGACATTTATAATTTTCTGAAATACATTTGATGGTTTCTGAAATACATTTGATAACTTCTGAAATACATTTGATGTTTTCTGAAATACAGTTAATATATTCTGAAATACATTTGATAATTTCTGAAATACATTTGATAATTTCTGAAACTTAATTGATATTTTCTGAAATTCAATTCATATTTTCCGAAATACAAATGATACTTTCTGAAAATCAATTGATGCTTTCTGAAATACAATTGATTATTTCTGAAAGTCAATTGATGTTTTCTGAAATACAATTGATACTTTCTGAAATATAATTGATATTTTCTGAAAATCAGTTAATGTTTTCTGAAACAAATTGATACTTTCTGAAATTCAATTAATGTTTTCTGAAATACAATTAAAAAAGGTGTAGTAATTAAGACAACACCTAAGTTTATTTTTGACTTCTTCAAAGTGTTCCTAGTATTTAGCTTTTTAAACTCACAGCACACCTAGCGGTCAATAGCTTGAATATTTAAAATTGAGGAAAAAGATTTGTGATTTTGCTAATTTTGCTAATCAGACAGTGACTACCAATGGATTCCCAAACTCAACGGGTTCAAATATAGGCCTGCTAAAAAGAATTCAAGACAAGGTTCACACGATTGATCCAAATAAACAGCTTATTATGTATTATATATCAACACACATTGTGTAAAAATGTATTAAAAATAGAACATGTAACTGGTAAATTTTCTTCGATCAAGGTATAAGACACAGACAATTTATATCTTTGCTGGAAGAGCTCGACGCCGACTACTCAGCCATGTTAGATGGTTAGGCTTTAGTAAAGTTCTGCGATGGGTATGGGATCTTAAATAAAAATAATAACCTTTTTATATTACCCGAAAAGGAAGACATTCCTGGGTATAGCCTTTTCAGTCGATCATACATTTTTTACGTCCTTTAACAAATGAAATTAATCGAAGATTTAATTGTTTTCGTATAATTGAAAATGATTTGTCAAATATTCGTATTCCAATTGCTACTAATGTCTAGTGATTCAAGTGATATTCACCTGGAATTAATTGATTCACAATGTTGTGCGGCTATGCTAGATTTATTTAATCACCAAACGGGCAACTTACCAAATTTTTATCGTCTTCTATCTAAATAAAGAAAAATACTAAAATATTGGAAATTTGGCAAAAAAAAAAAAAATGTTGGTTATAATGAACCAAAATATAAGTCAATCGCGATCTAGGACAAGTGATGAACATTTGTATGCAATACTAAGAATTTTGAACAAATAATTTTGATTCAGATATTGAAAAATTAAGCAATAATTGTAAACGACTACATTTATCGCATTAAATAAAGACATTCTAATTAAATTTGACTACTTTATTTCAGCTTTAAAAAAAATTTTTTTTTTGGCCCCCGAGTAATTTTCTAATTAGCCCGTCAGTCGAAAACTTTGGCCATGGCTGGTATATCACAACATTACCCTTTGCAGATATTATTTCATCACTAATACACCACCGCATTTCACTTATACCCAAAACAGAAACATTGATTTTAACCAATTTTGACTCTAATTGTGCAAGTCTTGATTTTCTCTAAGCATTCTTACGTTCCATTCTCCAATTCTTATCCCCTTTCGTGTGCCAAAGGTCGTCATCGTAGTATGGGAATCTTTGATTTCTGTTGTGTTCATTGTAGTAGTTTCGTTAATCATTTCAGTTTCAGTTTATTTCCTTAATAAACATATTCAATTACAAAATTAAAATGCAAAATTAATATACACTTCACATGTTAAGGGTGTTACTTTAGATTTCAAAGTTATTCGTATGAAGTGCGTGTTGTTTTTTTTTTCAAATGTCATTCGTTTGTCTTTTTCTAACAATAGTGTATAAAAAAGCATTAAGTCAACAAACTTTTAATTTGCATTGTCTGACATTGAATTGAGTTAGAGACGATTGCGCCTGATTCTTTTAACAAAAGCAAGAAAACGAAAACTTTTTAAAGTTCGTTCAACTAATTGTTAAATAACCAGCAGTCACTGTCGTTTTTTTTAATTTTTCCAATGTGGGCCACTGTAGCGTGATTTTTTTTTCTTGGTTGGCTATTTTTTTTATTTATATATATTTTAATAACGTGCCAAAATTTACGGCTCGTACTATTTAAATTCAATTCATAACATGAAATGTGTGTGTGTGTGTGTATGTATGAGTTTAGTATTGATAATTTCTGTGGTATGTAAATGAATGTGTTGACATGTAAACAACATCACCCTACAAAACGTGACTCTGTCGTCTTTAAAAGTTTCATAGTAATTAACTTAAGACAATATTCCTTAATGGAATAACATATTTTGCTAAGTAAAGAATTAAAAATATAAGAAATAAATACAAAATAGCAATAATAATAAACTATAATAAATGTTAATGTTAATGAAGTTCAACAGCAACAATCAACACAACACGTTCGTGTGGCCATGACCATCAATAATACCTGTGGTGCTAGTCATTGACTGATATATGTACTTATGTACATACAAACATATGTACATATCTATGTATGTAGGCATGTACTTCTATAAGTAAATAAACGAAACACAGAGACTTAAAAATCTACTCAGCACATTCGCAAGTTCGTTTCAAGAATATCGTGAATATTAGTGCAATATTTTAAGATTTAAGTGATTTCTTTCTAAAATTTTATTTCTTATAGAAAAGGGGTGGTGCAGAATGTAAAATACAGCTTTACAAATCATTATTATGGATTAATAATTTTTGGCTATTAGTTGCTAGACGTCACCATAAATTGATACAAAAAGAATCAATTGTAAAATCGTAGATTTTGCTTTCATACATTTCTATCGAAATACGTTCTTAATGATGTAATACAAAACAAAAAAAAAAAATTATTGTATTCTTTTCAGTGGCATAATTTGGTTGACTGGATCGATGATATGTTGAACACACAAGTGTGCATTTGAATGGACAAAGTGCCGGTCTTATGTTGGTGATGCGGTTGGTTAATGATCCGTTGAATAATTATGGCCTACAAACCATTGATAAGTAAAATAAAAACTATTAAAACCAAACAACTTTAAACCTCCAGAAAGCAATCTAGGAATGTTTAATACGAGCACTTCATATTATTATCAATGTATTTCCATACACGAACACGTTTGAACACAATATCACTGTGTTGTCTTTAGTTATATTTATATACAAGTAAGGATACAACTCCACACTCTTTCTTTGTGCTGATATCTGTAATTACCTAATATTCTGCATTCCTTTTAAGTTATAAGTTATATTTATTGAGCCTTTTTTTAATACAATAATAGAAACTAAAACATAAAAAATAACAAGTGAGTACATTTTTTCAAGACTATAAAGTATTATCTTAATTACAATAATTTTGAAAAGCACCATGCTAAATCGATGAGGATATTAAATTTGTTTATAAATAGTAAATGTGTGTTAAATCTGTGGTTTTCTAGAATAACCGCGTATGTCATAAAATCAAAATGTTCAGGGGAGCCAAAAAGCGTTATATTTGAAATTATGGGCTCGATATAAAGATTTTAGAACTTTTTATTTAACAGTTCTGTAGATATGGGCAATAAATACTTTATATAAAATTTGAATCAAAAGTCTTCAGAGGATCCTAGAGAAGGACGAAAAACAATATGTAAATTGCATTTAAAGTGTGTGCATATAAAACAACTTATGTCGACAAACGTCGTTTTCTTTCATAAAGAAAACTATCAATGCAACCACCCATGTAGACATAAGTTGTTGTTGCTTGAAAAATGGATTTTTTTGTTCGTCAACAAAAAGTTAACGGGACTTAGGATGAGAATATAACAACGTATCGAGAATAGTAGTTACAAAAAATAACAGAAATAAACACACAAGTTTTTATAAGTGATTATAAACTGAAAAATAATCCAAAATTATTTTGCATATTAATTACAGTAGTAATTGCAATATGTCTGAAAAATGACGATAAATCTAACAAAACAAAAAATTTCTTCGCTTCAAAGTGTCATCTCAAAATATATGTAAAGTGCATATGTAGGTATGTACAAAAACCGTACATCACATATGACAACTCTTACGAAAACTGAGAATAGTGGAAATTAGAAGTATAAATGCAAAAAATATTCAAAATTCAAAAAATAACGATTGTTTGTTTGGACAGAGTTGTATCTTCTGAAATTAATACAAAGTAAAGCTGTATGGTACGAAAACTGAAAACTAACCACACTGCTCGTAGGCCTGACTTTAGGTGAGTGTGTTAAAGCGCTGACCAAAAGTGCAAGTACGAGTGTATGTGAAGGTTCATGGTTCAAAACCTCACGGCCGCCCTAAGTAGAAAAAATTTTCATATAGAAACAATCTATTCTATTAAAACATAACAATTATCACAATGTTCAATAAATCGCTGATGAAGGCTGAAATGCCAGAAACCGGTCCGATTAAGAATACAGTGCAGTTATGAATTTTTGAAATATATGCTTTCTTCTTCTTTACCACGCACCATTTAAACAAAATTAAAATTGCATATTAATTACAGTAGTAATTGCAATATGTCTGAAAAATGACGATAAATCTAATAATCCAAAATTATTTTGCATTTTTTTTCATTAATAACAACATATGTCGCTATGTGTCGTTTTCTGAGAAAATAATTTGTCAGCGATCAAACGTAGGTTGACATACGTCGATAGTGCTGCAAATTAATATAATAAGAATTTAAGTTACGTCGTTATTTAAGGAAAAAACTCAGAAATGGTCAATATTTTTTTTTAAAATTGAACACATGTAAAGAGCGTTAAAAATTAATATATTTGGCATCATTAACACAAAACTGACAAAAATGGACATACGCGGTTATTCCAGAAAACCACAGAAATGCCCGTGCTCCCAAAGCTAACATAACTGGAGAGTGAATCTCTTAAAATAAACTTAAAACTAAAACTAAAAACTTCAAAAATAACACAAATCATAACAAAATAGTAAGTAAAAATAAAAATAAAAATATTTCTTTTTATATCAAAATTTGGAGGATTTTTATTAATATAGCCAATAGGTGTTAAGTAGTTTATATTTGACCAACTTAAATACCTTTGTTCGATTAAACTGTTTGTTATAAAATTATTTTCATGATTTGATAATCTTGAAATGAATTTTTTTTAAATATCACATATCACATTGACCCATATGGCCATAGAATCAACAATGTCATCTGTATATATGGGTGGTACAGGTATTGAGGAATCGGATACTCTTGATGTTCTAGGCATGATAATTCAATGTGATGTTCGTCGGAACGAGCATGTTTTTCAGGTGTCGAAAAAAGCATTCAAGTGTCTTGGTTTTCTAAAATGGTGTAAAAATTACTTCCTTCCTTCTGATCTCCTTGAAATCTATACCACTTACATCCGACCGAAAATGGAATACAACTACCATATATGGGCTGGAGCTTCAAAGTCCATTTTGGAGCTAATGGACCGTGTTCAAAGGAGGAGTGTTGGTTAATAAAAAAAAAAAATAAATATATACATATATATGTATATATAAGCCAATTGAAGTAATATTTGATTTATCTATAATATTAATAGGCTAGGCGATTTTTTGTGACCAATGTTTTGTTTTACCGTTTTATCCCGATTTTGACCAAACGTATATTATTTGGAAGGTATTTCTTTTTAGCCGTTTTGCAGATTTACAGATTTTAAATTTTTTAGCCTTATTTTGAGTAAATTGCATTTAAAGTTGCTACTAACACATACATAAAATTATACAATGCTTTGTATGTGTTTATTAAATTTGTTAATGTGTTTGTAATAAAAATGAGTTTGTTTTTTGTGTTGATTTGTGAAATGGCCTTCAGGGTCTTTATTTAATGAAAAAATAAAATTTCCTATAATTTGCACTCGAATTTCGAGGGCTGGAATCTGCCAGTTATAAATAAAAATGTTAGAATATCGCCTATAAATTGATGCCAAGTTTTTACCAATGCAACATCTTATAATTTTCCGTTCAAAAATTTCCATTTCCCTTAGGACCGTCGTTGAAATATTGAACCAAATTGGAAAACCAAAGAAAAAACTGATCTAATACTTGTTTTATATAATAAGAGTTCACTTTACATTGATAAACTCTTATTTCACAAAATTTTTGAAAATACATAAAATTTCTTTAGAATTTTAGAAGATTGTTAATATTGATTTCTAAATATTTGATATTTTCTTTGAAGGGAATTTCATAACCCCATAGATAAAATTTCTACATTTTCCTGAAGCCTTGCGTAAACAAATTGCTCCACATTAGGTATATTAAGTTTAACACCCTAATTATCATAAAAAACAAGTAAGAAAATTATAGTCGGTCTAGACCGACTATACGATACCCTATACCACGGTTTAGGGACCCTATCTCATCGGTCCAACTAATTGGATATAGAAAATAAGCATAAACCAAATTTGGGTGGCATTGCTATTAATTTTTTTGGCTGCAGATATGAAAAAGTACATATCGGATGTTATTTTTTGGGGGCACTAGGTCGAAAAATGGACCGATCCTGACCACATTTGGTAAAGTCACTTATATTTCGAAAAATTTATACAAACCAAATTTGAGAAAAATCTGTGCAATATTTTAGTTTTTTGATAGATTTAAGTGAAGATCGGGAAGCAGCTCTATATGGGGCCTATGACTAAGAATTGTCCTATAGGGATTTTATTTTGACTACTGATTAAAGGATATAATAAACACATACAAACCCAACTTGACTGATATCTACATGATAATTTGGATCTTATGGCAATTTATGTCGATTTCATAGGGGTCATTTGTATGGGGATAGGTCTAAAAATGGACCGAATTTTACCAATATCAATAGCGTTCATCCTATGACCGATAAAAGCTCAAATACCAAATTTCATTAAAATACGTTCGTATTTGCGTCCTGTAGTTTGATTACAAGGTTTACATGGACACACAGACGGACGAACGGACGGACGGATGGACGGACGGACATCGCTAAATCGACTCAGAAAGTGATTCCGAGTCGATCGGTATAATTAAAGATGGGTCTAGGTCAAGTATTTTTGGTAGTTACAAACAGCAGCACAAAGTCATTATACCCAAACCACATAGTGGTATTGGGTATAAAAAAATCATGCGAGTCCCATCACAGGGGACGTGTAAACATCTAGTAATTAAAGATTTTTTATGGCCGTTTTTTAAAATCAAACAGAAAGCGTCATCTATGTATCACTTATAGCAATCAACTGCAGGGGCTCTGCTAATATACAAATATATATTATTATTTATTATTTCAACTGGTTAGTTTTTAATTTTTCGTTTTTTATTTTTCATTTTTCGTTTTACATTTTTAATTTTTTATTTTTCATTTTTATTGTTAATTTTTAATTTTTTAAATTTAATTTTTAATATTTCATTTTTCATTTTTTATTTTTCATCTTTCATTTTTCAGTTTTCATTTTTATTTCTTATTTCTCATTTTTTATTTTTCATCTTTCATTTTTAATTTTTTTTAATATTTAATTTTAATTTTCAATTTTTATTTTCCATTTTTTATTTTTAATTTTTTTTTAATTTTTAATTGTTTAATTTTCATTTTTCATTTTTTATTTTTATTTTTTTTTCATTTTTTATTTTTCATTTTTTATTTTCCATTTTCTATTTTTCGTTTTTCATTTTTATTTCTTATTTCTCATTTTTTATTTTTCATCTCTCATTTTTAATTTTTTTTAATTTTTAATTTTAATTTTCAATTTTTATTTTCCATTTTTTATTTTTAATTTTTTTTTAATTTTTAATTGTTTAATTTTCGTTTTTCATATTTGATTTTTATTTTTCATTTTTTATTTCTCATTTTTTTACATTTTTTATTTTTTATTTTTCATATTTTATTTTTAATTTTTTATATTTTATTTTTAATTTTTTTATTTTTCATTTTTCATTTTCTATTTTTCATTTTTAATTTTTGTTTCTTATTTTTCATTTTTCATTTTTTATTTTTCATCTTTCATCTTTCATTTTTCAGTTTTTTTTTAATTTTTTAATTTTCATTTTTCATTTTTTATTTTTAATTTTTTTCATTTTTAATTTTTTAATTTTAATTTTTCATTTTGTATTTTTATTTTTTTATTTTCATTTTTTATTTTTAATTTTTTATTTTTTATTTTTCACATATAACTTTTCGTTTTTATACCCTATACCACTATGTGGTTTGGGTATAATGACTTTGTGCTGCTGTTTATAACAACCAAAAATATTTGACCTAGACCCATCTTTAATTATACCGATCGAATCAGAATCACTTTCTGAGTTAACAATGTCCGTCCGTCCGTCCGTCCGTCTGTGTGTCCATGTAAAGCTTGTAATCAAACTGCAGGTCGCAAATATCAATATATTTTGATGAAATTTGGTATGTAAGCCTTTATCGGCCATGGGATGAACGCTATTGAAATTGGTGAGAATCGGTCCATGTTCAGACCTAGCCCCCATACAAATAACACATATGAAATCGATATAAATTGCCATAAGATCCAAATTGTCATATAGATCTTACTCAAATTGGGTTTGTATGCGTTCATTACATCCACTAATGAGTAGTCCAAAAATGATCCCTTTGACCACATATAGAGCTGCTTCCCGATCTTCACTTAAATCTATTAAAAAACAAAAATATTGCACTGATTCTTCTCAAATTTTGTTTGTATATATTTTTGCAAAATACAAGAGACTTTACCAAACATGATCAGGATCGGTCCATTTTTGGACCTAGTCCCTTTATAGGTATAGCATCCGATATGAACTTTTTAATATCTGCAGCCAAAAAAATTAATAAAAATCCCACTCAAATTTGGTTTTTGCTTATTTTCAATGTCCAGTTAGTTGGGCCTAAGAGAGAGGATTTCTAAACGCATGGTATATGGTATCGTATAGTCGGTCTAGACCGACTATAATTTTCTTACTTGTTAATTTTTTATTTTTGATTTTAATTTTTAATTTTTCAGTTTTTATTTTTCATTTTTAATTTTTTATTTTTTATCTCTAATTTTTCATTTTTCATTTTTTATCTTTTATTTTTAATTTTTCATTTTTTTTTTAATTTTTTATTTTTCATATTTTATTTTTAATTTTTTACATTTCATTTTAAATTTTTCATTTTTTATTTTTCATTTTGTATTTTTCATTTTTCTATTTTTAATTTTTTATTTTCCATTTTTATTCTTCATTTTTTATTTTTTATTTTGCATTTTTCATTTTCGAACAGGTTATTACATATCATAATATTTTCACCAATACAATCATAAGGCACACCAATTTTGTCTTACGTCTTACGCTGTTTTTGTGATAGTTTTGTGAAATAGATTTTTACCCCGCGTATAAATGTTTACACATCAAAAAAAAATTATTTAAAAAATAACAATAAATAAAATTAAAATAAGTAAAAGCTAATGCCTAAATAACACATTATGTCAATTTCTCAAGCATTTCTATATTCTTATTTTCCACTCACGCTTACACAGTTCCAACATTTCTCCTTAGCTTACAAAATTTTTCTGGTGTACATCTCTACATCAGTTAACTTTTATTTAAATTTGTGCAACGCTCTTTGAAGTTTTACTTGCTCTTCTAATAGCGATATTTTGCCATTAGTTCCTCTTTTTTGAAAGCATTTTGAGAAGTATTTGGCTGCGCTATTTCGTCAGAACTGGTGTCAGCAACTATAGTTGGCTGACGTTCGGGTGAAATATTCTGAGATTTTTTACCTCCAACTGGTTGACATGGCTTTAATAGCAAACGGTATCTGCATCATATTGACCGCTGCCTCTTCAAATGCTTAAATGTCCCTCCACCTGTTGCGTGGCTTTCTGCTTTGTTGTGCGTGAGTTTTCTCTTCAATTTGCATCTAAAATCGGATCACACCTTCATCCAGCCTTCACTAGTACGAGAAGGAGGGCCAATGCTATTCATGTCCTCAAAAATTTTGTTACACTCTTCTTTTATGTTTATTTTATTAACACTCTTGTGGAAGCATTTTGCCAAATTTGAGTTATTTTCCATTAACTCCACAAAGAACGCAAAATGTTTTTGGGTAGTGATTTTTATACTAAAATTTATTGAAACATAATTAAGGAACTAAATTGTTTAAAATATTATATAAACTGTATTTTTTTTATAAAGTTACACTTTGGTTGCATCCATTTCAATTAATTTTAGTTCTTGTCGTAACCACAATTTATAATGACAGATTTTGCTAGTTTTGACAGACGAATGCGAAATATGATACGCTTTTTGCAATAGATTTACCAGCATGGTCTTATTTTTTGGCGCTTTCGACAAACCATAATGCCGTTTTTTAAAACGCCTTACTTTCGACACGACTGCGACAACCGTAATAAGGGTGATTATTTATCTAAAACTTTACTTCATTAAAAAATACAATCAAAATATTGCGAATTTGAATTTTCGTTAACTGAACTATGTTTTTCACATTCTGACTACCTTAAAAAATGCTAAATTACCTAAGTTTTTACTTATAACTATCTTTTTGTTAGTGCAAACTTGTTAAACATATCGTCTGAATTGAAAAATTTTAAAGGAACCTTGGCGATGAAGAAAATATTTAATTCTTGTAGTTTGTCGTACCGATTGTAGTTGTTGTTTTCGTTTTATAGCAGCTTCTGCTTTGTTATTTTTGCAAATATATTTCTGTAAACATTCTGTTCGATTTAAGAACATGTTTTATTTTCGTATTGCATGACTTCATTTGGGCATCGCTTGAACAGCTTTGGCGCAACAGCAACTACACAACCTACTACTAAGTAACAGTTGAATACGATCATCGTACGTACATATGTGCAGCGATAACCACGTCCATAGACTATACCAATCACTACACACACACACACACACACATTCATTCATATATTAACTTACACCAGCACTTAGTAGATTTGACGCACTGGGAGAACCAAGTGAACTTATTGAGATGCCGCCTTAACATCGTCGTCATAGTCATTTTACTCCCAAATGAATGTGTTATAAAAACTATGTTACATATGGGTATTTCAATATTTTAATGAAAACATACAGGATAATTGTTTAAGTTATTTTTATATCAAATATTTAATATATCAAATTATTTCGAATAAAATGGATGTGAAAAAATAGTTCAACTTGAAAATTGTTTCCATCTCAAAAGGTTTATGCAAATTTTTTTGAAAAAAGGAGAAAGGAAACACAATTTTAAAAAAGTTTTAGTAGAGCAAATATATGTTTGATATGACCAAAATAATATTGAGGAGCCCCATTATTTTTTTGCTTTATAAACTATTTACATGTTTTCAAAGATAATCTTGTCTATTTCTTTGTAGTGGATTTTTGTAAATAAATTTCGCCAACTTCTCGATTAGCTAGAGTTCTGAATTCTAAAATAGATGACAACACATTATTTAATCATTTTCTACATAATTTAATCATTATATCTAGCGATAAACTTGAAAGTGTAAAACCATGTGCTCAATGTTGTTTCTTGTACCCCCCATAAAAAATGGAATGTTTGTCATTCCATTTGTAACACATCAAAAAAATACTCGTAAGAGCGACCCCAAAAGTATGTCTTCATTCGTAAATTATTGTGTTCTATCACCCCTGTTCTTGAAACCACTATCACAAAAAAACTCGTAAATGAAAAAATTCTTAAATCTACGAGTTTTTTGGTGTTCTCTAATTTCAATAAGAATATTTTTTCTCGTTTTAATTCACATAGAAAAGGCTTTGTGAAATCAAAACAAATGCCCTTTTTTCTACTAAGCAGGTCTTAAGAGATAAAACTAAATGATATTTAAACTCTAACATATTTTTTATTGAACATTGTCATTATTTTAAAAACTTAGACATTAATTTTATGAAAAAAAAAACGATTTTAAATAACGTCTACATTTTGCGCTGATTTAAAAAAAAATCGTAATAAGTGGTCGATGTTAATAAAACACACTTTTTGCGATGATGCTGTTCTATAACTATAATAAAAACTTTTTATTTACACAATCTATTTTCCATTATAATTTTTTCAATTATAACATAGATTCTTTATGCACTAATTATTGCAAATAAAGGAATTAAAAAAATTTTTTTCATCAAATCACATAATTTTTTTTTTTTTGCATATGTTCGAAACAGTAGTGATGCCAGTCAAATCCAATTTATTTGAATATCGAAATTTTTTTTGGTGATGCCTAACTTTTTAAAAATAGAAAAGTCATTTTTAATTGAATGAAGAACAAAAACAATTAAATGAATAAATAAGTTGTTATTTTAAAAGAAAATATTTTTCTTTATACTTTTTCTATAAACTTAAGAAAAAACATGCACAAAATACTCAAAAGTTTTTTATGAAACTGAATAAAGAACCATATGGCACCTCGGGTTCTAGATAACATATGTTCTTAACTCAAACATATGGTTCTTAACTCACACATATGTTTCCATTAAATAAATAAAAAAAAGTGGTTTCAAGAAACCCAAAATTTCAATTTCATGTGATTTTAAATTCACTCTTATTCAAATAACAACGTTTCAAGAACAGGCCTGTATATGTCTCTTTTTGGTTAATCCCTGCAAAAGTTCTAAGAGTTCTTACTCTTAGAAGCGTTTTCAAAGACTGATTTTTTTTTTTTTTACAGAAAAGTACTTTCCTTGGTAGGGAGGTCGAATATTTTTTTCAGTTCAGTTTTTTGTTATCACAGCTCGAGTCGATATAGTGATTTTTTTCTTTTTTTTTATTAATCAACACTCAGGGGATGCCCCCTACAGATGCAGTGCATTGTGTTGATCTCAGGATAGATATAGATATAGGAAGGAGGAAAGAGGGAGTAGTGTGTTCATTTTTTTTTGCAGCGACAGACCAAAGCCTCTGGTGGGAATCGAACCCACGACCCCCTACCGGGGCGCTGTCTGTCCGTCCGTCCGTCCGTCTGTCTGTTGAAATCACGCTCATTCACAAAATAAACTTAGGATAATATTAATATTTAAAATGAGGTAAATGCGCTAAATCGAGCAATTTAGTATTAAGCTTACCAAACTGTTAACTTTTTCAAATATTTTGTTTACATTTGTTATAAATAGGGCAATAAGTCCAGATATTAATGTAAACGTAAAACCCGGAAATTCGACATAGTCGAATTGAACTCTTATACGAGTTGGAGTTACTCGGGTCTATTTTTAAACTCCTTCTTTTAACTCACAGCCTCAGTCTGCCTGTCTGACATGGGGCAACCCCATTCCCCCTCATCCCATTGATCTGAAACTTGGCCCATAGTCTTGTTGTGACTATAGATTAATTTTGGGGTAGTCACACACAGTCACGGAGTGCTTTAAAACTCATTTCCCCTTATCCGATCGATCTGAAACTTGGTCGATAGACTTGCCATGAAAAAACATTAACTTCGACATAGTCACGCACAGTCATGCATAGTCACGAACAGTCACGGAGTGATTTAACCCTTATTTCCCAACATCCAATCAATCTGAAACTTCGTTGATAGACTTGCTATGAAAAAAGATTAACTTTGACACAGTCACGAACAGTCATGCATAGTCACGCACAGTGACGGAGTGACTTAAACCTAATTTCCCCCCATCCAATCAATCTGAAACTTGGTCCATAGACTTGTTGTGACCAAAGATTAATTTTAAAATAGACACGCAAAGTCACGGAGAGATTCCAAACTCATATGCATAAGGAAAAAAGGGTTTTCATAAAAACTTTTTTTTATGGGTTAGATTATTATACCATTATCAGTTAATTACTGCCGAAAATATTTGACCGATCGACTCAGAATCAGTTTCTGATTCTTTTTAGTAATCTCCGTCCGTCCATCCGTATGTCTGTCTGTGTAAGCTTCTATGGGCCATTGATGAAAATCGCTGCATGTTCAGACCCAGTCTCCATACAAATAACCCCTATGAGATCGACTTAAATTGCCATATGATCCGAATTATCAGATAGATATCTTGATCATATTTAATTTGTGTGTGTTTATTATACCCATTAATCGGTAGTCCACAATTTAACCCTGTACTTGAATCTATCACAAACAAATTTGGTTTGTATACGTTTTTTCTTTAAATAAGGGATTTTACCAAATATGACTAGAGTCGGTTCATTTTTCGACCTAGTCCCCCTACAAATATAGCATCCGATATGAACTTTTTCATATCGGCAGCTAGAAAAAATTAATAACAATATCACTCAAATTTGATTTATGGTTAATTGCTATAATTAGTTGGACCTAAGAGCTTTACTCTCAACGCATAGCATTGGGTATCGTATAGTCGGTCTAGATCGACTTTAATTTTCATATTTGTTTTGGATTTTTCTAATTGAATTTTCACAAACTTCTCGAATAACTACAGTTACGAAATTTTAAGCATTTACATGAAGTGGATGATAATACATTATTTAATCATTTTGTACGTGAGTTGATCATTATTTCATATCTTCATTGTTTTTTCTTCTTTTTTTATTTACGTCATCCATTTCGAAATATTTTTGAATTAAGGCCTGTACGCAGCTTGCTAAGGAATCAAAAACTTCATATAAAAAAACGCTTCAGAAAAGCTTAAGGAATTTTTCTGTCAAAAAATTTCTGTTGATAGTCCGCAGCTTTTTAAAAAAGTAGTATTGTTTTTACTACTTTTTTTTTGACGTAAATGAAGTTAGGCAACCCAGGCTTTGAGCAGGAATATCAAATTTTTCGTTCTTTCTGAAAGGAAGTTTGACAGGAGAGGTAAGCATAAACAAAATGTAATATGCTAAAAAAAATAAAAGTTATTTTTCAGTTGCAAACCTGGGAAAAAACGAACAAAATTCGGCAAAAAAAAACAAGAAGCGGATGGGTAATTTTGATACTGAGCTTAAAAAGCGTTTAGCAGGCCAAATAAAGCAGAACCGAAGAATTGATTTGTTTTCAATTTCACAATTCTTAATAATTGACAGAAAACAGCTGATTTCTAGCGTTGCACTGAAAGGTACTTTTGTGCTTTTTTTTCTTTAAGAAATATATGAAAATTTTCTGTTAAGATTTCTTAACAAGCTGCGTACAGCTCTTTAAATGGAAAAATAAAAAACAAATTATATTTTCAAAATTTCAATCATAAATCTTGACCAAATTCCACCCAAAAAAATAAAATTTTCTGATCTGGATCGTGTTAGAGAATCAACTATATATATGCATTTCGCATGACATCCTTAGTACATCATCATTACAGTGATTCTAAAAAACCTCTTGCTCTCAAGGGAACATGCTGTGCCAAATACAGACATGTTCTCTATATTTCTCCCACAGTATTTTTTTTTTTTTTTGTTTAAATTTATCACAGTATGTAATTACCCATATTGATACCAACCACACGCATGTGTGGTAATGGAAAGGAAAAATCAACCACTAGAAGGCGTACAAATTGCAATTAAACGTGAGTAAAAACAAACATTAAAGTTCTTTCGATGCTGTGGATACTACACAAATCCTTATTGGTGGCATTTTCACAATCATTTTGTTTGTCAGTCAGAGTTAAACTCAGTCATATTACATACGAGTCCATACATACATATGTACATGGATAAATGATTCATTTCTCTGTTAAATATCAATTTTAAAATAAACACTGTAATTTGGTCTGCAAATAGATTGAATTTCTTTCCTGTCTTCATGCGAAGAAATATTTTATTTTTTATTTTTATACAATACAAATGCTTGGATTTGATTTGGGAAATATTAATTTCATTTCGACACTGTTATCAAGAAGCACAATTTTTGTGAAAAAAAAAACTGTTATTGTTTTCAAAACAAAAAAACCTTATTTTCAATGTTTTCATTTAATGATTGAGTTAGATCAAATGGTTTTTCTCTAATTAAAATAAAAAATATTGGCACTTTTTTTTTAAAAAAAGTTATCGAGTTATCAAAGAATTTCATGTAATAAAAACTCAGAAGTTTGAAAAAATCCAATAAAGATAAAAATATATGCATTTAAAAAAAATGTGTGAAGTCATTGTTTAATAAATATACTTAGCAAAATTTTTATTTGTATAAACAAATAGATACGTATATATTTTTTAATGACGAAAAGTAAAATTATTGCCATTAGGAAGAAGAAAATTTTTGTACATTGAAAGAGAACTCTTAATGTCTACTACGGAATTGTAGAATTCTAATAAAAAATTTAATCGACTGACGACAAATACAAATAATTGAGCAATAAAAATAACTAGCAGATTCCAGCACTCGAAATTCGAGTGCAATTTCTAGGCAGCTTTATTTTCCAACTTAGCCAATTCACAAACTAACTCTTTTATAGTTTATTACTATTGTGAGTGAAGATAACAAACTTATTAACAAACACAACATCTAATTCCAATAACACAACAGATATTGTAACAAATTATTGATAGACATAATACAAAGATATTAGTAATAAGAATTATAGAATTCTTAAAATGAAAACAGATTGGTAGTTTTAATCAAAACTCTTTTTGCTTAAGTCAAATTCTATTTTAAGTACCGAAAACAACAATGAAATTATAAGCACAACCGTATAATTAAATTTGTTTGTCATTTTTCTAAAATTAAATATTAACAAGTAAGAGTGTTAAATTCGGCTGTGCCGAATCTTTCATACCCTCCACCTCGGTTTGAGTCTTGATAATAAATGTAAATGAAAAAGTAAACAATTTGTTAAACTTAATACCAAATTATTTCAGCAAATTCTTTGGGTTGGTTTTCGTCTTTTCTATTATTTCAGATAAAAGAAAATACGTTGCGGTGTTTACTTTTTGGTCATCGTGGTTGCTGATCGGCATGCATTTAGGTTATATACCTATATGCATGCGTTTCCGGTTATATGACATAACTTCTCGTTTAATTTAGTTTTTGCTAATTAAATAGCTCGCCCTAACCTCCATTGCAAAGGTAATGGTTGTGTAGGATGGCTATATGCACTAAATCGTGCTAATTGAAGATGGCTGTATAGTTTCTTTTAACTGGCCAAATATTTCTTCATTGCGGCCATATAGGACGGATGGAGTAACAAAATAATAACCATAAAAAAAAGCTCTCTCAACTTTTTTATTAAAATACTGCCATATTTTGAAAACATAGAGAATAAATTTATAATAATAAATAATTAAATTTGGGATGCCAAACGCAAAAAACCAAAAGACCCAATCATTTTAAATAAAATAATTTGTTATCTTTATTTTCTGAAAAACTTCAAATTTTCATCCAAAAAAAATTGTGAAAATTTATATATAAAAAATAACATTCTCATCAAATTGCGTTTATTTATGTAACAATTTTTATGTTCACAATTCTTAAATATCATTTGAGGTTTTCTAAAATTCATTGGATTTAAATTAATGTTTTCTGTAGTGTGATTCTGTAAATTTCAACGGTCCGACAATTGCAAAATATATCGACAGTTATTGTTGTTTGCACTGAGGATTAAGTGATTCACTAAGTACACACATCTTAACGACAGTCGACAAATCTATTTTTCTATTTATTTAAATTGTAAACGAGTGGCATCTCTGTCAAAATAAGCGAAAAACACAAAGAATAGAAAAAAAAAACAAATTACGTGTTTGACAGGATGATTTTATGTTTATGTTTAATATCTCTATTTTTTTACTAATATTTCTGTGTATTTATTTGAAAATGAAATAATGAATTGAATATGCTATTTAATTTTTTTATTTATATGAAAAAGTTTTTTAATAAAAGCAAAATATTTTCACTATTTTATGATTCTTATTTATGTATGACGACATTTCAACCTAAAAGTTTTGATCGATTGAATAAACAACACAAAAAAGGTTGTCGTTTAGATAACAACAACAGCTGACTTTACCAATAGCGAATATCGTTTAAAAATTTTACTGATAATTTTGCAATTTTCTTTTTTTGACGATTTTACTATCGTTAAAAGAAGTTACTGAATCGCGATACTAAAAAGCTATTAATTTCTCCTGAATGTCAATATTTTTTTTAAATGTAAAAATTTTTTAAATGTAAACATAGGTATTTGGTGTTTTTTTTGGAATTTCAATTTGTGTTGAACGAATAAAATTTATATATTAAAGATGCAATTGATGTCTTCTAAATATAAAATTATAATTTCCGACGTTTTGATATGATTTTCTGAAATTCAATTAATTGTAACTTATAATTGGAAATTTTTAATTCCAGTTTTTAGAATTGATATTTTCTTAAATTTGAATGGAAAATTTAAAAAGTGCAATTTTGTATTTATGTGAATAATAATGCTTTAGTAATTATAAAAAAAATTTTTAAAAATTAGATGCAATCGCAATCAAATATTTTGTAGGTAAAGCAGAATAATAATTCTAATAAACTATGTAGAACTGTTTTGAAAGGAAAAAACTCATTGATGAACTCGGTAACTCTATTTTGTAAAGACAACAAAAAGTTAATATGCCAAACTTATGTTCATATTAGTAAAAGAATAATGGAAAAACGTATGAAATAAAAGACCAGCCCGTGTATACTCTTAACATTGTTCTGTATGATATCCAGTTGAAATTATTAACATTCATGTTAAAATAGAAATAACTATTGCAAAGCTAATTAGAACAAACAAAAATTGTGGCGCCATCTACTGTGGCATAGTCACGCTGAGCAAAATGAAGCTACACTTTGTTAATGAAAAAGAAATGTATTTTCCCCACAACAAAATATTGCAAAATTTTATGTAAATAAAATAATATACCGACTTATTTCTAACATGCAGTTTTTATGGATATACATACATATATAGAATATATGTATATTATTTGTATTATTTAATATGTTTATATAAATTTTTAAATTAATTTATACATAAAATTTTTTTTTGCTATATTTATATTATTTTTTTTTTATTAACAACTAGGTATTTTAGCATTATTTGCTTAAGATGTTGGTGAATTTTTACTCCCTTTATATTAACTCGTAGTGTCTGTTTGTCGAAAAAATTTTGGATCGATTTTAACCAATTTCCCGTGAGCCATTCGGTCTGAAATTTTGCAGGCAGGATAGTGGTAATAACAGAAATGATCTAACAAATTTTTAGAGTGATGCCAAAACAATGGAAACTCTTAAATTTTTCTACCAGAGTTAATAAAAAAATGTACAAAGGGTTAGTTTTTATTATATTATTACCACAACGACCACAAAAACAACAAATCCAGCTATGACAACAACATAACATTTAGAATAACAACAAGAACAATATAGAAACATCATATTTTTCATTTTTTTTTACTTTTTCAGAGATTTCCCTGGACCTGTTCCACCGATTTTAATGATTTTTGAAATAAAAATCTTCCCATGAAATTTTTGAATCATTCTCACTAAAAATGATCACTGCAGCTGCACTAGTCAGGGCGTCATCGTGACAAGAACAACATAGAAAATTATATTTCTTCAAGACTTTTTTTAGTTCTTCATTCAAATCTCGGGCCCTTATCGACCGATTTGGACGGTTTTAAATAGCAAACTTTTCAGGATGTTAGCGAATCATTTTTTATGTCAACGAGCATCCTAGCTGCCCGATTGATGCCGTCATCGTGATTTCCACAGACGGACAGACAGACATCGCTATATCAACTCCGGTTGTTATAAGGATCACAAATATATATATTTTATGGGGTCCAAAATTTTTTTTCTAATTATTACAAACGGAATAACAAACTTATATATACCCTCTGCACACTGGAGTGGAGAGTATAAAAATATCGCGAGAAAAACCAAAAGAAGGCCTGCCTAGCGTTAATGTACATTCTTAAAGATTATAGGTATTAAAGTAAGTAAAACTTAAATTTTTTTAAAATAATTTTTTTATCTATAATATTAGGCGATTTCTAATGACCCCTTCTATGCCTTTAGTCATAAACCATTTTTGACAAAAAAAATATACCATTTTAAAGATATTTCTTTGCAGATGTTCACTATCTTTATAGATGTGCACCGTCTGGTACATTTTTTCGGAGTAATAATCATTTAAAGTTGCTACTAACACAAACATAAAACACATATTTAAGCTTCAAATAAAAGACTATACAATGCTGTGTGTGTGTTTATGAATTGGCTAAAATTGATTAGTATACCTTTAGGCTCTTATAAAATTAGTAGTATAGCTCAGCACCCGACTGCAAATTCTAAGAAATATTATTTTCTCATTCAATTTTTTTCTTTCAATTTTTTTTAAATCTATATAGAGCTGTATGCAGCTTGTTAAGGAATCTTAGCAGAAAATTTTCATATATTTCTTAAAGAAAAAAAAAGCACAAAAGTACCTTTCTGTGCAACAGTAGCAATCAGCTGTTTTCCATCAATTATTAAGAACTGTGAAATTGAAATTGAAAACAACCATGTTTGCAACTGAAAAAGAACTTCTAATTTTTTGAGCTTATTACATTTTGTTTATGCTTACCTCTCCTGTCAAAATTCCGTTCAGAATGACCGAAAAATTAGATATTCCTGCTCGAAGCCTGGGTTGCCGAACTTAATTTACGTAAAAAAAAGTAGTAAAAACAATACTACTTTTTTAAAAAGCTGCAGACTAACAACAGAAATTTTTAGACAGAAAAATTCCTTAAGCATTTCTTTTTTTATATGAAGTTTTTGATTCCTTAGCAAGCTGCATACAGCTCTTATATATAAAAAAAATTTAAATGAGCCTATAGGTATGCTAATCGATTTTAGCAATTCAAATTCAACACAGGGCGTGTGATATACAATTTAAATCATTCGTATTAACAGGGTGTAACGAATTATTATAAATATTTTATTTTAATTAATTTTGTATATATTTAAGACATACATAAATTTTATCATTCTGCACTTCTCCTCCATATTTTCACAACCCTCCGTGCCAGCATTTTGCTTAAAAAAGGATTAGAAAATTTTCCATTACGTATTAATTTGCAGATTTATATATCTTCTGTGTGCTCAACAAATATTTATAATGAAATTTAATGAATTTTATTTCAAAATTCATAATTTAATGAAGTTTATTTAAAAATTCATAACTTAATGAATTTTATTTAAAAATTCATAACTTAATGAATTTTATTTCAAAATTCATATATAATGAATTTTATTTAAATATTCATAAATTTTTATATATACTAGCAGATTCCAGCCCTCGAAATTCGCAAGTTCTAGGAAATTTTATTTTTTCATTAAATAAAGAATGTGTTAATATGTGTTAGTAGAAACTTTAAATGCAATTTACTCAAAATAAAGGAAAAAATTTAAAAATCTGTAAATCTGCAAAACGGCTAAAAAGAAATACCTTTCAAATAATATACGTTTGGTCAAAATTGGGATAAAACGGTAGAATAAAACATCGGTCACAAGAAATCGTCTAGCCTATTAATATTATAGATATAGTAGAGTGTGTCAAATTGTAGGGGACCGAAAAAATCTCCATGGGCTCTTCGCGATTCTGGTATATGAGCCATAACAAGTATTTTTGCCCAAGGAACCATACCTCTAAAATCATTTTCGAACCCTCCCAAATTTCAATGAAAAATCGATTTATGTAGTATATTGGTACCCCACATAATTTTATATGGGTTATAATTGGGGAAATATACTTCTTATGGCCCATAGTACCAGAATCGCGATGAGTCCATGGAGTAAAAATAATTAAGAGAAAAATTTAATGAAAAAATAAAATTTCCTAAAAGTTGCGCCCGAATATCGAGTGCTGGGCTCTACTAGATTTTAGTAATAGTTTTAGAAGAAAAACATGTTTTTAATGATCATTAAAACTTTAAAAGCGTGATTTTAAATAACATTTGTAAATATTAAAATATAAAAAAATAAATATGTATATCTATGAATGATTTAAAAAAAGAGTTGATATTTATTGTTGTAAAGAAAAATGTACTTACCCCATATTAACAGGCTTTTCGGTTTTTTCTAGATGCTTCCATATTAACAAAAAATTCTCTTAAAATTTGTTTTTCTGTTTTTAACTTGGATTCTACCGGCAAAACAGACTCGCCCCCTATCTGGGGCCATTATAAATATTTTTCTTTTTTATTTGTTTAATTTTTTGCACTGAATATTTTGTTTTATTTTATTTGTTTTAGTTTCGTAATTACTTCACTTTTTACTGACGTATCGTGAATTGATATCACGAAGTATGCTACACGTTCAATATTTATCTCGCGTGATCCGTGATCTGGATTTCAGAATATTAGGCCATTCTGCGATATGGATCGCGATGCTACATACACGTTCAATAAATATAGGGATACTGGATCGCAGTGAATATATATTTCAAATATTTTTATTTTATTTTTTATTTATTTATAAATACAAAATAAATAAATTATGTATGAAATTATTTTTTATAAGTAAAGTTATGCTCCAAGATATGGTTGTAACCATCAATAAATTGATTATAAATTCCATTATATAAACTAAATTCAACAATGGAATTCACATAAAACATCAACCAGCTGCCTTAAATTACGTACGGTTATTTTGAAAATATTTTTTAGTTGTCATAACAGAGAAATGTGATAGTACGTGGGACAATCAAAATTCGGTTGCCACAATCCAGGAATCCGTTTTCTGAGTGTGTCAATTTCTTTTAAATTGTTTTGAAAAGTTACTTATTAACCCATATCGAATGTAGACTATCGACTAAAAATATTAGTAACCAAAAGCGATTTATTTCACTTTTTTGGACAAAATTTTAGTGCGATGTTTTTGTTTTAATTAAAGTGAAAACATTTGATCTGGAGCCAGATTAATTTCTAACTAAAAAAATATAATTTTTTAAAATTTTATACCGTTTTCTTTTCTGACAAAAAAAAAAGCATTTTGTTGCACTTTTTTCGAAAAGTGTATTTTTTTATACATATATTCTGAATTAAGAGCAATCTTATCTCTTGAAAAGTCTCAAAGTCGAGTCCTCGTAAATCGTAAAAAAATTTTTTTGCATTTTATGAGCACAGCACTTTGAGACTTTGCGATTGATGTATAAGATAATGTATGAAAAAATATATAATATATAAAAAAATTCACTTTTCGAAAAAAGTGCAAATAAAATGCGAGATTTTTTGTCAGAAAGACAAAAAATTATTGCATGTTAGTTGACATTTTATGTGTTTATTAATTAATTTATTTATTTTTAATAATAATATTTTAATAATAAAACCGCAAAAGTGATAAGAAAGTTCATTTGATGAATTTTATGGGTGTGATTATTTTTATATTAAATTTTAATTCAAATTTATGTAGATTGCTATACCAGTCCAGCCGTATAGTCATGTACGTCTGCAAAATCTGTTGTTTTATTAAATAACTTTGGATTCTATAAAAACTATATGTTAAGTAATGTTGACCTCAAATGTTAAGAATATACAATACGAGTACATGTCTTTAAACAGATAACAAAAAGAAAAACGATGACAAATTTCAGTTGCAATATTTGCTATTTTTCGTTTACCCTTAACTATCGTTCAGTCGAATGAACTTTGATTCGTTAAATAATTATGTAGAATTGCAATATAATTTAATCAAGTTTTAATGGTAATCATTAAATCATTTTCGTATTAACTTGAACACTACAATCTATGAAAAAATTTCAATTAGTTGAGTAACGATATTTTCTGAGTCATTTTATTTCATTGACTTATATGTAGTTTGGGTTAATGAACTAAAGCTGTGCTAATTGTTGTTCCAATTCATAATGACACAATTATCTTATTTCGATTGAAAACATTTGCTTGCATACCCTCATTTTGTATAAGAAAAAGTACAGTGAAAAGGTAAATTGATCGTCGATTCCATTTTTGCTGTGTAAACATCTAAACGCTCAGGGTGGTAGAAATCTATTTCACAATACAATCACAAAAACAGAGTAAGACAAAAACGGTGTGAGGTACGATTGTATTGGTGAAAAGATCAGGAAGTGTTTGGAGATAAAATGGGGGGAGCGAATAGCGTTATAAAAACGTTTTAAAAATTGAAAAATGAAAAAAGAAAAATTAAAAGTGAAAAATGAAAAATAAAAAATGAAAAATAAAAACGAAAAATGAAAAATGAAACATGAAACATTAAAAATGAGAAATGAGAAATGAAAAATGAATAATATAAAATGAAAGATGAAAAATGAAAGATGAAAAATGAAAAATAAAAAATTAAAAATTAACCAGTTGAAATAATTAATAATAATAAATATTTTTATATTAACAGAGCCCCTGTAGTTGTTTGCTATAAGTGATACATAGATGACGCTTTCTGTGTAATTTTAAAAAAGTGCCATAAAAAAATCAATATTTACTAGATGTTTACACATCTCTCCAGTGATCACATGATTTTTATACCCTCCACCCCAGTTTACAGAGGGTATATATAAGTTTGTCATTCCGTTTGTAATAATTAGAAAAAAAATTTGGAACCCATAATATATATATATTTGTGATCCTTATAACAAGCGGTGTTGATATAGCGATGTCCGTCTGTCCGTCTGTGGAAATCACGATGACGGCTTCAATCGGGTAGGTAAAGTGCTCGTTGGTATAAAAAATGATTCACTAACATCCTGACACCTTTGCTATTTAAAATCGTCCAAATAGGTTGATTAGGTCCCGAGAATTGAATGAAGAAGTAAAAAAGTCTTGAAAAAATATGATTTGTCTATGTTGTTCTTGTCTCGATCATGCCCTCAATAGGATAAGTGGGGCGCTCGTTTTTAGTGAGAATGATTGACTAACATCATGTGAAGGTTTCTGTTTGAAAAATCATGAAAATCGGTTTATTAGGTCCAGAGAAATCACTGAAGAATTAAAAAAAATTAAAAAATATATGTTGCGGTATTGTTCTTGTTGTTATTCTAAATGTTGTATTGTTGGCACAGCTGGACTTGTTGTTTTTGTGGTCGTTGTGTAATAATACAACAAAAACCAACCCTTTGTACATATTATTACTAACTCTGGTAAAAAATTTAAAATTTTCCATTGTTTTGGCATCATTAAAATAATTTTTAGATCATTTTTGTCATCGCCACGAGCCAGCCTGCAAAGTTTCAGATCGATGGGGTCACGGGAAAGGGGTTAAAAATCGATCCAAAATGTTGTCGCAAGCAGACACTACGAGTTAATACAGAGGGAGTAAAAATTCACCAACATCTAAAGCAAATAATGCAAAACTACCTGTTATTAATAAAAAACACAATATAAATTTACCGAAAAAAAATTTAATGTATAATTTATTTAAAGAAAACACAACAATAACTTTTGATGTTGTACTTTTTGTGTGTAATATTTACATATGCATACATACATACAGATATTAAATAATAAAATAATACTAGCAGATTCCAGCCCTCGAAATTCTAGCGCAAATTCTAGGAAATTTTATTTTTTCATTAAATTTTAGGGTCTTTATTTAATGAAAAAATAATATAGTACGCTAATCAATTATAGCCAATTCACAAATCAACACAAAAAACAAGCTCATTTTTATTACAAACTCATTAACAAATTTAATAAACACACACATAGCATTGCATAATTTTATGCATGTGTAGTAGCAACTTTAAATGCAAATTACTCAAAATAGAGGAAAAAATTTAAAAATCTGTAAATCTGCAAAATAGCTTAAAAGAAATACCTTTCAAATAATATACGTTTGTTCAAAATAGGGATAAAACGGTAGAACAAAACATCAGTCACAAGAAATCGCCTAGCCTATTAATATTTTAGATATGCTCATATATTCTATATATGTACATATATCCATAATAATAGCATGTTTTAAATAAATCGGTATATTATTTTATATATATAAAATTCTGCAAAAGTTTTTTTTTTAGGGAAAATACATTTTTTTTGCATTAACAGACAGAGTGTCACTTCATTTTGCTCTGTGTGACTATGCCACAGTAGATGGCGCCACAATTTTTGTTCTAATTAGCTTTGCAATAATTATTTCTATTTTAACATGAATGTTAACATTTTCAATTAAATATCAAACACAACAATGTTAAAAGTATACACAGAGCTGAATAAAGAGAAAGCAATGTGATTTTTTGCTTTAAAAACAGATCTACATAGTTATATAAAAATATTATTCTGCTTTACCTACAAAATATCTGATTGCGATTATGTAAATATAATTTTTAAAAATTGTTTATAATTACTAAAGCATTATTATTCACATAAATGCAAAAGTGCACCTTTTAAATTTTCCATTTAAATTTAAGAAAATATGAATTGTAAAAACTGGAATTCAGATTTCCAATTATAAATTAGAAAATATCAATTGAATTTCAGAAAATCATATTAAAATGTCGGAAATAATAACTTGAAATTTAGAAGACATCAATTGAATTTTAAAAATATAAATTTTATTCTTTAAACACAAATTGAAATTCAAAAAACACCAAATTTGTTTACATTTAAAAATTTTTACATTAAAAAAAAAAAAATATTGCCATTCAGGAGACATTATTAGCATTTCAGGATAAGAAAACATTAATTTAAATTCATTGGAGGTTAAAAAACATCAAATGATATTTAAGAATTGCGAACATAAAAATTGTTACATAAATAAAGCGCAATTTGATGAGAATGTTATTTATATATTATTTTTTCACAATTCTCTTTTGATGAAAGTTTGAAGTTTTTCAGAAAATAAAGACAACAAATTATTTTATTTCAAAATTTTGGGACATTTGGTTTTTTGCGTTTGGCATCCCTAATTTGAACCAGTGTTTATGATGACTTCTAAATTTGACTTCATGGTAGGCAACGTAAAACCCAAAACATTGAAGTTCGATAATAATTCCCAGGTAGTAGTATTTGGAGTCAATAAAGGAAAATATATTTTATTAACATAATTTAATTCAAAATCAAAAGTTGGCATCACTGGATTAGATTTTATACTGTATTGTGTTATTTTGTGTTACCACAAAATCTAATAGTGAAAAATTCCTTTTAATATGTAAAAAAAAATTTATTTTCCAAATATGGCAATATTTTAACAAAAAAAGAATTAGAGACCTTTTTTGGTTATTATTTTGTTACAGATAAAAGAAACTATACAGCCATTTTCAATTAGCACGATTTAATGCTTATAGCCACCCTACACAACGATTACCTTCGCAATGAAGGTTAGGGCGAGCTATTTAATTTGCAAAAATTTTAACTAAATTAAACGAGAGGTTATGTCATATAACTGGAAACGCATGGTATCTATAATATTAATAGGCAAGGCGATTTCTTGTGACCGATGTAAGTTTCACAGTTTTACCCCGATTTTGGCAAAAAATTTACCATTTGAAAGGTATTTCTTTTTAGCTGTTACCCAGATTTTCAGATTTGCATCGTCTGGAATATTTGTTTGGAGTTATGATGTTTAAATTTGCTACTAACACATACATAAAATTATACAATGCTATGTGTGCGTTTATTAAATTTGTTAATGTGTTTGGTGTGTTATTGTACTGAGTTTGTTTTCTTAATTTAAAATAAGTTGAATTGTGAAGCATACCTTTAGGGTTTTTAGTAAATGAAAAAAAATTCCTAGAATTTGCACTAGAATTTCGAGTGCTAGAATCTGCTAGTATAACCTAAATGCATGCCGATCAGCGACCACGATGACCAAAAAGCAAACACCGCAACGTATTTTCTTTTATCCGAAATAATAGAATAGACGAAAACGATCTTTCCTCGTTGCAGCGCGATTACTAATGTGAGAGAGCTTTATAGACCAACTCTTGAAATAAACAAAAATCATCTGCTGATCGGATCGACCCAAAGAATTTTCTGAAATAATTTGATATTAAGTTTAACAAATTGTTTACTTTTTCAAATATTTTATTTATATTTATTGTCAATACTCAAACCGGGGTGGAGGGTATCAGAGATTCGGCACAGCCGAATTTAACTAAAAAATAAACAATAAAAGATCTTTTTAATTCAGTGTTACATTTATTAAGTCTATTTAACCTAAAACACCATTTATAATGTGTAGAAAATTGCTAAAAGAATAAAGGCACATAAAATTAAAAAGAAAATGTATTCGTCCGAATTTTACTGTAAAAAATTAATATTTTGTTGAACTATAACTGCTCCCAATCGTCAAGGCATTGAGTTTATCAAATTTGAATTAACTTCAGCCATTATTTTGTACCATTCCTCTTTTAAGGCAATCCTCAATTGGTGCTTGTTAGAAATGTGCTCTTGAATTTCTTAAATATGTTCTATAGAGTTAAGATCGGGGCTTTTGGGAGGGTACATTGATACATTGTACAAAATGGGTAGCTTTGTGTTTAGGTTCACATGCTATGAGTGCAGATATAATAGTTTGAGAGGTCCATTTTTTCGACGCTATGCTAAAGATTTTTAATGAGTATCGCACCCGTGCAGCCCCAAACTATTAGATTTTTTTGTTGCTTTCGACGTACTTTAACCTTTACGTCAGACTTAAATTAGTTAAACGTACTCTCGTCCGTAAAGATGACACGATCCCAGTGCTCTGGACCACAGTTAAAGTACGTTTTGGCATTATCTTAACGTCTTTTCTTATTTTTCTTCGATATTAGGGGTTTTCTCCTAGCAAATCGCGAATTATATTGGGCCCTAGAGTAAAAGCCCTGTTATCTGAAATGCTTGGGTATGAGAGTATTCCGGATAATCGAAAATTCTGAATAATTGAATGTCTTATTAAAACTAAAAAACATTATTTTTGTGGATCCTTGTATACTTTCTGTGAATCCCCGAATAATAAAAAAATTTCAATGTGAAAATAAAAAAAATTTCTACATATTAAAAGTCCGGTTAATTGGATGACGGATAATTTGGTTTTTACTGAAACCTGCTTACCAGACTTTGAAAAAACCTTCGAAGCTATTGTTGACGCCGTTTGTCTGGCATTCTTTTTGATTTTTCGGATGATAGCTGATTTTTCAAGTTGTGTTAGTACGGATCGACAACGACTAGATGTGCATACTGACCAGTACTTGCAAATCGGGAAAATATTGATTTGACTGTTACGATTACGATTTACAATGTAGCTGAGTTGAGTATTATTCCCTCGTGCACTGCTACCAAGTATGTAGATCTATTGTGCACCCTCTGTCAGTTTTGTATTCTTTCCTGTTTACTTTTAAACCATTGCAGCATTTAGGAACTTGATGACGTTCTTCAGCGCCAATGTTTTGTATGTCTACTCCCTTATTTCAGATTCGCCAAATAGTTTGCCTTAGCCATGCAAAAGTTCATCATCCTCCAAGCAGTACACACAGAAAAAAAATTCGCCAACTGAATTGATCTAAAGTTTAACAACAGAATTTTCGATTTTATCACCAGAAATTTTATAGCAACTAACCATTATCTCATTGAACTCTTAGATTGGATCTTGGTCCATAACCCCTCGCTACTATCCCATTTGTTGTTTTAGATCCGTCAGTGTACCACTTTTGGGCATCTTCATTCAGCCTTTTCGGGCTAGATTCCAATTCGGTTCTGCTCGGAACAGTGTAGTTCTTTTCAAGTTCCAATCCAGCATCTATGTGATTGGGGGGTAAATTTCAAAAACAGCGTAACATGTAAGCGTAACATGTGTGCGTAAGATGTGAGTGGTAAGACAAAATGTGATTGTATTGGTGAAAAAATTATGATATGATAACCTGTTTGAAAATTAAAAATGAAAAATAAAGATGAAAAAAAAATTAAAAATAAAAAAAAAAAAAATGAAAAATAAAAAATGAAAAATAAAAAATGAAAAATTAAAAATTAAAAATGAAAAATAAAAAATGAAAAACAAAAAATGAAAAATTAAAAATAAAAAAATAAAAATAAAAATAAAAAATTAAAAATAAAAAATGAAACATGAAAAATAAAAAAATGAAAAATGAAAAATAAAAAATGAAAAATGAAAAACGAAAAATTAAAAATGAAAAACGAAAAATCAAAAATGAAAAATAAAAAATGAAAAATAAAAAATGAAAAATGAAAAATAACAAATAAAAAATAAAAAAATGAAAAACGAAAAATAAAAATTGAAAAATAAAAAATGAATAATGAAAAATAAATTAAAAATAAAAATGAAAAATGAAAAATAAAAAACGGAAAACGAAAAATGAAAAACGAAAAATTCACTAATTTTTTTTGCTGCAAATATGAAAAAGTTCATATCGGGTGCTAAATTTATATGGGGACTAGGTCGAAAAATGGACCGGTCTTGACCATATTTGGTAAAGTCACTTATGTTTTGAAAAAATATATACAAACCAAATTTGAGAAAAATTTGTGCAATATTTTTGTTTTATGATAGATTTAAGTGAAGATCGGGAAGTAGATTATATGAAACCTATGACTAAGAATGGTCCTATAGGGATTATTTTTGGACTACTGATTAATGGACATAACAAACACATACAAACCCAATTTGACTGAGATCTGTATTATAATTTGGATCTTATGGCACTTCATGTCGGTTTCATAGGGGTCATTTGTGTGGGGGCTAGGTCTGAACATGGACCGAATTTCACCAATTCAATACCAAATTTGCGACCTGCAGTTTGGTTACAAGCTTTACATGGACACACAGACGGACGGACGGACGGACGGACGGACATTGCTAAATCGACTCAGAAAGTGATTCTGAGTCGATCGGTATAATGAAAGATGGGTCTAGTTCAAATATTTTTGGTAATTACAAACAGCAGCACAAAGTCAAAGTATAGGGTATAATTATTTTTTCATTAGTTTTGATCTTTCATCAAGCGGCGCTTTAAATTTTTTGTCCAAAAATTTTAATTTTCTCTAATGGGTATTTTTATTCGACCTTATGTTTTAATTTTAATTAAATAATTTCTTCCAGCTCGATAAGATAAGATCAATTAGTGCAATAGTAGATGTTAACTCGTTGACACGTCATGTATGTTTAATTATTGTTACGCGCCTTTTTTGTGAGTTTAATTTGTATATTTTATATATATTGTTATGTTTGTTATTGTGTCTGTTGAACAGTGGTGTAATTGTGTTTTATTATTCTTATAATTTAAGATCCTGAAGATGCCAACCGGAGGTTGGCGAAATATTGAAAAATAAATTAATAAAAATAAAATTAATAAAAACAGACCTCGAGCTGGAAGAAATTATTTAATTAATTTAATTTTAATTTTCTTTAAGATAATCATACAAACTTTAAAAAATCATTAAAAGTTGTCTAAAGAGTTTTACACATCGGTGGAATGTTAAAAGATTCGAAAACATAACAAATTTTAGAAATGTATTGTTCTGTCAAAATATATTTCAAATATATTTCATCCTTTTGTTAATTTTTCTTTAGAGAACATATAAGAATTCAAGTAATTTGTTATGACAAAGTAAATACATTTTGTTTTTTTTTTTTTGTTGTTTTTTGTTTTGTTTTTTGTTTTATTGGCAATTTGTATGTTGTTCAAAAACAATATTATTTAATTATTTCAAAAGAATACAACCTTCAATATATTTTTGCAAAAAATCAAGAATATTGAACTCTAAATTATTCACTTCTAAGCAATTTACTTAAATATTCATTAAGGGAATATCTGAATAATAAAACTGAATATAATATGAATTAGCAGACACTTGGTCGAAAATAGTATACGACTAGTGCAAAGGTGTCGGTATATATTTATGTAAGTATGTGCCATAATTAAGGGTGTTATGGACAGTTGTAATTATTATTTTTGTAAAGAAATTGTTTAATTATTTAAAGGACCAACACACAATAAAACACAATAAAATATAAAAATAATTATATAAAGAAATTATTACTTTTACAGAGTATAGCTTGAGCTGTTTAATATTGAAAATGAATGCAATTGGTCCATGAAATCAAAAGTTAAGACTGAATATGTGAAAATAAGACATACATTTACAAATTTAAACTTCTAAGGGCAAAAGGAAACAAATACGTTATTTAGTTTATTTATTATACTCTCCACACCGCTCTGCAGAGGATATATAACAGTTTGTCATTAAATGAATGGTGACCCCATAAGGAATATATATTCCTGATCGATATAGCCGTCCATTCGCCGGTCCTTCCGTCTATCCGTCTGTCTGTCTGTTTGTTGAAAGCGCGCTCATTCTCAAAATAAACCATTTACGTGGGTAAACTTGGATAATATTGTTTGTTATTATTTCGAGCAGGTTGATACTTAAAATCGGGTTAATCGGCCATCAATATGCCAAGATATAGCCTAAAACAATACTAAAAATTCAGTGTCTTTGTTTTTACTACATACATGGTCAGAGTATAATTAATATGTGCTGATATTTGGAACCACTAAAAAAATTTGACTAAGATCGACTCAGAATCATTTTCTCTGTCGATTTAGCGATGTACGCTCGTCTGTGTGCCCATGTTAACCTTCTAATCAAACTACAGGTCATAAATATGAATATACGTGGGCGGATCAATAAGTCCGTGACTTTTAGAATGCAACACATTTTTTTTTGCAAAAAAAAATTATTTTTCAACATATCTCCTTTTAGCTCAATACACTTAGTCCAACGTTTCTCCAATTTTGGTATCCCTTCCAAAAAAATAGGTTTTTTCGAGGTTCATAAAATAGGCCTTTGTTTGATCAATAATTTCATCGTTGGAGCTAAATCTCTTTCCACCAAGCCATTTCTTTAGGTTTGGAAATAGGAAATAGTCACTGGGGGCTAAATCCGGAGAATATGGCGGATGAGGTACCAATTCGTAGCCCAATTCATGGAATTTTGCCATTGAGGCTGCACACGCGTGCACCCGTGCATTATCTTGATGAAAAATAACATTTTTCTTGGCCATATGGGTTCGTTTTTTTTTAAATCCTCGTTAAATCGGTCCAATAAGTTGGCATAATATTCGCCGTTTATTGTTTTTCCCTTTTGAAGGTAATCGATGTGGATTATCACGCGTGCAACCCAAAAAACTGTTGCCATCACCTTGGCCGACAAACTTACCTTGGTCTTCTACGGAGCCGGTTCACCCGGAGAAACCCATTGTTGCTGCTTGGTCTCCGGAGTGTTGTAATGGATCCATGTTTCATCCACAGTTACAAAACACCGCAAAAACTTATTCGAATTGCGGTTAAACAACACCAAGCAATCCTTTAAAGTTGTCACACGATTACGTTTATGGTCAATTGAGAGCAAACGCGGCAACCATCTTGTAGACAGCTTTCTTAAACCCAACTGATCATTTAAAATCGAAACCACACTGCCATATGAAATGCCTATGGCATAAACAGTCTCACGCACTTTTACTCTTCGATCGGCCAACATCATATCATGGATTTTTTCGACATTTTCGGGTGTATTGACCTCAATTGGCCGTACAGAACGTTCAGCGTCATTTGTATTTGTGCGATCAAAACGAAAGTCAGTAAACCAATTTTTTACTATTGAAATCGATGGTGCAGAGTCCCCATAGTATTTATCAAGCTTTTCCTTGGTTTGATTGACGGTTTTTTTTTTCGCAAAAATTAATGTTTAATGAGCATTCGAAATTCACTTCTTTTCCATTTAAAAAAAAAAAAAACCACGAGGTTGTATGTTGTGAAGAGCTGTTAAACGCAAAGTAAATGACGGAACTTGCTCAAAATTTTACAGTATATTAATAGGTGGTACTTAATGGGAGTAGTGTTTCATTTCATATAACTATGAGGGAAGTTCGAAATGTCACGGACTTATTGATCCGCCCTCGTATGTTGACCAAATTTAGTATGTAATCTTTTATGCCATAGGAACTTAATTATCATATAGATCTCGGTTAAATTTGTTTTCTGTGTGTCTATCACATCTGCTATATCAGTAGTCCAAAAATAAACCCTATAGGACAAATCTTAGTCGCGGCCGTCGTATAAAGCTGCATTAATAAATTTGTTTTATGCTTATTTTCTATATTCAAATAGTTGGATCACTTAGTTGGGTAGGGTATCGTATAGCCGGCCTAGACCGACCATAATTTTCTTATTTGTTTAGTATTACGATTATCAAATTGTTTACTTTCATAAATATTTTGTTTACATTTGTTAGAGAATGTTTTTTACACTTACGACATCATTAGTTAATGTACTCTTCAACCAATAAACATCGTTTTCGTTGCGCCAATCCTCTGGGTAAAGGGAAAAACGTTGCGGTTTTTTGTTTTGTGAGCCTCGTGGTTGCTGCTTGGCATGAAGTTGGGTTATGTATCTAAGTTCATGCTTTCTGCAGTATTTTACGTTTCATCGAATAAATGTCGTTTTCGTCGTTTCTTTTATTTCTGGGTGAGGGATAACACGTTTCGGTGGTTGTTTTTTTTTTATTATTATCAACACTCACGGGATGCCCCCTACAGATGCAGTGCATTGTGTTGATCTCAGGAAAGATATAGATATAGGAAGGAGGAAAGAGGGAGTAGTGTGTTAATTTTTTTTTTTGCAGCGACAGACCAAAGCCTTTGGTGGGAATCGAACCCACGGCCCCCGCATGATAGGCGAGCACGCTACCTACTCACCTACCGGGGATCCATACTTCGGAATAACCTGGCATTATGACTAGCTGGAGCTAGCGCCAACCTTATTATATCACAAAACAAAAACTTACGACATCATGAAGTAATACAAAAATTCATGTTTTTTCTCTCGATTAGATGTTGACTAAATTCTATCCGAATCAAAAAATTTACAAAAACCTGATCTTTTTAGTTGTTTTTCTCATCAAATATTTTTAAAATTTGTATAAAACATTTACCCTCATCCAAACAATCTTAAACTTGGTCCATAGGCTTGTTGTGACCAAACATTAATTTTAAAATAGTCACGCAAAGTCACGTACAGTTACGGAGAGATTCAAAACTCATAAGCGCCCCGGTAGTTGAGTAGGTAGCGTGCTCGTCTATAATGCGGGGGTCGTGGGTTCCATTCCCACCAGAGGCTTTGATCTGTCGCTGCAAAAAAAAAATTTTATAAAAAATCAAGCCAAAATTAGAATCTACAGCAGAGGGGGAGACCATATCCGTCAACACAACCAGAGGATGTCCACAGGGAGGAGTTCTTTCGCCCTTGATGTGGAGTCTGGTTGTTGACGAATTACTAATGAAACTGTCAGAAGCAGGAATAGAATGCCAAGGCTACGCGGATGACATATTCTTAATAGCAAAAGGCAAGTTCGAGGAAACCCTATGTGACATTGTACAAAGAGGGTTGAGGATTATATGTCAATGGTGCAGGGCAACAGGATTGAACATCAATCCAACGAAGACCACTATTGTACCATTTACCAGGAAAAGGAAACTTCCAAGATGGAGGGCAATACAAATTTTGGGAGAAGTCATTGAACCAAAAGCAGAAGTGAAGTATCTGGGGATAGTACTAGACAACAAGTTAACATGGAAGTCACATGTCGACCACATCACTGAGAAAGCCAAGCGAGCTACAATGATTTGCAGAAGGGTAGCGGGTAAAACCTGGGGATGTAAACCCAGCATTTTACACTGGATGTACTCGATGATGGTCCGCCCGATAGTAACTTATGGAGCTATAGCGTGGGCCAAAAGAACAGATCTGAAGTCGACTCAAATGCAGCTAAGTAAGATTCAAAGATTAGCGTGCATTGGGATAACGGGTGCAATGAGGACGTGCCCAACGGCATCACTTGAAGCGCTATTGGAACTAAGCCCACTACATATAGTGATGCAGAGGAAAGCTTTGTGCAACGGCAATCAGAATAAAGGGAGATAAACCTGTAACCAGGCTTTATGAAGGGCAATGGAACCGAATAAGCCAAGTTAATGATTAATCCCTCCTAGATTGTCCCATGGACAAGGCTGAGAAGAAATATGATTTCAGGAAATACTTTATTACGGAAATTAGCAATAAGAGAGAATGGAGCGGTTTAAGTACAGCATATTCTCTAAGAGAAGATACAATCAAATGGTACACAGATGGGTCAAAAACCGAAAGTGGAACAGGGGCGGGAGTCTTCGGGCCTAGAAACAAATACTTCGAGCCAATGGGAATACACACGAGCATTTTCCAAGCAGAGATTTATGCCATTTAAGATGTGCACAAATCAACTTGAATAGGAAGTACAAAAGAAGGAACATAAGCATATTATCAGACAGTCAAGCTGCTATTCGAGCACTAAGCTCCTATGAAGTAGACTCTAAGCTAGTATGGGACTGTCTACAGAAGCTAAATGAGCTAGGTAAACACAACAAGGTTAGCCTTTGTTGAGTCCCGGGACACGTTGGGATTCAGGGTAATGAGCAAGCTGATGAACTTGCCAGAAGGGGAACTTCCACAAAATTAATAGGGCCGGAACCATTTTGTGGAATAGGAAAAGGAGTATGGGAAGGAGAACTCAGGGAACATGAAAATTGTGTTAGACGGGAATTTTTCTCGAGCCACTTGGGCTTAAGGCAATCCAAAATGATGTTGGATGGCTACAACAAGAAGAGATTTGGGTCGTGCATTGGATTGTCAAAGAACGGTCTGAGAATACTAACCGGGATTTTAACTGGTCACTGCAGGCTCAGGGAACATACGAGCAGGTTGGGAATTGTAGCAAACCCTATGTGCAGATTCTGTGATGAGGAAGTCGAATCACCAGAGCACATACTTGGGGACTGTGGAGCGCTAATGCACAAAAGGCAACAGCATCTGGGTTCCTTCCAGATACTAGGTAGCGACATAAAATTACTAGAACCAACCAACATCCTCGAATTCCTGAGGGCTTCAGTGTTGGATAAGAGTTTATAGTGACAACCTATTAGCAGAGGGCAGTACAATATATCACTTTGGTCGCAGTACTTCGAACACCTCTTTATACAATGCAATACATAGAATCTGCAGACAAGCCACTCGGCTTTGCGGAACTAGGCTTAAAAAAAAAATAGAAGGAAAAAAATATACAGCCCAATTCTCAATAACAATTCTCTGGGAATTTTTTCCCTATTCCCTGTTCCCCTATTCTTAATAAAATCTCCCCGGGAATTTGTTCTCTTTTCCCTTTACCCTTATTCTAAAAGAACTTCGAAAATGGGAATCTCTTCCCCGGGAGAAAAAAGTAGCTATTCTGAATGTCAATAAAAGGGAGAATAATTTGGGAATAATTCCGTCAAAAAATTGAGAGGGAGTGCTACGAAAAATGTAAGTATTTAATATTTTTATGAAAAATAGTAATATATATCATTTAAAATTTTTTATAATAATATTATTATGGCATTACTGTTGCTTTCAGGTCAAAAGCAACAAAAAAAAAACAAATGCATGTTCTTTTGAACACAATGCAGGCCAACCCTGATGTTGCATGTGGGATATTCAAAGGAAACAAGGAGCAGCTAAGCCGGGTATGGCGCAATTTGGAGTGGACATTAATCTCAGCAGGCAATTCAAGTGGGTTGCTGGCATCATGTAGCTTTCTTGCCATGCTTTGCTCCGTTTTGTCCTGCTGCTGCTCTTCTGCTTCAGCTACCATCAGAAACGCTACACTGAACATTTTTTGTATTTATTTTAATTTATTAAAGATTTTAAAAATAGTTTTACTATTAATTTCCTCAAAAATTTTTAAATTTGTAAACAAAACAAAACATCTGAAGCAAAACAGCTGTCTTCGAATAATCGAGGATTTATTCTCTGGAAAAATGAATTCCCCGGGAACTCATATCCCTGGGAATATTTAGAATTGGGCTGATAAAAAAAAATATGCATAAGGAAAGAGAGAGTTTTAATAAAAACTTTTTTTTATGGTTTAGAGTCACATATATTAGACAATGACTTTAGTCCATATTTTCCACTTATTGCAGCATGTTATTAGCGTATATTTTCTAAACTTTAGTGCATTTCTTTGCCCTTTGTACAGCCGATTTATTCTTCTTTTTTTTTCTCTAAATGTATCTTGTTCATTGTGTGCATTGAAATGCCTGATTGAAAAGCGAAAGTAAAGCTGGGAAATTTTCCAATAATATTCTTGTAGGTTTATATAATTTCAGCATGAACGAACAGATTGAAACACAGTAATTTTCTTATTTATTTTAATTCATTTTATTTTTTATTTTTTCTTGTTTATTTGAGGTTTTTTGTTTTTTTTTTCTAAAATATTATTTATCACTTTTTATTGTTCACAATATGTTTTTGTACTTAAATCTAAAGATTTTTTTAATTTTTTTAGTATTTTTTTTTTTTTTTTTTGTAATTAAGGAAGACTTTTACATTAAATTTGTAAAAAAAAATAATTTGCTAAAAAAAAATAAAACAAACCTTTAAGGTTGATTTTTATAATACCCATTGAAATATCCCATTGAAATAATTTGTTTCAATGTACAACATTTTTGATTGTGAGGTAGTTGTTTCTAAATATTAATGAATTTAATACATTAAATAAGATGATGATGACGATGAGGAATTGTGTGTTGCATAGAGGAAGTCTCCATTTTAACAATATACCCTCGAGGGAGTATAGTAAAGAGACAATATTTCTAGCTCATTTTGATTTTAGCCAGTTTTAACAATATTGTGGCTCTTTTCTTTTTTTTTTTTTTTTTAATTTTGAAGGCGATAAATGTGTAAACTTATATGATTTGACATTTTCTTGTTAGAGAAATTGTTTAAGTGTGTGTATGAGTACGTGTAAAGGGTGAAGTGTGAAGTGTGTAAAACGTTTGCCCATTTTTAGTTTGGTTTGTAAGGCCTTTCTTAACACGGTTAGAGTGTTTGCATGTTAGAAAATGTTGGTTTCCTTTTTCCTTTTTTTTCTCCTGTTTATTTTCTGCACGCGCCCGGTCCTATTACTGACTTTGTTAGACTGTCAAATGACTGTGATTGCGTTTGACTGATCATCATGATTTATCATTAACCATATCAGCCATTTCAGTGTAACGGCGGAGTGTATTAAGAAGAAGTTCTGAGTGACCTCTAGAACACTTCGAGGTTTCTAGTCTTAGCAGTCTGCAAGCAAACTGCAACTACATCCACCACCCACTTCACCATGGACGCCAGGGTTGTTCTTCTTCTTTGATTTGTTTCTTAGTTACCAGAGCTAAAGGCTGTTGGTTGTTGATACTACTGCAGTGGTGTACAGCGGGGGCATGATGTATTACAGAGGGTTTATAATCCATGGCCTCGTGAGAATTAGCTGGACTAGGTGGAGCAAAATGCATTAGGCCGGCGGATGTTGTATAGGATTGTTCATATGCTGACATGGAGCTATGTGAAGAAGCTGATCCTGTAGAGGCGGTACGTGAAGGTATGGACACCAACATGGCCGGTAGACTATTAGTGTTGACAGCCATTGATGGCTGCTGTTGCTGTTGTGGCAAAACTAAGGCAATTGTACCATTGGCTAATTTGGTGGGTATCACTTGTAAACCATTAGGCAGGAAGTAGCCCTGAGGAGTTTGTTGTATTTGAGAACTCATTATATATTGATGGTGTTGCGGCTGCTGCTGCTGTTGCTGCTGCTGATGTTGGTGTTGTTGTTGATGTTGATGATGGTCTTGTTCGGGCGAAGATGGTGGCGATGGCAAGATTTGACCATGTAACTGCTGTACAGCCGCAGCAGCGTTGGTGGTTTGTCGCTGATGATGATGTAATTCGGTCTTGACACCATTAATGCAATTTTGTAAATGTTGCAATAAACGACGTTTGACAGCTGGCTCCAAACCGGGAAAACGGCTTACTTCATTGGCACAGTCAGCAAAGCCGGCCTTGAATTTATTTATGACTTTGGGATCGGCCGCCTGTTGCATGGCCGCCTGTTGACGTTGCAGTTCTTGTAAATGTTTAACAGTTTTTTCTAAAATATCAGCCTTTTCCAATTTAGAATGGCGGGCAGGCTAAAAAGAAACAACAACAAGAAAAAGGAAAATCAAATTAATTAAATGTTAAAACAAGTAAGAGTGTGAAATTCAGTTTTGACGAATTTTTAATACCCTCCATCTGGGGTTAACGTTTACATCAATATTTTACTATTTATAACAAATGTAAACAAAATATTTGAAAAACTTAACAATTTCATAAACTTAATACTGAATTTTTTAGAGGTGTCTACATATTTTAGGTCATATCTTGGCGCCATGATGGTCGATTTGACTCATTTTAGACAACAACCTGTACGATATAATGGCAAATAATATTAGCCAAACTCTACCCAGCTAGTGGGTTTATTTCGGGAATGAGCGTGATTTCAACAGACAGACAGACATCGCTTTATCGACTAGAGTTGTTATAAAAATCAAAAGTGATATATGTATACCCTCTGCATAGTGAGGTGTATGATATAAAAAAGTCTAAACAATGATTCAACTAAAATTTTTTTTCGAAAATTGTAAAATAATTTGAAGATCATTTTACTATTTATAACAAATGTAAACAAAATATTTGATAAATTTAACAATTTGATAAACTTAATACTGATTTTCTTAGAGGTGTCTCCATATTTTAGGTCATACCTTGGCGCCATGATGGCCGATTTAACTCATTTTAGATAATAACCTGTACGATATAATGGCAAATAATATCAGCCAAAGTTCACCCAGCTAGTGGATTTATTTCGGGAATGAGCGTGATTTCAACAGACAGACAGACAGACATCGCTTTAACGACTAGAGTTGTTATAAGACACAAAACTGATATATACTCTCTGCATAGTGAGGTGTATGGTATAAAAAAGTCTAAACAATGATTTAACTAAAAATATTAATTTTTTTTTTTTTGAAAATTGTATAATATATTGAATGAAGATCATTTTCTTTTTTCTTTTTAATTTTCTACCTAAATTAATTAATGTAATTCTCTTTTGGAAATACTTACGTCTTTTTTGGTGGCATCCAATATTAAGGTTTTCAATTCATTAAGACAATTATTTATGCGGGCACGACGTCTTTTCTCCATAATCGGTTTGTTAGACTGTAAATAAACAACAACAAATGCAGGAAAAAATTAGCAAAATAACTTTGGAAATTACTCATAAATTCAATGACGTAAATATAAAATGAAAATTCAAAATTACCCTCCACCTTATTGACCTCATACTAGGAATTTGTGAGAGGCGTTTGATGAAAGACCCACACTTACACTCACACACACACAGAGAGAATTTGGCGTCATCAAAGACAAAGCCTCACATCATTTATAATTGTATAAATTTTTAGTTTTTGAACTAAATGTGTGCGTTGTTTGTTTCTTAAAACATTTTTGATATATTTTTTTGTTTTTAAATAAATTTCTAAATAAAACAGCATCCAAAGCAATACACTGATGTTTTCAGACAAAAATAACACAAAGGTGATGCTATAAATATTTATATTCTTGAAAAATGTCTACTACTTTGGGGAGGTTGGAGTGGTTGGGGTTGATTGGTTGGTTGCTTGGTTGGTGGTGGTGGTGATGGTGTTGTTGTTGGCACAGAATGTTAACGTTAACGACGAGGACACAGGCACACGCTAAACAAAACAAACGATCGCTCTTTAATTGGTAAGCAAAACTATTATGGCAGTTGGCCAATAAGCAAATTTGTTGATCGCGTGCGATATTTTTATACATTGAATATTTTAACAAAGCTAAAAATAGCAAAACGCCGTGTGATTTTGAACAACTACAAAAGCCAAATGCTTAAACTGAAAAACAAAAATTCCCATTGCAAATACTCGTCGTACGTATTATAGAAAGAAAAAAAACTACCGTTTGTTGGCTATTTTCAAATGAAAAAACAGCCATTGGCATGTGATTTTTCCCCACAGAAAACAAGAAAAAGGTTTTATGAAATCAAACAAGGTCGTTCTAGCCAAAGAAAAATGTATATGTGCGACTATATATATATAATTTTTTGGCAAATATCAGAGACAACCATATAGGGTGATTTTCTCGCCCCCTTATTAAAAACAACAAAAAGAAAATAATGAGTAGGTTTTCTGATACTTATATCAGAGTACAAGTATGTGTATATGTTTGTTAACATTATTGCATGTGAAGTCATCGCAATGTATCTTGGCGCGTTAGTATTATGACCAAGAAACTGAACCAATTACCAATAGACTAAATTGTACGGAATGCGTTGGACGTAGTAAAAAAAAAAAACTATCTTGTTGGTTTAATGAATGAATGAATGAATGCATGAATGACTGGCTGACTGTATGATTCAACGGTTGTGATTTTTTTTTTCTTCTTAGTCTTCTAAGCAGCACACGCTTCATTTCATTTATGGAAGCACCCCACACATAAGAATGACGCCAAAACCGTTTGATTAAACTCTAAATCAATTGTGTGAGTGTCTTTTCGCTGAAAAGTTTAAATTTAAGTGCGTTGGCCGTTGCTTTAGCCGCCGTTTGTCGTTTTAACCAATTTTGGGTTCAACCACTTACAACACTTTGATTCATTTGTACATTTGTACACTGAAAACTGAATTTGCCATGAATGGCTTTTTGGGGGATACTGTAGGTAGTGACTGATCAGTTTGGTGGTTGCCAAAATGTACACTACTTGAAATGGTTGTTAAACATTATCGGTTATATGTGGTCATGTGGGGGTGCTCCTCCAGTTCAATTTAATAATTAATTTAAGCTTTAATTTGTGATGTTCCAATAAAAACAAAAAAAAAAAAAAATCACAAAATCAATACTTACACGACGATCGCTTTTAGCGGGTGTCTCCTTAGGCGGATGGGAAATAGGTGCTCCAATTACGTTGGCTGTCATTGTGGGACCACAATTACCGGTGACCATTATTTCAGTTATATTTATATTTGTTTTTTTTAAGCACTTAAGTTTTATTAATTTTATTTTTTTTTCCTTAATTGAATTCAGTTAATTTTTTACTGAATTTTTAAAACACTTCACTTGTTATTTTATTATTTCTTTTTTCTTCTTGTTGTTATATTTTTTTCTTTCAGTTTTTGTATATTTGATTTCACGTTTTTTATAACGTATATTTTAATTCTTATTTAACGTTTTTTTTTTATATTTTGTTTTCAATTATTATTTTCCGTTCGCGTTATTTAAACGTGTTGCCAGTTTGACGATCAACGAACGTATGAAACAAGTGTTCTGTAGGCAGCTTGATAAAAAGTCTTAATAAACCAACCGCAGCTAAACTTATGAGTAGGTTAATGTTAAACTCAGAGATATTTCAAAATAACGATAGAGAGAGAAAGAGAGATAGAGAGGAAGAGCGAGAGTTATTGTATATTAGGCGGATGTGCAAAAAATTGTCTGATTTTTTTTTCTTTTGCTTCGTTTAGTTTAAAAGTCTTCTTGAGAGTCTAGAGTTCTTTATCGTTTGGCTTATAGCAGACGACTGACGATTGATCGACAGGTTCCTCGGGTAAATCGTTTTAACGAGACGCAACGAAAAGCAAAAGCAAAAAGCCACACGACCATGTTAAAAATACCACATAAATGCCGACATCATATGCGGCCATAAACTATTTGCGCTTGTTACTGCTGCTGCTGCTGCTGCTACCTGGTACCTAAGCACCTTAGTAGAGACTCGATATACGTACACTTACATATATATGTACTCGTCGTATGTATGTACTCCAACGAACCAAATGTACGACGAGAGTACACTGCTGGCTGGCAGAGGGGTCTTGTACAGTGTTAGTCGGTCGATTGGCCTTTGTGATATTTTTTTCTTGCTGTTGTTGTTTTTCAATATTGATAATAATGTTGTTGTTGTTTTTATATGTTACAAGCGTGTAATAATTGCGGCGAATATAAAATCTTTAAAATGTAAGCAAACATGACTATTTTGCATGTGATAAATTCTCATTTTTCCGACCTCTCTTTCTCTTCGGTTTAATGTATTTTTGCATTGAAGGGTTTTAAGTTCGGAAAACATCCATCCCTTTAGAACCTTACTCCGGCTATTTGCCGCAATGATTCATAAACCAACGAACGTGACAATATGTGTCAGTATTTGGAGCCCTAGTAATAAAAAAACACATTGAGTTTGTTGGTGATAACAAAACGATAACAAAGTGAAGACGGCAACAGCAACGTGGATAAAACATGTTACCGCTATGAAGCACACGAGCCAACAACAAAAAACAATTGATATCAAAAACCATAACAAACACCATTACGATTCTGATAATGTTCTATTAAAGTATTGCTGACTTTGAAGTGGAGATACGCGAGTGATACGAAATTTGCGTGATTCACGTAAATCATATGTGTTCGTGATTTTTTAAACCTCTCCTCTAACTTTGAGTTTATTAATAAAACTAAATACTATAAAAGCAAAGATTTCATGAAATTAGAGCGGCTTTACTTTCGTTTAAAAATATGTAATTGCCATTAGGGTGGGTAGGAACCGAGATACTGAAAGTCGGAGTAAAAAATTGTTAGAGAAAGAAATGTAGCCATAATGAAACCATGCGCAACGATATGCGACATGTTATAATAGAACTAAAAATAGCGATGCATGAACAGAATACTAAAAGGGCGACATGCAGGGGCGTGGCAAAAAAGAAAAAAAAATCGAATTTCCTCTAACCAATCTTTAATCCTAGGGTAGGACAATCTCAACTTTTTTTGTATGGAACCACCGAACAACCCTAATGTACGTGGTACATACCAGAGCCTACGATCAGTTACACTGAAAGATTACCCTCCTGAAATATTAAAACATTCTGATGAAAACTATGGAGTGGGCTAAATACTACTCGAAAAAGATCATCCACTTTCCACTCAAATGTATGAAAATATGATCTTCGTATAAGTTTGATGCCTATTTACAAAAAGTTATTCAAGAACACTTGGAAAAATCTCTTAATATTTTTATCTGAACATATGTATGTAGAGGATATGTTTCCATAATTTCAAAGCATTCCGACAAGAATGTTGGCGTGTGGGAACAAATACTCGAAAAAGATCGGAAATTTTGCAAAAAGTGTAAAAAAATAATAAATTTTTTTTAAATTTTTTACTATCTGTAATTGACTATATTCATAGATTACTCATAAAAATTTTTAAACCATTCCGACCAAAATTGTGGACTCGGTATAGCACTACTCGACTGATGTTGGCCACTTTCTAAATATACAAATGTGTGAAAATATGCTCTTAATTGAAGTTTGATATTTTCCAGAAAATTTTCCACAATGACGTAATAAAAAATTATATTCGTTAGAGCTGCGTATATAAAGAGAACACTTCCTTTAAGTTTCAAAACATTCTGCCAAAAATTGAAGCTTGGAGGAATTCCTACTCGACAAAAAACAGAAACTAAAAAAAAATTAAAAAAAAAAAATTTTTTTGTTTCACTGCCCGTAATTGAACTTATTCACAGATGCCTCATAAAGGGTGATTTTTTAGCTATTATCTTTTTGGCAATACTGGTTTAAACAGCTGACGCACGTTTCGTGTTTTGTTTCATTGTCAAACATCTTCAGTTCTATAATTTAACCATGAATCGTCTTACAAACGAACAACGTAGCTCGTTAACTACTCGAGCATCTCGAGTAGCTCGAAGCTCGCTTTAGAAAATGGCTTAAGTTATCGGGAAATTGGAAGAAAAATCCAGCGATCGGATAAGGTAGCAATTCTTTGAAAAGCCTTTCGCAGAATTCTAACGGGTGCGGCTTAAAAATGTTCAAATCTATGACAAGTAGAGCCTTAAAAGAGTCTGGAACGATAGCAAGACAAAAGCTTATGACTACTACAACTCCGTCGGCCAAACAAGGTCGTCTGGTGTTTGCAAAGAAAATTTTCCAAACAAACTGGAGAAAGGTAAGCTTCATGATTTTTTTTTTGGGGTTTTTTTCTAATATATCATTTTTTTTTAATTTATCTATTTTTTAATTTTAGGTAGTTTCTTCGGATGAGAAAAAAAATGCAATATTGATGGTCCAGATGATTTCAGTAGCTATTGGAGAAATTTACGGAAGGAAACATGATATCTATCGAAAATAAATTTCGGTGGCGGTTTTTAATGATCTGGGGAGCGTTTTACTGCGACAGTAAGCTCGATTTGACACTTCCTAGATCTCGGATGAGTTCGCAGCAGTAGGTTAAAATCTTGGAACACAATTTGGTGCCATTTTTGGAAAGCAATAGCAACGAGGGACCAATTTTTCAGCAGGATAACGCTTCAGTTCATAAAAGTCGACATACATAAGAATGGTTGCAATATAAAAATATTAAAACTAAGGAGTGGCTCGCGTGTTCTCCGGATCAAAACCCAATCGGTAACATTTGCGGAATATTAGCTCGTCGAGTTTATGCACAAAACTGGCAATAACAAAGTGTATTTGACCGAAAAGAAGCATTTATTGGTGAAGGCGGTCAATCAGTGAAGAATTGAGAACGGATTTTTGTTTTTTTTTTTTGTTTATTGGTTCGTAAAATAGATATTTATACAATAATAAGCGCAAGTAATCAATAAAATTTTTTATATACATATATACAATGTCTCTAACTCGAGCACTCTAGTATTTTGAATATAGTTATAGTTTGCAAAATGTGAATCACATTTTTTTTTACAAGGTTAATGTACTATATATAAAAGCTTAATTGCAATGAAAAGTATTTATAAAAAAAATATTGCTTGAATAGAAAAAAAAGTTATTTTGCAAATGTTGTATCAAGGGATAAAGGAAAAAGGTGTAAATATTAATTATTTGAAATGCTTGTACTGTATCTTCTATTCAATTGCTCTAAATTGCAGTTAACCGCTTTTGTATTAGCACATCTATGGTTGTGATAGAAGATTGGAGTGCCATTTACTGCCTGAATGATGGTTTGCTACCAAGGTAAAGAAAAAATTCACAACACTGTGAACACCTTAAGATGTTATTTCTTATCTATAATATTAATAGGCCAGGCGATTTCTTGTGACCGATGTTTTGTTCTACCGTTTTATCCCGATTTTGACCAAACGTATATTATTTGAAAGGTATTTCTTTTTGCCGTTTTGCAGATTTACAGATTTTAAAATTTTTTCCTTTATTTTGAGTAAATTGCATTCAAAGTTGCTACTAACACATACATAAAATTATACATATGCTATGTGTGTGTTTATTAAATTTGTTAATGTGTTTGTTAATGAGTTTGTTATCTTCATTCACAATAATAAACCAAAAAAGTGTTGGTTTGTGAATTGGCTAAGTTGAGAAATAAAGTTGCCTAGAAATTGCACTCGAATTTCGAGTGCTGGGATACACTAGTTAAATTAATTATGAAATTATCTGTGCGTATAATGTTTGCCTTATTATACATCTTGTATATTTAAAAAATTTATGAAAACTAAAGTCAGTCCATCTCGCCGCTCTATCCGGCCGATTTCCCTCATTTTTTTTTTTTTTTTTTAATGAAAGGTTTTTAGGCAAAGATATGTCATCAATCAATGAAATTTACTCAACTCCCACCTTACTCAAATTATACTGAAACGCGATTCTTCCCTGTAAATTTCTTATGGGACACACTCACTCAAGCAATTCGAATTCTCAGAGCTCCTCTTCTAATGAATAGATTTTGATCGTTTCACTCTCAGAACACTCAGTGGATCAAGCTCATTCTTTTAACTGCTTAAATTCGTTGAGTTTGAGGAAAGCTATGCGTGCACATTCAACTTTACATTCAATTTTCTCAAGATATTTTCAATATTTTCGTTCACTTAAACCTCCATAACTGGAGTTCTAATTAACGTAGGCTGTTGACACAAGTAAGAACACTTAAGGCTCATTTAAATATTCATCATTTTTATATATATATATATATAGATTAAAAAACATTGGAAGACAAAAAATTTTAATGAAAAAGTTCATATCGGGTGCTATACTTATATGGAGACTAGGTCGAAAAATGGACCGATCCTGGCCATATTTGGTAAAGCCACTTATATTTTGAAAAAAATATATACAAACCAAATTTGAGAAAAATCTGTGCAATATTTTTGTTTTTTGATAGATTTAAGTGAAGTTCGGGAAGCAGCTCTATATGGGGCCCATGACGAAGAATTGTCCTATGGGGATTATTTTTGGACAACTGATTAATGGATATAATAAACACATACAAACAAAATTTGACCGAGATCTATATGATAATTTGGATAAATCTAGATCTGAACGTGGACCGAATTTCACCAATTTCAATAGCGTTCATCGCATGTCCGGTTAAAGTTTATATACTAAATTTCATCAAAATATTCGTATTTGCGACCTGTAGTTTGATTACAAGAATTTCATGGACACACAGACGGACGGACAGACGGGCATCGCTAAAACGACTCAGAAAGTGATTCTGAATCGATCGGTATAATAAAAGATGAGTCTAGGTTAAATATTTTTGAGAGTTACAAACATCAGGACAAAGTCATTATACCCTAACCAAGTAATGGTATAGGTATAGATATGTGTTCGAACTGTTTCCCTTCGAGCAATCGGGGCTGATCTTGATTTTTATAGCCCTGTGAAGAGACTACTGATAGTAGAAAAATATCGTCTAGTTCGCATAAATTTTGCTAAAGAGCACATGAACTGGTGAAGACGGAATTGTTCTCTTTTTCGATGAGTCCAAATTTAATTTAGGAGGCCATGATTGGAGATCGTTTGAAAAATGACCGAATGGAATATTACTGAGTCGAAAATATACAAAAGAAACAATTAAGTTTTATTATAAATGACGTAATGAATCTATACGTGAAGGAAAAAGTGCCCCTGTTCTGGAAGTTCCAACATGACAATTACCCAAAACACACCTCCAAAGTTATAACCGAATGGCCAGAACTTAATGCAGTTAATATTATGCAATGGCCAGTCCAATCACCACATCTCAGTCCCATAGAAAATCTATGGGAAATTGTGGATCGAAACACAAACAAGACAGATCTCATAAAGGCAGTCAATTGAGAGTGGAAAAAATTTCAATGAATACCATCAACAATTTAATTGACTGCATGCCTCGGCGTTGCGAGGTGGTACTTAAAAATAATGGATACCCAACTAAATATTGAATCCAGAAATAGAGGGAAAGTTTTCATTTATTGTATAGTTAAGGTTTCCAATGTTTTGTTAAATTTTTTTCTGAAGTTAAGCTATTAATATTTTACTATCAGATTCCAGCCCTCGAAATTCGAGTGCAAATTCAAGGAAATTTTATTTTTTCATTAAATAAAGACCCTAAAGGTATGCTAATCAATTATAGCCAATTCACAAATCAACACAAAAAACAACCACATTTCTATTACAAACACATTAACAAATTTAATAAACACACACATAGCATTGTATAATTTTATGCATGTGTTAGTAGCAGTTTTAAGTGCAATTTACTCAAAATGAAGGGGAAAATTTAAAAATCTGTAAATCTGCAAAATGGCTAAAAAGAAATACCTTTCAAATAAGATACGCTTGGTCAAAATTGGGATAAAACGGTAGAACAAAACATCGGTCACAAGAAATCGCCTAGCCTATTAATATTATAGACTAGCAGATTCCAGCCCTCGAAATTCGAGTGCAATTTCTAGGCAGCTTTATTTTTCAACTTAGCCAATTCACAAACCAACACTTTTATGGTTTATTATTATTGTGAATGAAGTTAACAAACTCCCAAACACATTAAAGAATTTAATAAAACACACATAGCATGTGTATAATTTTATGTGTGGTTAGTAGCAACTTAAATGCGATTTACTCAAAATAAGGGAAAAAATTTAAAAATTTGTAAATCTGCAAAACGGCTAAAAAGAAATACCTTTCAAATAATATACGTTTGGTCAAAATCGGGATAAAACGGTAAAACAAAACATCGGTCACAAGAAATCGCCTAGCCTATTAATATTATAGATTTTCTTCTTTTTTTAAACTCTTTCTTTTAACTCATACTCTCTGTCTGTCTGTCTGTCTGTCTGCCATAGGGCAACCCCATTCCCCCTCATCCAATTGATCTGGAACTTGGCCCATACACTTGTTGTGACTATAGATTAATTTTGTGGAAATCAATCACAGTCACGCATAGTCACGCACAGTCACGGAGTGCTTTAAAATCCATTTCCCCTTATCCGATCGCTCTGAAACTTGGTCGATGGACTTGCCGTGAAAAAGGATTAACTTTGACATATTCACGCAGAGTCACGCATAGTCACGCACAGTCACCACAGTAACGGAGAGATTTAAACCTCACTTCCCTCATCCGATCGATCTGAAACTTTGTCCATAGACTTGTTGTGGCCAAAGATTAATTTTATGATAGTCACACACAGTCACGCATAGTCACGCACAGTCACGGAGTGATTTAACCCCCATTTCTCCCCATCCAATCAATCTGAAACATGGTCCATAGACTTGTTGTGATCAACGATTAATTTTAAAATAGTCACGCAAAGTTACGTACAGTCACGGAGGGACACAAAACTCATATGGGTTAGATTTTTGAATAAATAAAACTTCGACTTTTTTAAAATTAATAAAAAAAATTTTTGGTATCGATCGTTCAAGTCGCCAAAAATATATTTTGTTAAAAGTTGCCATTGTATGTAGATGCCATTATTAATTCCATGGTCCTATGCAGACTCGTTGAATATAAGAAGGTCTTGATTCAGTTCACCTTTTACCCCCCAACCTAAAAAATGCATGGCCTATAAGAAAGAGCATTAATGGTAAATGTTGCTGATATTAAATTAGGAAGGTATTGCTTTTAAAAGAAATTTTCCAAAGTCTGATTTACACAATAATTTTTACAAATAAATAATTCATAACAGGCATATTACAAACTCGATTTTTATTTCATTATAGTTGTGTGATTTACTTGATTAATGTGAAATTAAACTTACTCACATGATTCATCAGTAAACGGGTCGATTTAGTGCCATGTTCTCGTATTACAGTTCGTAATCTTATTTAATTCACGATTATGTGTGTTTAGTAGTTTATGGAGGAAAAACTGTTTCACCAATGGTGGATTAATTTTTTTGTTTGGCCAAAAAATCAATTTTTGCGGCAAAAAAAATCCAGTCACGTGTATTTGAAAAACAGACGAACATCGCTAGATCAAATATTAAATCGAAAACATATATTTCGATAATTTACAAAAATATCAAATGAATAATCGTTTAAATTTAAAGTTTGTGCGTGTTTAAATCTTATAAATTCTTAAGAAGTATAGCTGTTACCAGCAAATGTCGTTAGTGATTGATTTATCATTAATTCCTATGACTAGATTGTAAGCATGACTTGTATTAAGATTCATCCGAATAATTTTTCCATATATTAGTCACTTAAACTTCGATTAATTCAGATGTTTCATCAAATCATTTTCGTACATAGATACGAATACATGTTCATACGTACGAGTACGTGCTTTGTTTCACACCGATTTAAGAATGAGCGTACGTTTTAATTTCTCATTGACGTATTTTTTTTGTTTTGTATGACTATAAACTATGAGTACAATGTATTCCCCTGCTAAGTACTTCTAGCAGTTAATTAAAGTTCAATGTTTAGAATTAATTTGTATACCCTATACCACTATGTGTGGTCATGGTATAATGAGTTTTTGTTGATGGTTGTAACCTATATTTTACCTAGACCCATCTTTTTTTGTACCGATGGACTCAGAATCACTTTCTGATTTAGTGATGTCCGCCGGCCATCTGTCTGTGTGTCCATATAAACCTTGTAATTAAAACTACAGGTTGCAAATATGAATTTATTTTGATGAATTTTGGTATATGAACGAAGGCTACTAAAAAGCGGTGCATGTTCAGACCAAGTCCCCATGAAAATGTCTTCTAAGATCCTAATTATCATAAAATTTGGTTTGCTTGTGTTTATTACACCCATTAATTAGTAGTCCAAAAAGAAACGCTGTAGGGCAATTCTTAGTCACTTAAATATATCAGGAAACAAAAATATTGTTCAGCAATTTGGTTTGTTTATGTTTTATGGTTAGAATCGGTCAGATTTTCTACCTAGTCCCCATATATATATATAGCAATGTCACTCAAATTAGGTTTATGCTTATTTTCTACCTAGACCCTTTATGTCACAGCATGGTTTAGGATATCGTATAGTCGGTCTAGACCGACTATAATTTTTTTGTGTTGTTATTTTGTATGTTTTCAGATAATCATACTGACAATACAAATGGATCGATGTTGCACGATGGCTGTATACTGCTATGTCATATACTTTTTATACCCAATACCACCATGTGGTTTGGGTATAATGACTTTGTGCTGCTGTTTGTAACTACCAAAAATATTTGATCTAGACCCATCTTTTATTGTACCGATCGAATCAGAATCACTATCAGAATCACTATCTGATTCGATTTAACGATGTCCGTCCATCCGTCCGTCTGTGTGTCCATGTAAACCTTGTAATCAAACTGCAGATCGCAACTATGAATATATTTTGATGAAATTTGGTACATAAGCTTTTATCGCCGATAGGATGAACGCTGTTGAAATTGGTGAGAATCGGTCCATGTTCAGACCTAGCCCCCATACAAATGACCCCTATGAAATCGACATAAATTGCCATAAGATCCAAATTGTCATATAGCTCTTACTCAAATTGGGTTTGTATGCGTTCATTACATCCATTAATGAGTAGTCGAAAAATGATCCCTTTGGCCCCATATAGAGCTGCTTCCCGATCTTCACTTAAATGAATCAAAAAACAAAAATATTGCACTGATTCTTCTCAAATTTTGTTGGTATATATTTTTGCAAAATACAATACTCTTTACTAAACATGGTCAGGATCGGTCCATTTTTGGGCCTAGGCCCCATATAGATATAGCATCCGATATGGACTTTTTCATATCTGCAGCCAAAAAAATTAATAAAAATCCCACTCAAATTTTGTTTATGCTTATTTTCTATGTCCAGTTGGGCCTAAGAGATAGTTGGGCCTAAGAGATAGGGTTTCTAAACGCATGGTATAGGGTATCGTATAGTCGTTCTAGACTGACTATAATTTTCTTACTTGTTTTTTTTTTACTTTACATTTATTTTTCGTTTGTTTACGTTGAGTTAAATTTGGCATTTTGTTTGTATTTTTTTTTTTTTTTTTTTTCAATTTACAATTTTAATTTGTCGCCAAGTTCGAATTAAATGTGTGAAGGTTACATGGGAGATACGGAAATTCGATAAGTTAATATTTTGAGTTTGATTTTTTTAGTTGGTTTTGCGGGTTTCTCTCGTGTGAAAATACTCTTAAAACTTTACTATTGCAAGTATTATAAAATGTATATTATCTCTATCATAAATACAATTGAATTGGTAGTTGGGGCCTGTGTTTCCATTCATTTTCAAAGGTAATAAAGTTCTAAAAATAATATTTGTACCTTGTAACTAAAAAAACATAACAAAAATATCTTATCTTTAATTTACCATTATTTGAATAAATAAAAAATATTCGAGCAAAAGGAAATATTAAATCTATAATATTAATAGGTAAGGCGATTTCTTGTGACCGATGTTTTGTTAAACCATTTTATTCCGATTTTGACCAAACTTATATTATTTGAAAGACATTTCTTTTTAGCTCTCCGCCAGATTTACAGATTATTAAATTTTTACATTTATTTTGGAGTAAAATGTATTTAAATTATGCAATGCTATGCGTGTGCTTGTTAAATTTGTTAATGTGTTTGCAAAACAAAAATTGAGATTGTTTTATTCATTCACAATAATAACTGTGTTGAATTGAAAAATAATCTTGAACACAAACCCATAAATAATAATATATAAAAAGTGTTGAATTGCGAATTGGCTGAAATTGATTTGAATACCTTTAGGGTCTTTATTAAATGAAAAACAAAAATTTCGTAGAATTTGCACTCCAATTTCGAGGGCTGTGATATGCTGGTAGTTTATTAAGAAACTATTTAATGAAAACTTTATATTTTTTGTAGATTTTTCAATTTATTTTGCTGGGTGTATATTTCTGGTTAATTGAGGAAAATTATTCCCGAAATTGTGGTAACTTATAGATAAATCCAAGTTCCGGCATACCAAGTGTGGAACTTTTTGTATAAAACAAAAGCTCTAAATATTATAATCTTTAATATGATATGTCAAAACTCAAAAGTTATTATGAATCTGAAGACGAGTCGGGAAAGGGTCCAAAATAATTGCATTACCAGTGCAAAAAACTCAACAAAAATTTAAAAATATTTATTTCTTTTTACGGTTTCAAAGAAATCTTCGGCTTGGATTTTAAAACATAGTGAAATTTATTATAAGTTGTTTTCGCTCCTTTCTCCAAAACGTGGCAGGATTTAAATGTGTTATTGAAATATTGGAATAGAATTTATGTCTGGGCGATTGAGAGAGAAAAAACTAAATTAATTTGCAAATACATATATACATAACTCTTTTGAGCTGTCAAGTCAAATCTTGAGAAAGGATTAGAGTGTCGTCAGGAAAATTCGATACTAATTCCAAAGACTTTCTGACTTCAAACGCCCTCTTTGTGCAAAAAAAAGTGCTCAAAAGTATATTTTCTATTTGTAAACATTCATCCAAGTCAAGAAATAGTCGCCTTTTTAACTCTTTCATTTCCCTTAAAATTTAACTATGCCAAAGCATCTGTTGCTAAGATATTCTTAGCATAGCTAATGATTCTTAGTAAGAAAATAAAATGTTTGCGGAAAACAGAATGCTTCATGTCTTGATATGAGTAGTAACCCTTTCAACAAGTAGCCGAAATAGTTAAGCTGGTTAAACGCCCCCGCATTAAGAAGACTTAAGCCAACTATTCAAAAAATCTTAATTCCAGCGGGGATTACGGGATAACACCCAAATATTGAATTGATTTTGACACGCTTCCTATACTTAACCAGGCTAAGGTGTCCCTATCAGTAACATCATTACTAACTAAATTCAATGCTCATCGTTTGTTTGTTGGTTGGGAAACAAAAACAACAACAACACATTCCGTATAAAACAAAAGGTTTTTTCTTGTTGTTTTCTTATGCTGCTAATCATGAACATCAAAGGGCTAAACCACACACCCATAAAAAATTTCAACTCGTTTACACAAGAATAAAGAAAAGTAGAAAGAAAAAACTCTCTACTCACGCCAAAAGGCTTAACAGACACCACGTTTTATTACCCCTATACATGAAATGATCCTTTCTCTCAACTCGTTCGTTCTTTGCGTTAACAATTTCTTAACATACGAACTTAAATATTTGTAGTTAAACCCGTTCCTTGTGTTTCTCTTTTTCCATTACATTGTTGTTGTTGTTGTCGTGGTTTTGCTTACGCCTCTTGAAAATCAAAATGTTAGAGCTACAGGTAATGATGTTGATTTCAGAACCCTTTCCATTGAAAGAGTGCTGCACTGTCAATTCGTAGTTAATTGTTTAGAGTTAAGAAAAAATTTAAAAAAAAAAAATATGATGTGGCAGAGTGCTACGAAACACATTTAAGGTTTTATGTGCGCCTTTTACTATCGTAATGCAATGTTTGTTTAAATATCAAAAAGTGTTTTTTGCAGAAAATTTTGATTCGAAATCATACACATACATATTTATGATTTTACTCCTTTCTATCAAATTCCTGTTAGTTTTAGTCAGACTATGATTACAATGTGGAATATTTTCGGAATAATTGTCTGGGGCGTGATAAGTTAAAAGTCAGGGTGAAAGTATTAGGCCAGTATATTAAAACCTCCAAAGGGGTTCTCCGGCCGATATCTGATATATTGCCTATGCTGCGACCTTTGATAATTTTTTTTTCCGTCAAATTTCAAAATAAGTTGTTCTGGAAAATAGGTCACTGAAATTTTCTTCCCAATAACGCAGAATATATTTTAACACAATATTTATGTATAATCTTAATGTCATAAACTTACCCTGGGTCTTTTCCTCAATTCTCTATACAAAGGAAACTGATTCGTTATGGCAACTGAATTTGTTGCCAACCGATTTTTTACATTTGTGAATACTGAATACTGAATACTGAGTACTGAATACTGAAAACTGAATACTGAATACTGAATACTGAATACTGAATACTGAATACTGAATACTGAATACTGAATACTGAATACTGAATACTGAATACTGAATACTGAATACTGAATACTGAATACTGAATACTGAATACTGAATACTGAATACTGAATACTGAATACTGAATACTGAATACTGAATACTGAATACTGAATACTGAATACTGAATACTGAATACTGAATACTGAATACTGAATACTGAATACTGAATACTGAATACTGAATACTGAATACTGAATACTGAATACTGAGTACTGAGTACTGAATACTGAATACTGAATACTAAATACTGAATACTGAATTCTGAATACTGAATACTAAATACTGAATACTGAATACTGAATACTAATTACTGAATACTGAATACTGAATACGGAATACTGAATACTGAATACAGAATACTGAATACTGAATACTGAATACTGAGTACTGAGTACTGAATACTGAATACTGAATACTGAACACTGAATTCTGAATACTGAATACTGAATACCGAATACTGAATACTGAATATTGAATGCTGAATGCTGAATACTGAATTATATTTTCCAAATAACCGTAAATACGATTCTGTGAATATTTAATTTAGTTGATACTATGAAATTTATATTTTATTTATTCATTGTTACAGTAAAAATATAGAAACATATAAATAAAATATCAAATATTTCACACGATAAAAAATGTACACTTAGACTAATCTTATGCTACATATCTATAATATTAATAGGTAAGGCGATTTCTTGCGACGGATGATTTTTTTAATAGTTTTCTCGCGATTTTGAGAAAACGTATCTTATTTGAATGGTATTTATTTTTAGTTGTCCACCAGTCTTAGAGATTTGTAAACTTTAAAATTTTTTTTTAGTAAAATGCATTTAAAGTTGCTACTAACAAATACATAAAATTATACAATGCTATGTGTGTGTTTATTAATTTTGTTAATGTGTTTGCAAAAAAATGTGTCTGTTTTCTTCATTCACAATAATAATTGTGTTGAATTGAAAATTTTTTTTGGACATAAACCATTCACAATAATAATTGTGTTGAATTGAAATATAACATATGACATAAACCAATAATGCAATCGATATTAAAATAGTTTGAATTGTGAATTGTCTCATAAAATAATTTCTTAAATGAAAAAATAAAATTTCCTAGTATTTGCACTACCATTTCACGAATACAGAAATGTTATTCTTCCTTTGTTAAAGTTGCTTTAATATATTTTTTATATATTTTGTTATTCTACATCATAGAAAAGCTCTAATCTCCAAAACTACACCAAAGATTTACTATTTTTTAACGAAAAGCAAATTTACTTCTTAGATTTACGGGGGGATTTTTAGCAGTCTTCTTGAATGCCGACTAGTCAGAGCCTTTATAGGTTTCTTTTTAGCCATGGCAGAGTACACCACCGAGTGACAGTCTTTTGACGCTTGGACAAATGGCTTCGTATATATACGAGTATTCCAACTTTAAACAACTTTCAACACCATTGGGAAAGTATTATTTCACGTTGTATTCATTTCTATGTTTTCTTTTCCTAAAATGACAACTGTTAATTTATTTTTCAAAACTGAGAAATAAATTTAAAATTCGGTTGGTTTAAACATTTCACTTTTTGGAATATACAACAGAATTCGATTTATTCATTCGATTTATTCATTACCAAAGCAAGATATAAAATATGTTGTTACAGTATAATTAATTGTTGCAATCCCCAATATTTATTATTGCAACAATTTTACTGCTATTACCTTAACTTATTTCCGTAATTTGATTGGTAAACGGAACTTATTTTGCTTTTGTAGATACTTTCATTTTGGCGAAGAAAATCTATTGCAATTTTGAAATTTACGTTACAACTTGAAAAATTTGTTAAGGTAATACGAATTTTTGTAGTAATTCTTTAATAGTTAAAAATGAAATAGACATTTTCTTAAAAGCATCATCTAAATACAATTCATTTAAAATTAAGATTCTACAACAAAACAATTAGTTCCGTTTACCAATCAATGTCTTTATGGAAAGTTCAAAACTAATTTGAGGCAACCTAATAAAACCAACCATAACATGATTCAATCCTAAATATTGGCGACTGCAAATCATAAAAAAATTTTTCCAACCGAAAAAGTTTTAACTGATATTGTAACAACTAATTGGTTAGAGTACTACATATAAAATTTGTATTAAGAATTGTTTTTCGGTTGTAACAAAAGACACAGAAATTTTTATCATATTTCGGTATTCAAATCCGAAAGGAAATTCTATGAAATAATTTCTGTTGTAAATATCAAAAAAAGATAAGAGTATGATTAGCCAGACCCAATTGTTGATTCAATTTGTTATATGTCAAATATAAATAAAATAAAATTAAAGTAAATTAAATAAAATAAAATAAAAACAAATAAGAAAATTATGGTCGGTATAGACCGAATATGCGATACCCTATACCATGCGTTTAAAAAATTGGTCTTAGGTTCAACTAATTGGGTATAGAAAATAAGCATAAACCAAATTTGAGTGGGATTTTTATTAATTTTTTTTTTGGTTGCAGATATGAAAAAGTTCATATCGGATGCTATATCTATATGGGAACTTGGCCCAAAAATGGACCGATCCTGGCAATGGTTGGTAAAGTCTCTTGTATTTTGCAAAAATACATACAAAAAAAATTTGAGAAGAATCAGTGCAATATTTTTGTTTTTTGATAGATTTAAGTGAAGATCGGGAAGCAGCTCTATATGGGGCCTATGACTAAGAGTTGTCCCATAGGCATCATTTTTGGACTACTGATTAATGGATATAATAAACACATACAAACCCAATTTGACTAAGATTTATATGATAATTTGGATCTTATGGCAATTTATGTCGATTTCATAGGGGTCATTTGTATGGGGGCTAGGTCTGAACATGCACCGATTCTCACCAGTTTCAATAGCGTTCATCATATGGCCGATAAAAGCTTATATAGGGTATAAACACGTATAGCAGGACACAAATCCGATCAAAAGTCAAGACATATTAATACACAAAAAACGTATATTAATTGAAAAAAAAGAGTGCAATAATAGAGGACGATATGTCAACAATGTCCCTATAGGACAATTCTTAGTCATAGGCCCCATATAGAGCTGCTTCCCGATCTTCACTTAAATCTATTATTTTTCTCAAATTTGGTTTGTATATATTTTTTCAACATATATATATCATTACCAAATATGGTCAGGATCGGGTTATTTTTTGACCTGGTCCCCATATAAATATAGCACCCGATATGAAATTTTTCATATCTGCAGCCAAAAAAATTAAAAACAATTCCCCTAAAATTTGGTTTATGCTTATTTTCTATATCCAATTAGTTGGGCCGAAACGTTAGGGTCTCTAAACCATGGTATAGGGTATCGTATAGTCGGCCTATAATTTTCTTACTTGCTTTAATTTGTTTTTCGTTGTCCCAACATGCACTTTCTCACATTTTTCCTTATCATTACCATTACAGGGTATTGTGTATTACATTCAATTTTTCTATTATTTCAATTTTGTCTTTTGTCTTACTGTATATCTTATGACAAAAAATGTCGCCCTTTTTTTGCCCTCTTTTGGAAAAGTGTATTTTTTTTATATATTCTGAATTAAGAGCAACCTTCTATTATATATCAATCGAAATGTCTCAAAGTGCTGTGTTCATAAATACAAAAAAAAATTTGATTATTATCCTCTTGGAAGTCATAGGGTGAAAATATTCAAAAAAGGGTAACAATGGGGAAATATTCTCCCACTATGACCTGAAAGAAGTCAATGGCTCGAATTTTTTGTGATTTATGAGGGCTCGACTTTGAGACCTTTCGATTGATATATAAGATAAGATTGCTCTTAATTCAGAATATATAAAAAAATACATTTTTCGAAAAAAGGACAAATAAAAGGGGCGACATTTTTTTGTCAGAAAAGAAAACGGCATTAGCCAGGTTGTTGTCAGTTTTATGAGCAATTTTATAGTTTTCACCGTCTAACAGTTTAGATTTTTAAAATCTTTCCGATATTTCAGGTACGTGTGTGAGGGATTTTTATATTTTGGTGTCTGTAGTGGTTCTAGCGTATATTCCTTTTTTATTTTCATAATCACAAATCAATTTATTAATAAGTTTTTATTAATGCTGGGAAATAATGACACTATATCAAACGAGATTAATCTTTCATCATCTTGTAAAGTCAAGTCTTTAATCTTATTTTTAAATTGCATTGAGTCTTTAACATTATATTTCGAATTTTCGGTAATCTTATTTATTACACTGGTTATGAATTGGCACAGATCACTTGAAGGTGCATTTATACAAGAACAAATCGGCCTTAAAATATATCGTTCTTTGTGGACTTTTGGAAGTTTGTATATCCCTCGAAGCCGTAGCTGTGTCTGTTTTAAGCCTTCTCTTGTCCGTTTCCGTAATAATATTGTTTCTTACAAGTTCATCAACTAGCTCATCATTTATTCTTTGTAGGCCACTTGTTGGGTCTTTCATCGATCTCTGATATGTCTCGCTGTTTAGAAATATATAAATCTAAAAACTCCTTAGCCCATCTTTTAACGAAATCAAGAGTAGATCTTGCCTTATTAACAATCACACTAATATGACCAATGAAGTCAAGTTGCCTATCCATAAGTACACCATAAGTTACAACTTGAAAAATTTTTTAAAGTAATAAGAATTTTTATTGTAATTCTTTAATATTTAATAATGAAATTGATATTCTCATCTAAACACAATTAATTAAAAATTAAGATGTCTACAACAAAAAAATTAGTTCCGTTTATCAATGTTTTTATGCAAATTTTAAAACTAATTTAATTTAGGCCACCTAATAAAACTAAGAACAACATGCTTCATTCCTAAATATTGGCGACTGAAAATACTGATTATACCATAAGAACATTTTTCTAAACGAAAAAGTTTTAACTGATATTGGAACAACTAATGGGTTAGAGTACTACGTACAAAATTTGTATTAAGAATTGTTTTTATCCTCTTTTGATATTCCAAACCGAAAGAAAATTCTATGAAACAATTTCTGTTGTAAATACCAAAAAAAAAAAAAATATAAGAGTATGATTAGCCAGACCGAATTTTTGTATTAATTTGTCATATGTCAAATAAAATAAAATAAAATAAAACAAAGCATTGCGATACCATGCGTTTAGAATATTGGTCTTAGATCCAACTAATTGGGTATAGAAAATAAGCATAAACCAATTCTGAGATGGAATTTTTATTAATTTTTTTTGCCTTCAAATCTGAAAAAGTTCATATCGGATGCTAATCAAATTTTTTTTAGTGGTAAAATTTTTTTGAGTGTAAACATTAAAAGAAATCCCATTATTACAAAAAATGCTTATAATTATTATTAAAATCCAAATATTACATTTTTCAATAAAAAAAAAATACAAATTAAATATAATGTTGGCACAACGAATCAGTTTTCTGTGTGTAAAAATATTTTTCCAACCAATACTTTTTCTTTGCGTAGGAAAATAAAACCAAAAGCCTTTTTTTGCCCAATACGTCCACTAGTATCTGAATAGAAAATATTCTTTTTATGGTTATTATGAAATCATTTCTAATTTTTTTTGGTAAAGAATCACCTTATCATATTTTAAATTCCCCTAAAATATTCCTCTTCTTCTCAAATTAAACTTTGAAAAATGCTAAAATATACTTAGATTAAGTCATCCAAAAGCGGGGAAACCAGCTCAAATTCGAGATGGTTGATCAGGTTAATCATGTTAGAAGGGGTGAAATTGATATAAGAAGTTCCGACTTAGTCGTTCTTTTTTTATATTATCCAAAATATTAAATAGGTCTTTTATTTAATGATAAAATTTCAAAAAGAATTAAATCTAAGTATATATATGTGGTATTCCTAAATAACCTCGTATCTCATGAAATTTTTCAAAAGAGCCAAAAAACGGAATTGGTGTTAAATATTAAGGAAAATATTACAGTTACGTTTTTTTTCTTTATACCCAAGTGAAGAGAGAAAATTTTTGCGCATTGCCCTATGTTAAATTCGTTAAATTTGCCTGGTCCAATTGGAATGGAACGAAATGGTTTAAATTCTACAATATTTATAATTTTATTATAGAAAATATCAACTGATTTTCGGCAATAATCAAATATTTTTCAGAGAACATCACTGGATTTTCAGAAATTATAAAATTTATTTCACAAATCGTCAAATTTATTTCAGAAAACGTTAATTGAAAAAGTAGTTTACCCTACAATACCGAAAAGTTGTTATTGTGTCTATTCGCGATTTGCAGACTCAGGACACTTTTCACAATATTTTTTATACACGAGATAATAAGCTAAGAAGAGAAATTACCATAATATTTCCTTATCGCTCCATAGACCTTTAAAAGAGTATTCTCTGGTTCCAGGGTCTGGATTTTTATCGTATTTTGAGGGCCTGCGTAATTGTCTGATCATAAAAAAGAAACGCATTCGAAAAGACTATGAAAATATTAAGTTTTCGTGGCCGGTCTTTTTAGTTTATTATGAAAATTATGCGAACTTGGAGTCAGAAATTAGACTAAAAACTACATTTTGTGTCCCATAAAAAATTATTAGTCCAAAATTTGCAAATCCGGCTTTATTTTTTAATCGTCTATTATTGTAAAAACAAGTAAGATAATTAAAGTCTGTCTATTTTTTTTTTTTTTTTATTATTTTTTATAAAAATAAAAAAATCTTATTTTCGATCTTTATCATTTTAATGATTGAGTTTGAAACTATTCAGGCTCAAGATCAAATGTTTTTACTTTAAATAAAGCAAAAACATTGGACTATATGATATCCTATCCTATGTTCAAGGACCATTTATCTTAGATCCAACAAATTGGATACAAAAAATAACCATTAACCAAATTTGAGTGGCATCGTTATTATTTTTTTTTTTTTTTGCCTTCGAAATAGAAATTATGATTTTTTTCATTCTATATTTATATGGGGTGCAGGTCGAAAAATAGACCGATCCTTACTATATTTGGTGAAGTTACTTATGCATCCAAAATTTAAGAAAAATGTGTTCAATATTTTTGTTTTTTGAAGATTTAAGTGAAGATCGGGAAGATGCTCTATATGCGGGCCATGACTTAGAATTATTCTATAGATTTTATTTTTGGATTACTGATTAATGGGTTTAATAAATACACACAAACCAAATTTGACCAGGATCAACAGCCGATGTAAGCTTATATACCAAGTTTTGTTAAAATATATTCATATTTGATTACATATGTAGTTTACATGGACACACAAACAGACGGACGGACGGACATCACTCAAAATCATTTTCTGAGTCGATCGGTATAATAAGTGATGGGTCTAGATCAAATATTTTTGACAAACTCATTATACCTTGACCATATCGTGTTATAGGGTATAATAAACGCACAGGAATCGAGATTGCATCTTTGGCACGTATAAACAAGTAAGAAAATTATAGTCGGTGTATACCGACTATATGATACCCTATACCATGCGTTTAGAGACCCTATCTCTCAGACCCAACTAACTGGATATAGAAAATAAGCAGAAACCAAATTTGAGTGGGATTTTTCTTAATTTTTTTGGCTGCAGATATGAAAAATTTCACATCGGATGCTATATCTATATGGGGACTAGGCCCAAAAATGGACCGATCCTGACCATGTTTGTTAAGGTCTCTTGTATTCTGCAATAATATATACAAACAAAATTTGAGAAGAATCAGTGCAATATTTTTCTTTTTTGATAGATTTAAGTGAAGATCGGGAAGCAGCTCTATATGGGGACTATGCCTAAGAGTTGTCCAATAGGGATTATTTTTGGACTACTGATTAATGGATGTAATATATACATACAAACCCAATTTGACAAAGATTTGTATGATAATTTGGATCTTATGGCAATATATGTTGATTTCATAGGGGTCATTTGTATGGGGGCTAGGTCTGAACATGGACCGATTCTCACAAATTTCAATAGCGTTCATCCCATGGCCGATAGAAGATCAAATACCAAATTTCATCAAAATATATTCATAATTGCGACCTGCAGTTTGATTACAAACTTTACATGGACACACAGACGGACGGACGGACGGACATCGTTAAATCGAATCAGATAGTGATTCTCATTCGATCGGTATAATTAAAGATGGGTGTAGGTCAAATATTTTTAGTTGTTACAAACAGCAGCACAAAGTCATTTATACCATAGGGTATAAATATACAATAAATGTTACAAATGCAGTGTAATACATAAAAAAATTTGTTTTTATACCCTATACCACTATGTGGTTTGGGTATAATGACTTTGTGCTGCTGTCTGTAACAACCAAAAATATTTGACCTAGACCCATTTTTAATTATACCGATCGAATCAGAATCACTTTCTGATTTGATTTAACAATGTCCGTCCGTCCGTCCGTCCGTCCGTCTGTGTGTCCATGTAAAGCTTGTAATCAAACTGCAGGTCGCAAATATGAATATATTTTGATGAAATTTGGTATATAAGCTTTCATCGGCCATGGGATGAACGCTATTGAAATTGGTGAGAATCGGTCCATGTTCAGACCTAGCCCCCTTACAAATTACCCATATGAAATCGACATAAATTGCCATAAGATCCAAATTGTCATATAGATCTTACTCAAATTGGGTTTGTATGCGTTCATTACATCCACTAATGAGTAGTCCAAAAATGATCCCTTTGACCCCATATGGAGCTGCTTCCCGATATTCACTTAAATCTATTAAAAAACAAAAATATTGCACTGATTCTTCTCAAATTTTGTTTCTACATATTTTTGCAAAATACACGTGACTTTACCAAACATGATCAGGATCGGTCCATTTTTGGACCTAGTCCCTTTATAGATATAGCATCCGATATGAACTTTTTCATATCTGCAGCCAAAAAAATTAATAAAAATCCCACTCAAATTTGGTTGTTGCTTATTTTCAATGTCCAGTTAGTTGGGCCTAAGAGATAGGGTTTCTAAACGCATGATATAGGGTATCGTATAGTCGGTCTAGACCGACTATAATTTTCTTACTTGTTTTTTATAAGGTTGTGACTATTTTTCTGAAATTCAATTAATCCTTCCTGAAATTAAATAGATATTTTCTGAAATAAATTTTATGATTTCTTAAATACATTAGATATTTTTATTGATATATGTTTGTGAATTTCTGATTACACTGTGAAACATTTTTGCATTCCTTGTCTGGGGGGTGTTCAATTCCAATTTAGGGTGAAAGTACTAGGTCAGTATAGTAAAACATCTAAAGGTGTACAGCTTCCGGGGTTTAACTTTAATATTAGGTTCTGAGAGGTTGAGATACAGAACAGGGCGGTAAGTTCTTGGGAACCTAAAGATTAAACCTTTGAGAGATCTGCCTCATCAATTTATAATTTCTCGCGAAGTGGAGGAATTATAAGCGATTTGTTGCAAGTTTATCAATGTGGTAAAAAAGAAAGAAGAGAAGTATCTATAATATTAATAGGCTAGGGGATTTTTTATGATCAATGTTTTGTTTTACCATTTTATCCCGATTTTGACCAAACGTATATTATATGAAAGGTATTTCTTTTTAGCCGTTTTGCAGATTTACAGTGTTTTAAATTTTTTTCTTTATTTTGAGTAAATTGCATTTAAAGTTGCTACTAACACATACATAAAATTATATAATGCTATGTGTGTGTTTATTAAATTTGTTAATGTGTTTGTAATAAAAATGAGTTTGTATTTCTTTGTGTTGATTTATGAATTGGCTATAATTAATTAGCATACCTTTAGGGCCTTAATGAAAAAATAAAATTTCTTCGAATTTCGAGGGCTGGAATCTGCCAGTTAGAGATTAATATTTCATTTATTTTAAGTCTATATAAAACCACGAGATGGTTTTCTTGAGGTGCGTTTGCTCACCGGTTTGGATGAAAGCTACAGAGTAAGTAACAAATTCAAATAATTTTTGGTATAACTACAGCTTATTACATTGGGTAATTTTAGCTTATGATACGTTTAAGATAAATTAATACAATTCACAATAGGTTTTAATTACCGTTTCACAGCCTACGATAAGTATTATGTTCAATGTAAGATACAAATATTAGTATTTAAATTAAATTTTAGTTAATTCATTTTGTATTAATATTAACATTTTTTATTTGGCGAAATTAATGAATTTAGTCAAAAGGGTTTTGCTTTTTCAGGCCATAATTTTTATTAAATTATTAAAAAAAAAAAAATCATATTCGTCATATGCTTCATAGTTGTTCTCATGTTTTTTTTTATATTCCTAAGCAAACTAAACAAAAAGTTGGGCCTGAGATGCCAGACTGACCTAGTATTTTCGTCCTTGATATGGATACTTTCTTAAATACAAGTGTAAATGGTGTAGTATTTTAGTTTTCTTTTCTTATGGGAATATTTTTAGGGTTTTTCTTATCTAAATACCTCTCTTAGCAACACTTATTTTATAACGTATTATAAGAAAATCCTCTATTTTATCAGCTTAGCTTCAGGAAAAAAAATTTAATTACATTCTTTCGGCCTATTGAATGCACGTATTTTTAGGTTTTCTGGCTCGACGTTGGGTTATTCACAGGTTACTGGTAGCATTTTCTTCAACTGAAATCTTCAAAACAACATCTGAAAAATTAAATTTTCATTAACGGTTTCAGAGAAATATGCTCCAGAACTCGAAAGTCAAGAAATTTGTAAAACGTCAAAGAGGATATTACAACCGGTTACATTATAGCTAAGCAAATATTACCTGGAATTTCTGGTATCAATCTATCCACCCAGCATGTCTCAAAGTTATTTAATGTCAATTCCGAGGAAAAACTTAAAAAGTTGCGTAAAAATGAGCTAATGTTTTTAACGAACTCTCAAATCATAAAAAAAGGAACAACAATTTCTCAGCTTGTCATAAAAAATTGCCAAATATTGCATAAAAAACGTATGACTGATAATTTTTTGTTTAAAATTTCTATGAATCCTTTGGTGGCGTAATATCAGCTCAATGCTAAATATTAAAAAAAAAGTCTCTAGAGAAACCAACAACACATATGTATGGACTTGAGTAAAAAAAAAAAACAAGAAAATATACTTCTTTGTATTATTTAGTAGAATAGCCATGAAGAAAGGTTTGCAAATGATCATCATTGGTGTTTTTCCTTTCTCCCTTTTCGGATGCTAAAACTTTTTCAATAGCAAATCCTTTGCTAAACTGCACGCATGTAAAGGGATTTTATGACTTCATTAAGGGTTATTTTCAATGTTAAATGTATTTCGTACAGGTAAAATGGCAAAAACGAAATACGAAAAGAGTGTGAGTTTATGATTTTACAAAGAAAGAGTTCTAACTTTACCCTTGACGATGCAGAGACAACGGACTAAGTAACTAACGTGTGCACACAGGAAAGGGATTAAGGCGAAACAAAAACAATTACATTACGAATAATGGCTGGGAAGAATTTATGGTTTATTTTCAGCAGTCAAATTGATCGCTAGAAAGTCATCGGCGAAGAAGTGTGCACAAAAGAGTTTCTCATTTCCGGGAATATGTTGAAAAACAAGAATTAATAAAAACAGAGAACTTACTTTCTCTCCCTCTCTCTCTCTCTAGAAATATGCTACTGGCCGCTAGAGGGAGTCATTGATAGTTGTTAATATTTTGAAAACAGAGATAGAGAGAGAGAGAGAGTGAAAGAGAGAGAGAAGAATTAAAACAGCGAAGATGTGATAATTTAAGGTTAACCCTTTTCAACGTTTATGATCTGATTTTGTCAAATAACTTTGGGTTTCTTTAGAAATCTATAAAGATTTCATTCTATATTTACTTCATCTTTATATACAATACTTAAAAATGAAAGTAATATCCTGCGTTAAATGGCATCCTGCTGTTTACTGCTCTCAATAATAGGGAAATTTAAAAAAATTTAGATTTAAAGACCTTGAACTTAAGTTAACAAAATTTTAAACCATCAATTTAACTTACTATTAGCAAGTATTTGACTCAGTATTTGAGTATGGGGTATAAAATGTCAACTAAGTAATTGTTGTTTAATTTTACAACCATCGCTCTTGACAATCAACACATTTAATGTTAAATTTAAAAATAGAGCCTGTTGCAATAACTGCTAAACCTTTTGTGATCTCTCATATGTATGCCTGTATGTATGTGTATATGTGTGTTTTTGTATGTCGCTTACTTTAAGCCTTTTAATCCTTTCTTAAGCCCAAAACATGGGCGTATTGTTTAAATGAGAAATCAAAATATTTACAAATTCTTTTAACTACTTCGAAATAAATGAAAACTCAATATTACCTATAATTGAGTATTCAATGTCCTGGCAACTTCTTATGTTTTTCTTTTTTGGCAATCCTTTTTTATACATGTTCTACACTTTTTAATCTTTTTTTATGACACGTGTCCTTGCAAATCATGTTTTTTTTTATTTTTGCACCTCATTTGGTTGTGGTAATGTTAAAGGGTTTTCATGCTGAGTTCCTTTAATTGTTTTTGTTCTTTTGTCTATGCTTTTCGCAGTCATTCATAGCGCTCTGCTTCGATTTTTTAAAAGAAATTCAGTTTTAAGGATCAAAAAGGATTGTGTTTTAGGTGTATGTGTTCTTTTTTTTCAAAAAAGGATTGTTTTTTATGTATTTTTTTACATTTATTTCTTTGTTGTATTTATACTGAGAATTGGTTTTTTTTATTTTTCAAAATTCTCGGAATTTGTTTAACTGTTAAGCGAAAGTGTTAAAGGAGTTAAATATTTTAACCATGGAATTAAATTCAATTTTTAAAAGTCAATTCTAAGTTAATTGTTTTATTTTTTTACGAATGGTTTCTTGGAAATATTTGAAATTAAAAAACTACTTGGGAAAATGCTATGTTTATTTATGATGTTATTAAGAAAGTTAGCTAGAAATTTCGTTGACTTTTTAGCCACATTATTAGAGACATAATAATATTAAGAACTCCTGGTGGTTTGGAAATTTTTTAAAAGTAAATTTTACTTGTGTAGCTCAACCAATTTGTCTTCGTTAAAAATCTTATATATTAAAAGAATTTATGAATTTATGCATTCAAGATTTTTTTCAATATTTTTCTTCTCTCAATAACAAAATCCTTAAAAATCTAATCTAACATTTTTTTATGTTATACTACTTGCAGGATATTTGAATGGCTCAGTTACCTAATCAGTTACATAACTCTACTTTCTGATTTATATTAATTTTAATAATACTCTTAAGGATTAACACCATTGATAACACCTTCTTATTAGAGGAACTTGTTTTGAATATAACTTGTCGTCCATCAAGCGCTTTGATATTAAAATTTAAATATATCTGAAAGTGGAGTTAATCGATTTGGCAAGTAAGGCATTCATTTAAAGCTGTTTGTCAGCCATGTGTAATTTATGTGTAATTTTAAATTTACAAAATATTAATTTACTTTTTTTTACTTTTTTTATTATGAATATTTTTTTTTTGCATTTTTAAACTTCTGTATTGAACTTTGTTCTAGATTTTATTTATTTATTTATTTATTTAATTCCATTTCCTGTACAACAAGATAGAGTCTTATATTTAAAGTACAGGAACGTATTGCGTTACAAAGAAAATATTTTACAATATAATTAATTATTAACATAACATTTTTAGTATAATATAACAATATTGATAAAAAAAATAGACTATTTGAAAAAGTCAAATAAAAAAGTTTTGAAACTTTTAGCATTGCTGTTTTGTTGTTGACTTAGTGGAAGATTGTTCCAAAGACGGCATGTACATGTACATAAAACTGCCATTCAGATACTAGGCATTGATACCTTGGAATTACAATATTTCGGTTTCTTGGCGATTGGATAAAACGGATTTTGTCAAATATATATTTGGGTGTTTGTCTGTTTATTAATTTATGCAAAAATGTAAGAGTGCGAATTTTCAACAGATTATCAAGGGAGACCCCGTAAAGATTACTGGAAACAGAGGAAACATGATCAAATCTTCTCAATCCATACACATATCTTATAACATTATCAAACAATACATTTAGTTTCCTATTACTAACTGCATCACAGCTTCCAAATAGCTCACACCCATACAACAGGGAAGGAATCATATACGTCTTGGCAAGTAAGGCCCTTATTCTTAATGGGGTGAAATACTGTGTGGGCCAAACAGCTCGTAGTTTTGCATAAGTTTGACCAACCAGTGAATTTATATGATCAGTCCATGTCAAATTGCTATTGAAAGTTATCCCTAGATTTTTCGCCGTATTAACAATTTCAATTTTCTGGCCATTTAAAGCAATGTCTTCAGAAATGGTGGGATTTAAACTTTTTTTTCGTATAACAATGCATTTAGATTTCTGTGGATTCAAACAGAGTCCGTTAGCATTAGCCCAAAGGTAGATTCTGTTTAAGTCGTCATTAAGAAGGGGTATGCCTGAAGCAATATTCTGAACTGGGCTACTTATAAATGTATCTTACAATTGCGTATAAATTTATCTTACAATTGGAGAGTTGTTTTGGCAAATCATTCGCGAACAAGGAAATTAAATTGGACCTAAAATAGAGCCCTGAGGCACTGCCCTAGTAAGTGATAATCTATCTGACCATACACAGTTTACAAATACTGATTGTGTGCGGTTCGAAAGATATGATGATATAAGTTTGGTTGATGTATCCGTAAATCTAAAAAAGTGTTTCAGTTTTCCAAGGAGTATATTATGGTCTACCGTATCGAAGGCCTTAGAATGGTCTAGAAGCACTAAAAAGTTTATATTTCCATTTTCCAATCCTTGCCGTATGTTCTCACTAACTTCCACAAGAGCCGTAACGCAGCTATGGCTCTGACGAAAACCAGATTGCGTACTGCAAAGCAAATTATGTGTATTGACATATGAAATCATTTGTTTATACAACAGTTTTTCCAAGACTTTCGATAGAAAACACAATATGGCTATAGGTCTGAATTCTCCATTTGACTTAGGTAATGGCACAATTTTTGCATGTTTCCAGTTTAGCGGGTACATACAAGACATTATAATAATATTAAACAGATGAGTAACATAGTAATCTTATAAATTTTGGGTGTAAGTTATCACTGTCCCTTGCATTTGATTTTATTAAAGAGCACATTGAAATAACGTCATTTTGAGTTACGCAAGAAATTTGAAAATGCTCTCTAATTATCCCGTTATCTGTATTTAAGGTGTCTGAGGAAAAATTATAAAAAGTGGAATTTGCTTTAATTATAGGTGCGTTGGTAAACGTTCTGTCAAGCATATTTGCATCTACTTGGCAAGCAATGTTGTTGTTCGCATTGCCAATTCCTATTTTACGAATAGTATTCCAAGTCTATCGAGAACTTATCGCAGTGCTAAACCGTTTGGAATAATATTCGGTTTTAGCATATCTGATATGTCTATTAACATTTTTCCTGGCATAATCATGCAAACAGATTTCTCATACGAATACCCTCCACACCACTCTCCAAAGGGTATATTATAACGTCATTTTTTTTTAGATAGAACTTACGAACTCCCATACTGCGCTCACTTTTTGATTTTGATGATCAGTGCAGAATAGATTCACGCTTAAACAACGCTACAAAGTTATTCAAATTTACACTGAAAATCAGTCATCGATTCACACAACTCATAGACGACTTCGTAATTTTTATGACGCACATGATCGTCCACGTGACTAAGCCATCCGTCGAACTGTGGATAAACTTCATACCACATACTCTTTAAGTGATCAATGCGACAAGGGAATGTGCGTACTGAAGAGAATATTGCCGCTGTAGACGAAAGTGTGGAAGAAAATCCAAATTTATCGATTCGTCGTCGGTCGCAGGAACTGGGGCTTTGTCCGTCCACTACGTGGAAAGTTTTGCGCAAATATCTTGGCCTACACCCATATAAGATCCAGCTAGTGCAGGAATTAAAGCCACGAGACCATCATATGCGTCGTTCTTTCGCTGATTGAGCTCTATAGCAGTTGGAAACTGACCCGATGTTTTATCGCTAATTGTGTTTAGCGTTGAGGTTCATGTTTGGTTTAACAGGTTTGTTGGTTAACAAAATTGCTGCATATGAAGTGAACTAATCCACAACATAACCTACAGACCCAATTACATCGAGAAAATGTACCTTTTGGTGCGGTTTACACGCTGGTGACATCATAGGACCATATTTCTTCCAAGGTGAGGGTGGAGATTGCGTTACGTTCAATCGAGGTAATCACCGCACCATGATCAATGACTTTTTGTTTGAAAATATGGATGACATTGATCCGGGCGAGATGTAGGCTCAACAGGATGGCTCTAGGTGCCACACGGCGACGGCGACTTATTGAAAACAAAATTTGGCGATAAGTTAATGTCAATTATTTTGTGTGAAGTCACTGGTTTTTGCTGATAAACCAGCAACACTTGACATTATTCGTGTTATCCGTGACATACGGTCAGTATTGCTCGAAAAAATGACCCAAAATTGGACGTCCAGAATGGGCTTTGTCAAAAACAGCCGCGGTGTATTGATATTTGGAATAAAAAAAAATTTTTTTGACCAAAATTAAATTTTTTTTATGTTATTTTTTACAATTTCAAGTTCTATTGGGCTTAAAAAAATACCCTTTTTCATTTTTATGCACTATACCACTATGTACTCAGGGTTTAATGACTTTGTGCTGATGCTTGTAACTACCAAAAATATTTGACCTAGAACCACCTTTTATTATAACGATCGACTCAGAATCACTTTCTGAATCGATTTAGCGATGTCCGTCCGTCTGTCCGTCCGTCTGTGCGTCCAAGTAAACCTTGTAATAAAACTGCAGGTCGTAAATGTGAACATATTCTGCTGTAGCACGAATTCTATTGAAATTGGTGAAAATCGGTTCATGTTCAGACCTAGGCCCCATACAAATGACCCCTATGAAATCAATTCAAATTGCCATAATTACAAAATTATCATATAGATCGCGGTCAAATTGGGTTTGTGTATGTTTATTATATCCATTTATCAGTTATCCAAAAATAATCGCAATAGGCCAATTCTCAGTCATAGGCCCCATATAGAGCTGCCTCCCGATCTTCACTTAAATCTATCAAAAAAAACAAAAATATTGTACGTCGCAGTTCACACACAACGATTTTAGTTGCGCAATTTTTGAGTTTATAGATATTTGCGGTGAGGGGAATAAAAAGGGAAAAATCATTGCCGGTTCTCGGCTATTTCAATCAATTCTCTCATTCGCTTTTTTTTTTTGGTTGAATATTTGACATTTCTTTTCATTCGGTGTTTCGCTTCTTGGTGTGAATAATTCGTAATTATTTACTTTATTAAAATGGCGTTTAAATGGAATCGGGACTTAATTGAAAAATTAATAACTTTGGTTGAGGAAAACCATTGCATTTATTATGTTAAATGCAAAGAATATTTGGATCGGGACTAGAGCACAAACGTCAAATTATAAGAAAATAAAAGCAAAACAAAACAGTAAAATTGCCGAAGAAATTGTCGTGTGTGGACATAAAAGCAAGTTCAAAAGAGAATTGCCAAAAAGTTGCGCAATAAAAATTGCCTTGTGTGACCCCCGACTACAGATTTATCTGAAATTTGGTTTACATGTGTTTTTGCAAAAAAATAAGTGACCTTACCAAATATGGTCAGGATGGGTCCATTTTTCGACCTAGTCCCCATAAAAATATAGCATCCGATGTGAAATTTTTCGTATCTGAAGGCAAAAAAAACTCAAACTCAAACTTGGTTTATGTTTATTTTCTCTATCTAAATAGTTGGACCAAAAGCATGGTAGAGGATATCGTATAGTCGGTCTAGACCGCCTATAATTGCCTTACTTGTCTTCATTCCGTTTGTGACGCATCGAAAAAATTATTTGCGGCCTTCGAAAGCGTACATATTCTTGATCCACGAGTCGATATAGCGATGTCGGTATATCTGTCTGTCTGTTAAAATCACGCTCATTCACAAACTAAACCATTTACCTAAACAAAATTAGGATAATATTGTTTGTCATTATTTTGAACCGGTATGTATTGAACTTGGAGCCTTTAGTATTGAAAACTGTATATTCGTAGCAGAACAATTTAATATAGACTAGCAGATACCAGCGCTCGAAATTCGAGTGCAATTTTTAGGCAGCTTCATTTTCCAACTTAGCCAATTCACAAACCGACACTTTTAGGGTTTATTGTTATTGTGAATGAAGATAGACAAACTCATTAACAAACACATTAACAAATTTAATAAAACACAGCATATGTATAATTTTATGTATGTGTTAGTAGCAACTTTAAATGCAATTTACTCAAAATAAAGGATCAAATTAAAAAATCTGTAAATCTGCAAAACGGCGAAAAATAATTGCCTTCCAAGTAATATACGTTTGACCAAAATCGGGATAAAACGGTAGAACAAAACATCGGTCACAATAAATCGCCTAGCCTATTAATATTATAGATCTGTATCAGTGAAGGATACACATTTATGTTTGTTTGTTGTTTTTAATTTTGAACATTTTAATTGTGAATGTTCCCATGATCAAAAAATAAGAACAACCAAAAAAATGTGTATGCATTGCTGATAAATAAACAACAAAAAATTTTATTGCTTGTATTAACTCTCGTATCTTATCTATAATAACGGGTGATCCAAGTAGAGATGCTTTTTTCAATAGCCTTTTTTTGTCAGATCACGTGTGAGTCGTGTCATGCTGTCATGTTATTTTTGTTTAGTATTGTTTGGCATTTCATCATGGAAAGACTTACGCCTGAACAACGTTTACAAATCGTTCAACTTTATTACAAAAATTCACGTTCTGTGAAGAATGTGTTTCGTGCACTTCGCTCAACTTATGGTCAACATAATCGGCCTACTGAGCATACTATTCGCAACACCATCACCCATATTGAGACCCAGCATTCATTATTGGATAATATTCGACCGAATAGACCACGCCCACGGTGGAATCATCGGTCCATATTTCTTAAAAAATTATGCCGGTGAGAACGTTACCGTCAATGGCGACCGTTATCGTGCCATGATAACCGACCATTTGATGCCTGAAATTGAAGCTCGTGATCTCGGCGACATTTGGTTTCAACAAGACGGCGCCACTTCCCACACAGCGCATCAATCAATGGATTTATTGAGAGAACACTTCGGTGAGCAGATAATTTCACGTTTTGGGCCGGTCGATTGGCCACCAAGATCGTGTGATATCACACCGTTAGACTTTTTCCTGTGGGGATATGTAAAGTCTAAAGTTTAAGCGGACAATCCCGCTTCGATTCAGGCCTTGGAGCAAAACATCACGCGTGTCATTCGAAATGCTCGAATGAGTCATCGAAAATTGGACTGAATGGATGGACCATCTGAGACGTAGCCAACATTTGATAGACATAATCTTCAAAAAATAAATGCCAAAGAATGTTCTTTCAAATGATAATAAACATTCCCCATTAAATTTGAAGTTTCTGTGTTTTTTGCTTTAAAAAAGTAGGGAACCTCGAAATGGATCACCCTTTATTAATAGGCTAGGCGATTTCTTGTGACCGATGTTTTGTTCTACCGTTTTAGCCCGATTTTGACCAAACGTATATTATTTGAAAGGTATTTCTTTTTAACCATTTTGCAGATTTACACATTTTTAAATTTTTTCCTTTATTTTGAGTAAATTGCATTTAAAGTTGCTACTAACACATACATAAAATTATACAATGCTATGTATGTGTTTATTAAATTTGTTAATGTGTTTGTAATAAAAATGAGTTTGTTTTTTGTGTTGATTTGTGAATTGGCTATAATTGATTAGCATACCTTTAGGGTCTTTATTTAATGGAAAAATAAAATTTCCTAGAATTTGCACTCGAAATTCGAGGGCTGGAATCTGCTAGTATTATTAATTTTAAACATCATTCGAAAAATTTATCCATTATAATTTGAAATCTAGTGTTGACAACTTTGGTTATAATATTGTGTTTAGAGCACTTGTGAAGGGTGGTTGGTTTCAGCAAAGGTATATGAATTTAATTTTTTACCTAATAAACCGTCTACTGCTTTCGGTTACTGATGCAGAATGTAGATCAATTATTGAAACAAATGTGCCAAAGTTTTTTGCTTTATTTAATGTAAAACTTAACTCAATCGTTAAAATGATCGAAAATAATTTTTTTTTATTTTTATATTTGTAAAAATAGAAAATAATAAATTTATTTCAATATGCTTTGTATTAAAGAGTTTTAGTCAAGTGATTTTGATGTGTCTTATAAATTATACATGAAACTTTCCACCAAATAAAATTTTCTCAAAATTTCAAATTCTTTATGTTCAGAATAAACTTATCTAAACAATAGGGACAGTTGGGCTATAATAAATTTCGGCTGTAGTAATATGTTATGGCCAACTTTACGTTATGTATGAATATATATGAAAATGATATTTTCAACAGAGTAACACAAGTAAACGTATCCGGTTTCCTTATTAAACAATCATTATTTTACATTATACTATTTTGTTCAGGACCTTTAACAAAATGTGATTTTTTCAAATGAAAAACTAAAAGAAAATATATACATACATATATATTAATCTATGTAATTTTTTTCAACCAAAATGACATAATTTTTGTTATGTTTTAGTACATTTTTATTAGTCCAGCCAGCTAATGTTACGAGGTCAAAAATAAAAATTATTTAACATCAACAAGGATCATAAAATTGTTTTGCACAGCTTGCTGTGCATGTTTTTTTTTTTTTTTTTGTTTGCACTAACGCAACATAGCAGAACAAAAAAAAAATACAAGAAAAGCATAAAAATCGCGAGGACCATAAAAACTCATAAATCCCAAATTCTAAGAAGTGTTTGTCACAAATTTCCACTTCACTTAAAGATTTAAATATTAACCTCATTTTTTGTTCTAATTATTCGTAATGAGTGCAAGCACACTTTTTCGGTCACGTTACAATTTTTTGCTCGAATTTGGTGCTGTGAAACCTTAACAAATATTTGATTTTTTATTTGTATTTTTTGAGGTTTTAGCTGCACACGCTTTTGTATAACCAAAAAAATTTTTTTTTTTTTTTGATTTTTGCATACCTCAGGCATGAGTGTTACAGTTTTTTTTATGATATTTCGTTTTCAATTGTTTAGGAAAAAAAATTTTTTTTGGTCTACATTTTTCTCAAAATTAGTTCAATAATTGTGTATTTAAAAATTGTTTGCTTTTTTAATTACAAAGATGATGTTTGGTTTTTGTACCTGCAGAGTTTTTCTTTTCATCTCTTAATTGTTTCCATTTATCGAAGTAATACATATTTTTGAATTTTAATCTAAGCTAGAAATAGGCGAGAAGGAAGTTGGTTCAAAAATTGGGAAAATAGTAAATATAATAGTTAACACTAAAGCAGTTGGAAAAATTATGCGATATTGCATTTTCGATATTCATATTGACCATTAAATCTTTGTAGAAAAGCGAATTGGCCAGCAACTGCAACATTTCCATTTGTACATATATAACTTCAACTTTATGTGATAAAAGAAATTTATATAACTTTGGCATTACATTTCTAACATATTAAAATATGGATTTGTGACCACATATATTATCGATCCGTTTAACAAGCCGATCACTCAAACGATGTCCGTCCATCTATTTGTATGTCCGTCTATAAGTCACATTAGGAAAAGAGCTAAATCGATCGATAAATTGAACAGTTGAAAGTGAATATGTGACATTTAAATTGCATTTCATAACGTTAAATGTTAGTAAGATTCTAGAAAATTTGGCTGTCTTCTTTTCGTGCCAGTTGCCACAAAGGTGTCAAGTAATTTTTTTTCAAGCGAAAAATTGTTTACAATCTATTCCAAAAAAAGTGAAAATTTATTTTAAATTAGTTAATGATTTGGATGTAGTGACAGCGGTTTGTATGAAAAAAAATTTTTGATCGAATTTTGAGTTGTGCGGGTCAGATTATTGTGACACTGGATCTAAAAATTTAGTGCGGCAAAATCGGACAAAGCTTTCTAGACACGCATTGAGTTCAAAGCTCAAGTATGCATTTATATGTAAAAATTATTTAAAAAAAATAATTGTCACATAAATTTTGATATTAATAATTGCGTTTCAATTAAATTAATTAATAAACCATAATCCAGAGTAAATTATCTTAAAAAAAAAAAAAACAAAATCTATTATCGGTTGAAAAACAGTTAAGTTATATCAAGTTCCCCAGGCAATAAATGCGCCACAGCCCACTTGATTAAGAAAATCGAGCTGACATTTTTAAAGACATTGAAATAGTTTACAACAATAACATTTTTGCATTCTCCTGGTCCCAAAATGATCTTATGTAAAGTATTTTGCATCTCTACTATTGTTAACCGTTTTAAATTAATTTCAAATCGCTACGCATTTTTTAGCACTATTTCAAAATCTCCAATTTTACTTTTTCAAAAATTTTGTTCAAGAAATCTATCGACATCAACGATTGGACTTTAAGATGTTAATAACAAAATATATTTGATTAAAACTGCCAAATATTGTAGGTATCCTGTTCTTAATTTGGCGAGGGCAGCATTTTTATTTCAGCGGATTTGAAGAAAAATGCGATTTTTCATACTTTTTCAACTTCTAGGCTACATCTTTTTGGTTTTTTTATATTTCAAATTTCAAATTTCTTCTGTAATCATATAAGTTGATATAAGTTCTCAATCTTGTAAATTAAGATTAAATTTAAATTCTATAAACTGTTCCCTCTTTAAGGTCAAAGGTCGAATTTAAGGAGATTTACATTTTTTAAAACAACATATCGAAAAAATATATATTTGTGGAAGGATTTCGACCAAACTTGTTGATAATATTTTAATAATGTTAAAAAATAATATTCTGGACCTTTTTTCTAAAATTAACCCGTGGGGTACTCTTGATGTCAAATTGACTCTTTATGAAAATCTATAAAAATTTTTTTAATCAGAATTTTTTTTTTAGATAAAACAAATTTAATGTATTCATAAAATTCCGAGGGCTTATATTCAAAAAGTGCTATCTACATATGACAGCAATATTAGTTTTTGATTTCAAACTGTTCTCTGATATAACTGTCAAATATAATATTAATTTTGATATCACACATGATTAGTACGACTATTTCTTAATAGATATTGTACCAAATCGATCGACAAATACTTTCAGATCGTATTAATAAATTGGTTTTACATGCTCTCTATAAAATAACTAGCAGATTCCAGCCCTCGAAATTCGAGTGCAAATTCTAGGAAATTTTATTTTTTATTATATAAAGATCCTGAAGGTATGCTAATCAATTATGGCCAATTCACAAATCAACACAAAAAACAAACTCATTTTTATTACAAACACATTAACCAATTTAATAAGCACACACATAGCATTGTATAATATTATGTATGTGTTAGTAGCAATTTTAAATGCAATTTACTCAAAATAAAGGAAAAATTTAAAAATCTTTAAATCTGCAAAACGGTTAAAAAGAAATACCTTTCAAATAATATACATTTGGTCAAAATCGGGATAAAATGGTAGAACAAAACATCGGTCACAAAAAATCGCCAAGCCTATTAATATTATAGATTATTGATGCAAAATATACAAATTTGTTTATACTGTATTAAATATAAAAACTAATTAATCTAAATATTTTCATAAAATAACAAATAAATTTGATGAATTTTATGAATACATTAAATTTGTTTTATTTAAAAAAAATCCTGATTTGAACTTTGAACTCGCTTCCAGAAAGCATTGTCCGATATATGTGACCTTCTCCGAGAAAAGGGACCTAGTGTATCAAAAAACGGGTTGTGTCAAAAACGGTGGATTCTGGTACCTAAAAGGGTGTAGAAGCTTTAAATGCGCTTTTTTCTCAAAACTTAATTTTCACACACTAGGTCCCTTTTCTCGGAGAAGGTCACATATGTATATTATTGTTAATAATATTGTTTATATATAAACTTTAATATTTTTAGTTTAAAACAGGACTACTTTTTACTTTTTTTTCATTAATATCTTGTATTTTTTCGACCTTTCTAAATTACCATTAAGTGAATAAATAGTCGGGCTCGAGGTCTTTATTGAATTTCTTTATTTACTTATTTTTCGTTCCAACAAACTCTATACAAAAAGAGTATCAAATGAAATATCTTTCTAAAAACGTATCTAAAAAATATAAATAATGAATGAACATGCCACAGCTTTCGTGAAATTTCACAAAATATATAGGAAGATATAAAGATCTTTTTGCATCAAAAAGTCAAATTATAATCTATAATTGATTTCAGCGGGAACGTATTTTTTTTTCTTTTTTTTATAATCGTGTTGTTGTTGTTTTCGCAAATATAGCAAATGCTGCATCACATCGCGCTTAGTAGGTAATTTTCATTTATATAACTCACGTGAACGAAAGGCATTTTAATACTTTATTATCTATAATATTTTTAGGCAAGGCGATTTCTTGTGACCGATATAAAAATTTTAGTTATCAACCGATTTTGACCAAACATACCTCATTTGAAAGGTATTTCATTTTAGCTGTCCACCAGATTTATACATTTGAACCGTCTGGAACATTTTTTTTTGGAGTAAAGCTCATATAAAGTTGCTGATAACACATACATAAAACACTGTGTGTGTGTTTATAATAAATATCAAAAGCCCTGTGTTGAATTGTGAATTGGCTAAAATTGATTAGCATAGCTTTAGGCTCTTAGAAAATTATTTATTAAATGAAAAAATAAAATTTCCTAGAATTGGCACTCGATTTTCGAGGGTTGGGCTCTGTTTAAAATTGAATACGTAACGTAATTTAAATAAAACCCGTTTTCATATAACTGACAATAATTGACAACAATTAACATTGAAAATGGCATAATGAAAACCAGGCATAATAATAAACGCGAAAATTTAAAAAAATGCGTCCTCGCTTAAATCAAATATAGATTAAAAATTACTAAGTTGATCTTAGAAAGTAATACACCTTCGTAACTTAAAAAAAAAAAAAGATTTTTTTTAATATTGTAGAATATGTTGTATGTATGTTAATATTTTTAGATGCGTCTTCAAAAGATCTTTTATATGACATGACATTTTGGTTTCTTCGAATAAATTTCAAGATCCCTGAAAAACCTTTAAAATATACCTTTTTTCAAAATGGTCCAGCTCACTAACGGTTGTTGCAAAAAAATTAAATATTTTGGGAATCCTCTTAAAAAATGTCAAAGTTAACTTTTAGAGCAGGGGGGACTAAAAATTGTTTGTGTTTCAACTCACTTTAATTGCATATGTATAATACTCACCAATGAACTTAACATATGCTTGTGATAGAACGGCAGTAGTCTTTTATAGATCCCGTGAAAAAAAAAAACGTATCTGGTGCTTAGAATATAACTTCTACCAAATTAATGGAGATGTTTATTTAGTAAGAAATATTTTCCAAATTACCATACCAAATTAAAGGCAACTATTATGTGGTTTAAAGTTTCCTTTATTAAGCTATTTGGGCCTATTGTTGTTGATGTAAATAAAAGAAATTAATTACATATTTTTCCCGACGTTTCGTCGATTTTTTGTCGACTTTTTTTTTTCAAGGGAATTCGTCTATTTAATAAATAAAGCATAACATTAATACAAATTCAATACAAAAACAATTAAAACTTACAATAATCTGGGATTATATCACATTTAAATAAATTTTAATTAATTTTCGAACTAACAAAAACATAAAGCATAAATTTGAACATTTATTACAACACGGTTTAGTTTAATATCACAGTTTAAATTATTTGTATCGTAATGCAACGCTGTAGCTGGCGTTTATATTATTTGTGTCTTCTTTGTGGTTCATTGTTTTGTGTATTTGTTGCTGAATACGAAGGCTCTCTATTGTATATCGTTTTCTCTCAGTACTTTCAATGTCTAACACTTTTACATTGTCAAAATTTGGTTTCTGAGAAGTGTTCATGATGTGTTGAGCTAGTGCCGTGGATTCTTTTTGTTTTAAAATGTCTGTTTTGTGTTCGTTAATTCTGGTTTCTAAATTTCTTTTAGTAGTGCCTATATAAATTAAATTGCAGTTTTCATTATCTGTTCCATCACATCCAATTTCGTAAACAACATTGCATTGTTGTTCTTTCCTTATTGGTGCTTTTACTTTAGAGAAAATCGTACTTAATGTTTTGTTTGCTTTGTAAGCAAAACATATGTTTTCTGATTTTATTATTGTCCTTATATTCTTGTTGTCCGTAATCCCAGGGATGTATTTAACACTGTAAAATTTTTTTCTGGTATCTTCTGTATTATTATTAGTGTTCATATTATTTTTAATTTTCCTGCTCACATCGTCAATTAAATTACTGATTAATTTTTTTTTTTTTGGGAAACTGTTGTTGACTAGAATTTCTATAATTTTTTTAATGTTTTTTGTGTGAAACTGTTTGTCGCTGATATTTAGTACCCGAAAAATTAGATTTTTTGCTGTGTTAATGATTTGTGATCTTGGTTGTGTTGAGTTAAAGTTGATGATTCTCCCTGACGCAGTTTCCTTGGAGAACCAGTCAATTGTTATTGTACTATTATTTCGGAATAGTTTAGTATCCAAGAACGTGATTTCATTTTTTGCTTCCATTTCGATGGTAAACTGAATTTTCTGGTGATACTTATTAAGGGTGTTAAGGATTTTATCTTTATCATCAATATTTATGATTGCCAGGATATCATCTACATATTTTACTATGTATTTAATATATATATTTTCTCTCTTTAATTCTGAAATTACTTCTTCGATTAAATTGTCTAGAACAATATCTGCAATGGTTGGAGAAAGTGGGTTACCCATTGGCATTCCAAATACTTGATTGTAAATTTTTTCGCCATACATAAAATAATTATTGTCTACAAGACAAAATTGTAGAATTTTTAGAAATTTTGACCTAGGAATTTGTGTGTGTTCTTTAATTATTGACCATTTTTCCATTATGTTCTTTATTCCTAAATGTACAGGAATATTGGTAAATAAAGAAATAACATCGAACGACACCATTACTTCCCCCTGGACTAAGCTGATGCTTTTAATTTGTTCAATCATCTGAGTTGAGTTTTTAATGTTGTAATTTTCGGATACAATATGTTTTAAAATTTGTCCTACATGCTTTGACAATTCATAACATGGAACCTAGACCGAGGAGACTATTGGTCTAAGAGGGACACCAGGTTTGTGAATTTTGGGCAGTCCATAAATTCTTGGTACGTTTGCGGCTGAGCAAAGTAGTTTACGTTTTTGTACCAAATCAATATTTCCATTTTTATATAAATCTGATACAATGTTGTTGTTGTCTCTTTGTAATTTTGTGGTTGGATCTATTCTCAAATTTCTGTACGTATTTTTGTCTTCTAGTTTTTAAATAAATTCGATTACATGAATTATCAAATTTGGTACATACAATGGAATTTAGATTTTATATACTGGTTGTAATAACCAGTTATCGGTAAAAAACCATTCGATATGCATAATTGAGTTAATTAAGAAGACGCAAATTTTGTTAAATACTTAAATTTATTATTAATTTTTTTTCCATAACAAACTAAAACGATAAAAAGGCAACAATTTTTACATGATAAAAACACAACAATCCCAAGTCCGAAAATACGTTACACCGACCGACACGATTTTTGGGTCTGACATCTAAATGCCATTATTTACATTACAAATATAGGGAAAAGTCACGAAAACTAAAATAAATTCAAGTTCAAAAATGAATATATTTTTAGTCACTTTCCTATGCTCGTATTAAACCCCAAATGTAGTCTTCCATCATATTTTCGTTATACTGCCCTTAGTAACATCGTTCAAAGTCTATCATATCTTGGTGTAAACGCTCTCTTTGCTCTTCTGAGTAGTCTGGCACCCATATTATCCTTAAATTAGTCCAGCTGAGCATGTAGCATATGAACTTTATGGGACATTGGGCAGCACATAACTTTAAAGTTTTCAAGCATAGTTTCAATTAAATCTTTAACCATTAACTACCTCTTTAAAACTGTTCCCGGTTTGTTTTTCTATGGTATTGAGTAATATTGTAAATTAATCACTGTTCATTATTTTTCATTTGTGGTCCTACGAGGATTCCTGATTTTATCTTCGCTTCGGATAATTTGGGAAATTGTTTCATTAGGCCTAATTTGATATACAATAGCGGCATTAAGATACTTTTTGGGTCTACAACTGGTTCCCATTTGACGTTATGTTTTCCTATATAAAACTCGACTCGATCAGGCCCTGTACGCTACAGATAGTGTACTGGATCTGCTCGATTATCCCATAAGCAAAGGTGACAAGGTGATTTGCGGAAAATTTCCCGAAAACAATTTCCCGAAAAGAATTTCCCGAAAACAATTTCCCGAAATTACAATTTCCCGAACACAATTTCCCGAAATTACAATTTCCCGAACACAATTTCCCGAAATTACAATTTTACAAAATTACAATTTCCCGAAATATAATTTCCCGAACACAATTTCCCGGAACTACAATTTCCCGAAATTACTATTTCTTCAAAGAGCTTGTTGATGGCATTTCCGAAACAATATCGTCAGAAATTCCGGCCGAAGCGCGAGCAATCAGTTCATGACCACTTGATGTAGTGGTCCGGGCAAGATCTTTCAGCTCATTAACGATTTTTTCTTTAGCAACGAAAGCCGCTTCGGCACTGTGATTGTTATGACCCTACCGGTACAATGTTTTCCTCGATAAAGGATACAATGCCAATAAACGCTATTAACGGACTGACCGTCGTCATGATACAAGAAACCATTCAAAAGCAACCTCGGTTAACTTTTTCGCTATCCAGGAATTCGAGTGGCATAGTAACTGAGTATTACAACCCAAATAACTAAAAAACTTCGCTATGCAAGATGGTAACGATTCCGTAGCAGCTACTGCATGGGCATGATGTGATGGAGTGAGCGTTATCCGTCGGGAAGTCTGAATACCGAAGTGTTCAAAGTCACAATGAAAAAATAAGCGTATGACACTCCAATAAATAGGTCCGGATGACGAGGGAAGGTGGAAGAGGAAGGGCGCGGTGCGGGGTGGGGGGAATTGTTTTTTCGAGAAGTCGAATACTCGGGAAATTGTTTTTTCAAGAAATCGTATGTAGCAAGTTTTTTTATGGGGGAAATCAAGAATATATGGGAAGTTGTAAACTAAAAATAGGGAAATTGTAATTTCGGGAAATTTTTTTCGGGAAATTGTAATTACGGGAAATTGTAATTTCGGGAAATTGTTTTCGGGAAATTGTAATTTCGGGAAATTGTTTTCGGGGAATTGTTTTTTTCGGGGAATTGTTTTTTCGGGCAATTGTTTTCGGGCAATTGTATTTGGGAAATTGTTTTCGGGAAATTTTCGCAGACGTGACAAGGGTGTTTCGTATACACCCCTTGTATGCCCATCAAAAATGCAACCATTTTGAAGTCTCTTATTAATGGCCAGTTTTATTCTTTGTATTTTAATTTTTCTAGTAAAATTTTTACACTGTCGGAATTTTTCTTTAGCATTACAGAATGTGGAGACTAGGTAACTTGTTTCCATTATGAGGAAGAACGCCCTTCAAGGTTTTTGAAGAGCTATCGATAAAAAGCCGCCAATCCGATGGTATGCATGGTATTCCGATTTCTTCGAATAAACCTGTCACGTTATCGCAGTAACACAATCCGTCTTCTTTTGTGAAAAAACATGGAAAACTTTTATGACGCTCTTTTAATCAGTTATATTCACATAATTTTCAAGCAATTTTCACTGTTTCAATCGTGAACCCAGAATCTCTGCTTTATTCTTGGGCGGTTTCAGATCTTTACATTCTGTAGTGCTGTGGTTCAATACTTTGCGATTTTATTATAAAATCATTGTCAGAAGTATAAGCGATACACAAGATTCTGTTGAATTTTGTGACACCGGAATTAGACGGAACGGGGCTATTTTCACTGTGATGAATTGAAGCCAACGCTTAAGGAAGGTCATGGTAAAAAATGTTTTCTGAATTTTTACCAGCACGACGCTTACAGGGATTAACGATGCAAAAATCACAATCCTGCAATTTATTTATGGAGGTTGCCTCCATAGTCTTGGCACTCTAAATTTCATGCGTCATTTTTACACACATATTAATATGTTCGAAATTTTTTTGGATTTTTATTTTTAGTTTCTTACCTTGTAAAGTAATTTTGCAGTTAACACACGCAAAACGAGAAACCCATTTTTTACCTTGATTTCGAATCTAAATTTTAAAATATTCTTCATAAGCTTTACAAAGCTTTAAATTAGATGCTAAAGAAACTATTTTTTTTATTTTTTTTCATAAATTCACCACAAAAAAAAAACAAGATGAATCAACGTCATTTTTACACCATCTTGGCGCCATTTTTTACTTCAGCAACACACAATAAAGTTTGTAAAGCTGCAATACATTAGTAAACACGCACTACTACGCTTTATGCAAGAAATATGCACTTAGTAACACTTTTTTTTTATATAAAGGCTGCAACTGCTGATCGTAAATTCGATGTAAAACGGAGCCAGGAATTAAAAGCTAGTAATTTAGGTATTTAGGTGATTTTCGGTGTCTATCATCAGAATTTATGCATTAGAACAGAAACCCAAGAATTTTTTTTGTTGACCGGTGTTATATATGTATTATAACCTAAACCTAATTAAAAGTATCTCGTTAATATTTTATTTTAAAATCCGCAACTTCTAAATAAATCATTGTATTAACATTGATTTTGTTAAAAGTCACAAATATTTGTTAACAATGTTACTTTTCTGATACAACTAAGTAAAATAACAAAATAATAAATAAATATAAGTTTTTTTGCTGCCACGTTTTTAATACAGACTAGTATAACCCAGCACTCGAAATTCGAGTGCAAATTCTAGGAAATATTATTTTTCATAAAATTTTTGTCTTCCTATGTTTTTTTAATCTATATATATCAAAAATTTATGAATATTTAAATGAGCCTAAAAGTAAGTTAATCAATTTTAGGAATTCACAATAAAACACAGCTTGTCTGATATACAATTTAAATCATTCTCATTAACAGGGTATAACGAATTATTATAAATATTTTATTTTATTTAATTTAATATATTTTTAAGACAGACTAAACATTAAATTTTATCATTCTCAGCTTCTCCTCCATATGAACTATAACTATGCCAATTTTCACACTCCTCCGTGTCCGCATATTGCTGAAAAAGGGAACTAAAAATTTACCTTCAGGTATTAATATCTATATAGATTGAGGATGTATTTGATATTGGTAAAAAAATCTAAAAATAAAAAAGTGCATGGATTTATTGATTTATAATTCTTAAAATTACATTTTAAATCAATTGAGTTCTTAGGGTATACATATTTATGTAGAGTTTAGTATAACAGCTTTGACATTAATATGATCCTTTCCACTTCCTTTACAATTCAAATAAAAATTTGGGCCACGATTGGTTTGCCTGTTTATAGTATGCTCCAATTTGAGATTCATTTCGGTTTGAAATCTAATATATTCGAAAATATCGGGATTTTATTTTCGATTCTCATTTACAAAATCAAATAATAATTTTTGGGTCAAATTTATTAGAATCTACTAATTTTAGAAATCAGTCAATTTTTCTTGTAGAAATTTATTAGAGTTAATCCCAAATAAATTTAAAACGAAACAGCAATTTGTTTAGTCAGATGCTGAAGTTAAAAGAAACTTTTATTAAAGACAAACAATTTTTTTTAAACCATCATTTTTGTCGACTAAAAAACACAAACTATTTAATAATAATCTTTTGTTTTAAGGATTCCGAATCATTTCATTTTTATTTTCTATTAAACAAAAAAAAAAAAAAAAAACAACAACTGTGGATTAATTTTATCACATCGTTATTACAAGTTCACAGCAATTTTTTTTATGTTATGTTCTGTGTCTGTATATGGTTCTGAGATATGATTCACATTTACAGACCTACTAGTCTGCTATTCTTTATTATTGTTGTAAAAATGACGCAAGGCCAAACAAAAATTTCTTTGTGTATGAGACATTAACACTTACGTAAGAAGTGCGACCGCGATCTTATTTTAGATTTCATTGTTTGCTTAAAGTTCCTTGAATTATGACCCATGTCCGGCTGTGCGTAACAGTGATTATACCAAAAACGTAATTATTTGCACGCATTTCAAAACATTTAGGCCACAACACTCACAAACTCTGACGTAAACAGATAAAAAGACACGACTAGATCGCTACGTAATGTTATGCAACAATATTTATGACTTTGTGAATTATGTGATGCAAGAAGAAGCTACTCGTACCTAGATACCAGAGGGATCAATGCAACAATTAAGATTAAATTTTACGACTAGTTGTTAAAAAATTCAGGACATTCAGGACATTCAGGTCAATGGCGAAATGTTCAAATGAGAGCTGTAGTTCTTTGTGAAAATTATGTAATGTTGTGTATTTGAAAAAAAAAAAAACGTTTTGTTTGCATTGATTCTGTGTAAAAGAAGCTGTTACATAAACTAGATGAAATTCTTAGCAATTGAGAAGGAGAAGACAGAAAAAACAAGGTTATCCTTTATAGGACATTTGGGATATTTTTACGTAATATTATGTTATATTTGAATTTCTTGGAAATTCAAATGGTATTTTAAGATTTTTGTTAATGTTTTTTTTCTCTATTCTTCCTTTTGTTGTTTTTATTGTAGATGTCCGTCAAAAACAGCCTCGTTTCTTTTGGATGTTTGCTTTCTAGTTTTATGTAAATTTTTCAGAAATTCATTAAACTAATTTTTACTTGTATAGTTTTCTTAATTTTTTGTTAGTTTTAAGGAAATAATTTATTTGATTCACATGGAACATCACTATTTATTGGGCTGGAAATCAAAAGATTTGAAATACATTTTGGTCATTGAACCACAAGTAGAGCCAGAGATTTGACTCCATTTCAAATTTTTGTATATTTTAATGTAAAAACTAAAACAAAATAAATTTATCAGTATCCTAGAATTTTTGTAACAATCTTAGAATCAGTTAAATTTTTAGCATTTTTAAACTCTTTTTTTTTAACTTATTCTGTCTTGTCTGCCATGGGGACCCCATTTTCCTCATCCAATTGATGTGAGGATAAGATCATAAGATCAATTGCCTTACGTTGATGATCAAAGTAATTTTTTGCAAAGTAATGTTCAAAGCTTATACAATAAATTTGTCTTGGTGAAAACAAAGAAACTTAAGAGTGAAAAACCATGGTTCTCACCAGAAATAAAGTCCTTAATTGATAAGAGAAATTTAGATTTAAAACGACCGAACTTCATACTATTTTCAAATCCTGTAGATCTCAAGTGAATTTAAAGATACGAACTGCTAAGACACAATACTTCGATGATAAGTTTAAGACAGCTATCTGTTCTAAGAAAAAATGGAGAGAAATACATACGTAACATGGGTCTCATTAATAATGCTATAGCTAGCAACTGACAACACAATTAATGTAAATGAGTTAAATTCTCATTTTGCCAATATACCAATGCCAGATATTGATGAAAACTTTTACAACTCTTCAAGTACAACAAATAATAATGTCCCAAACAATCTACCGACGATGTGCTTCGAATTCAAAAATATTACCCATATAGATATCTTAAAATCTGTTTTAAATATTAAATCGAGCTGTGCTGGATATGAAGAAGTCCATCCTAAATTTATACCATTAATCCTAAGTTACATACTGTCGCACATAACACACCTCTTTAATGCAATAATAATCACATCAACTTTTCCGTCAATGTGGAAAAATGCGAAAATAATTCCAGTTCCTAAACGAGATAAGAGCTATGGGCCTATAGCAATATTGCCCATCTTATCGAAGGTCTTCGAACGCTTAATTCATGCACAGATAAGCCAACATCTTTATGAAATCAAACTTCTAACTGATAGGCAATCAGGTTTTAGGCCAAGCACAGTTGTATCCCTGCTCTCTTGTTGATGTCTCAGAGGAGATAAGAACTAAATTAGATAACAAGATGATGTCATTATTGGTTCTTCTGGATCATTCTAAAGCTTTCGACACAGTGGAGCACTCAACAATTTGCTTTAAGCTTAAAAATATGTGCAATTTTTCACCTACCGCTACAACTTATTGACACATACCTTAATGGTGGAAGTCAATCTGTTTACAATGGCATTGAGATATCAAACACTTTACTAATTAAGCGTGGTGTACGTCAAGGTTCAATTCGTGGTCCACTTTTGTATTCCATATACTCCAATGACTTACCTTTACAACTAGACAATTGTAAAATACAAATGTATGCAGATGATGTGCAGCTTTACATCAGTTGTATGCAGTCGGATGCCATAAACTCAATAAGAAAAATTAATGAAGATATTAAAAAAGTATCTAGATGGGCATCAGCCAATGGGCTTTGTTTAAACGCGAAAAAGTCAAAAGCAATGATTATTGGAAACTCTAACATTATACCTACCACTCTGCCACCACTACTTTTAGATAACTCAACTATTGAGGTTACTGAAACTGCCAAAAACCTCGGGATAATTTTGAACAAAAAACATAACAGGTCTGATCATGTAAATGCTGCCTGTGGTAAAACGCATGGTATGCTGAGAACTATGTGGATGACTCCATATTTTACACCATTAAATATTCGCATGCTCCTTGCCAAAACCTATATACTGCCGACACTTCTGTATGGATGTTAGCTATTTGCCAGTTGTGATTCAATAAGCAAACAAAAGCTAAAAGTAACTTATAACAATGTTGCCAGATACGTATTTGGACGTAGAAGATTTGATGAAATCTCGCAGTTTTCAAAGCGTATATACAATGTTTCATTCGAAAATCTGCTAAAATGTCGAACTCTAATATTTCTGCACAAAATAGTTAACACAAAGCAACCAGATTATCTTTACAAAAGGCTACAATTTTCCCGATCTAATAGAGGGAATAAAATAAACTCAATTCGGTATCAAAAACAAATATCTGAAAGACATTTTTTTGTGTAAACTATAAAACTTTGGAACCAACTACCTCATAATATACAAACCATTAGCAATGCAAAGCTCTTTAAAACAGCAATATTTCGCCACTTTGGTTAACTTAATTTTTTGTGTTGCACTTAAATTTTTTTTCTTTCTCTTTCTTAAAAAATTTTTTTTTTCATTTATTTAAAATAAATATTTATGTGTAACTACCTATCAATTTTGAACAAAATTATTTTAGATTAGATTATTAAAATTATTCTTTAATTATGTCATATAATATTATGCTTTTTATACCCTATACCACTATGTGGTTTGGGTATAATGACTTTGTGCTGCTGTTTGTAACAACCAAAAATATTTGACCCAGACCCATCTTTAATTATACCGATCGAATCAGAATCACTTTTTAAGTTGATTTAACAATGTCCGTCCGTCCGTCCGTCCGTCTGTGTGTCCATGTAAACCTTGTAATCAAACTGCAGGTCGCAAATATGAATATATTTTGATGAAATTTGGTATATAAGCTTTTATCGGCCATGGGATGAACGCTATTGAAAGTGGTGAGAATCGGTCCATGTTCAGACCTAGCCCCCATACAAATTACCCCTATGAAATCGACATATATTGCCATAAGATCCAAATTATCATACAAATCTTAGTCAAATTGGGTTTGTATGTATATATTACATTCATTAATCAGTAGTCCAAAAATGATCCCTATTGGACAACTCTTAGTCATAGGCCCCATATAGAGCTGCTTCCCGATCTTCACTTAAATCTATCAAAAAAGAAAAATATTGCACTGATTCTTCTCAAATTTTGCTTGTATATATTTTTGCGAAATACAAGAGACTTTACCAAATATGGTCAGGATCGGTCCATTTTTGGGCCTAGTCCCCATATAGATATAGCATCCGATATGAACTTTTTCATATCTGCAGCCGAAAAAATTAATAAAAATCCCACTCAAATTTGGTTTATGCTTATTTTCTATATCCAGTTAGTTGGGCCTGAGAGATAGGGTCTCTAAACACATGGTATAGGGTATCGTATAGTCGGTCTAGACCGACTATAATTTTCTTACTTGTTTATTTTATGTTAAATTAAATAAAATCTTCTGTCTTAACTTTATCTCCCCAGTACTGTAATATTAACAAGTAAGAAAATTATAGTCGGTCTAGACCGACTATACGATACCCTATACCATGCGTTTAGAAACCCTATCTCTTAGGCCCAACTAACTGGACATTGAAAATAAGCAAAAACCAAATTTGAGTGGGATTTTTATTAATTTTTTTGGCTGCAGATATGAAAAAATTCATATCGGATGCTATATCTATAAAGGGACTAGGTCCAAAAATGGACCGATCCTGATCATGTTTGGTAAAGTCTCTTGTATTTTGCAAAAATATGTACAAACAAAATTTGAGAAGAATCAGTTCAATATTTTTGTTTTTTAATAGATTTAAGTGAAGATCGGGAAGCAGCTCTATATGGGGTCAAAGGGGTCATTTTTGGACTTCTCATTAGTGGATGTAATGAACGCATACAAACCCAATTTGAGTAATATCTATATGACAATTTGGATCTTATGGCAATTTATGTCGATTTCATATGGGTAATTTGTATGGGGGCTATGTCTGAACATGGACCGATTCTCACCAATTTCAATAGCGTTCATCCCATGGCCGATAAAGGCTTATATACCAAATTTCATCAAAATATATTCATATTTGCGACCTGCAGTTTGATTACAAGCTTTACATGGACACACAGACGGACGGACGGACAGACGGACGGACGGACGGACGGACGGACGGACGGACGGACGGACGGACATTGTTAAATCAACTCAGAAAGTGATTCTGATTCGATCGGTATAATTAAAGATGGGTCTAGGTCAAATATTTTTGGTTGTTACAAACAGCAGCACAAAGTCATTATACCCAAACCACATAGTGGTATAGGGTATAAAAAGATCTATCTCTTGTTGTACTGCATTCTTCAAATAAATAAATAAATAAATAATTAAATAAATAATTAATAAATAATTAAATAATCTTGTTGTGACTATAGATTATTGTTTGGGTAGTCACGCACAGTCACGGAGTGCTTTAAAACCCACTTCCCCTTATCCAATCATTCTGAAATTTGGTCGGTATACTTACTGTAAAGAAATATTAACTTCGACATTGTCACGCACAGTCACGGAGTGATTTGAAACACATTTCCACTTATTCGATCGATCTGAAACTTGGTCGATAGACGTGCCGTAAAAAAACATTAACTTTGACATAGTCACGCACAGTCACGGAAAGATTAAAACCTCACTTCCCCTTCGTCCGATCGATCTGAAACTTTGTCCATAGACTTGTTGTAGCCAAAGATTAATTCTAGGATAAGCACACACTGTCACGCATAGTAACGCACAGTCATGGAGCGATTTAACACCCATTTCCCCTCATCCGATCGATCTGCAACTTTGTCCATAGACTTATTTTGGCCAAAGCTTAATTTAAAGATAGCCACACACAGCCACGGAATGATTTAAACCCCATTTCCCCTTATCCAATCAATCTGAAACTTGATTCACAGACTTGTTGTCACCAAATATTAACTTAAAGATAGTCAAGCATAGTCACGAACAGTCATGGAGTGATTTAAACCCCATTTCCCCTCATCCAATTAATCTGAAACATGGTCCATAGACTTGTTGTGACCAAAGATTAATTTTAAAATAGTCACGCACACTCACATAGAGATTCAAAACCCATAAGCATAAGGAAAGAAAGAGTTTTAATAAAAACTTTGTTTTTATGGGTTAGATTATTGTCCGACTTTCGTTGTGAGCATAATTTGTAAGAATTTTTGTAATATGCTTAAAATTGATCGTTACATACAAAATGTGTGACATCAGTGATAGTTTCTCTTGTTGTTAATTCAATGTACAAACATACATATCTGAAAACATTATTTTTTCTAAAAATTAAAAATCGTTGACAAAGTTTTCTTAATAACTTGCCCGAGGATAACTTGCGAGGATAATATACAAATATTTCCACACTTAGACTATGGGGTCCGGTTTGATTCCAGCGTCTTGTGAGAGATCATGCATCAGTGAGAACCCATATTTCCAACTCAAATTCACTCCAAAACTGAATTTGTTTCTTAATTTTTGAAAACAAACAAAACAGTTTACATCACTGTTATGACTTCAGAGTTTCAGACTTGTTTTCGTTTAAAATATATTTATTGTTTATGCCATCATCTTAAAATCTTATTAAACGTTTTTTTTTTTTGCTTGTTTGCTTGTTTGTTTGTTCCCTAATTCTTTCACTGGACCAATAAAAATAAATGTGGGTTTGTGCAAAATTAAGAAATCATCATTTTTGTTTACATCAATATTGTTAATGCTTATTAGGGCGAATCGAAAATACACATCTCTTTTCGTATCATTGTTTTTTTTTTTTCTTTCTTATTTTTTTTATCTTTTGTTTGATCATTCGATTCGCTTCCATAATATTTAGCTGATCACCAAGTATTTATTACGCAGTAAATGTTTTTTGGTATTGTTGTTTTATCAGAACTGAAAAAAATACCTCCTTTTTAATTTCTATTTATATAATACATGCCAAAAGAAAAAAAAACGTTCGCACTTTGATGACGTTATTCGAATTATGTTTAGCTGCTGCTAAGTTTCCATTCATAATCAATAGAAGAATTAAAAACAATGACAATAGGGCTGTTCACGTGAATATAAACATTTTCTTAGAAAATTTTATTGATTGAACTTTAATTTTTTATTATTATTTATTTATTATTATTTATTAATAGATTTTCCTGTTGTATGTACATATTCATTAATTTACAATGTTTTGTATCTACGGGTATATTTGGCATAACATAGTCATTCTAGTCATTCTTATAATTTTTTATTATTCAATTCATTTGAGATTATTTTAATGTATTTTATGAAAAAGAAAAATATTTTTACAGAACAGAAACGGTTGTTTTTATAATATGGAGACTATACATCAAGGCGTACATTAAGGCGTTGACAAAGATTGAACTTTAATTTAAATACCATTATTGAAAAATAATTCCACAGAATTATAAGAGATGCTAGCAAAAATTTTAATTTGGAATACCTTTTTTTACCCTACACACCTGTGTGGACCCCATAAAATATATATATATCTCCTTAATCCTTATAACAAGCGGAGATCATATAGCGATGTCCGTCTGTGGAAATCACAATGACGCTTTCATTAGACCAGCTGATTTGCTCATTTTTAGTAAAAATGATTCATTGATATTCTGAGCAGCAGAGATTTCAATGATTTTTCTATGTTGTTCTTGTAAATTTAGTTTCATGTCTGTGACAGCTGTTGTGGTCATTGCGTTTGTAGCATTTGCTTCATGAGTATGCATGTATAGTTATACTCAACGTGTCCACAGGTCCAAGTCGTGCGGCTTAAAGCTGGCGAGGCGTTTAACATCATAGCCAATTTTTCAGCTTTATATATTAGTTTCAAAAATAATTTGAAGACAAGAGAAAATTTATTTAAATTAAATCATTAATATGCGTTTAGAGTCCATATCTCTCATGTCCAACTAATTACGCGTATAAAATAAGCATAAACCAAATTTGAGTGGCATTGTTATTAATTTTTTTGCCTTCAGATATGAAAAAGTTCATATCGAATGCTATATTTATATGGGGACTAGGTCGAAAAATGGACCCATCCTAACTATATTTGGTAAGGTCACTTATTAAAAAAAAAAAACGTGTAGAAACCAAATTTGAGAAAAATCTGTGAAATATTTTTGTTTTTCAATAGATTTAAGTGAAGATCGGGAATCAGCTTCATATGGGACAATGATTAAGTATTGTCCTATAGGATTTATTTTTGAACTACTGATAAATGGATGTAATTAATATACACAATCCCAATTTGACCGAGATCTATATGATAATTTGGATATTATGGCAATTTGAGTCGATTTCATAGGGGTCATTTGTTTGGGGGCTAGGTCTGAACATGGACCGATTATCACCAATTTCAATAGCGTTCATTCTATTATATCCGATGGAAGCTTATACACTAAATTTCAGCAAAATATAATAAAATTTGGGACCTGTAGTTTGATTACAAAGCTTACATTGACACACAGACGGACGGACGGACATTGCTAAATCGACTCAGAAAGTAATCAAGACATGAATTTATTTTGATGAAATCAGCCATCGGACACACGTCTGTTTGAAACTGAAATTGGTAAAAATTGGTGCATGTTCAAATCTAGTCCCCATAAAAATAACCCCTATGAGAACGACTTAAATTATCATAAGTTCCAAATTATCATATAGATCTTGGTCAAATTTTTTTTGGTTGTCGTTGGTCGTTACACCCATTAATCAGTTGTCCAAAAAAAGCTCTGTAGAGCAATTCTTAGTCATAGTCCCCGATGTTCACTTAAATCTATCAAAAAACAAAATTATTGCACAGATTTTTCTCTTCTTTGGTTGTTATATAAAAAAATCGTGTGAGTCCGATCAGAGGGGAGATGTGTAAACATCTTGTAATTAAAGATTTTTTTATGGCATTTTTTTAAAATCAAACATAAAGCGTCATCTATATATCACTTATAGCAAACTACTACAGGGGTTCTGCTAATATAAAAATAATTTTTTATAATTATTATTTCAACTGGTTGATTTTTAATTTTTTATTTTACGTTTTTCATTTTCCATTTTTTATTTTTAATTTTTACTTTTCGTTTCTTATTTTTCATTTTTTGTTTTTCATTTTTTATTTTTCATTTTTATTTTTCATTTTTTATTTTTCACTTTTTATACCCTATACCACTATGTGGTTTGGGTATAATGACTTTGTGCTGCTGTTTGTAACAACCAAAAATATTTGACCTAGACCCATCTTTAATTATACCGATCGAATCAGAATCACTTTCTGGGTTGATTTAACAATGTCCGTCCGTCCGTCCGTCTGTGTGTCCATGTAAACCTTGTAATCAAACTGCAGGTCGCAAATATGAATATATTTTGATGAAATTTGATATGTAAGCTTTTATCGGCCATGGGATGAACGCTATTGAAATTGGTGAGAATCGGTCCATGTTCAGACCTAGCCCCCATACAAATTACCCCTATGAAATCGACATAAATTGTCATAAGATCCAAATTGGGTTTATATGCGTTCATTACATCCATTAATGAGTAGTCCAAAAATTATCCCTTTGGCCCCATATAGAGATGCTTCCAGATTTTCACTTAAATCTATTAAAAAACAAAAATAATGCACTGATTCTTCTCAAATTTTGTTTGTATATATTTTTGCAAAATACAAGAGACTTTACCAAACATGATCAGGATCGGTCCATTTTTGGACCTGGTCCCCACATATCTGCAGCCAAATAAATTAATAAAAATCTATTCAAATTTGGTTTTTGCTTATTTTCTATGTCCAGTTAGTTGGGCCTAAGAGATAGGGTTTCTAAACGCATGGTATAGGGTATCGTATAGTCGGTCTAGACCGACTATAATTTTCTTACTTGTTTATTTTTCACTTTTTATTGTTTATTTTTGATTTTTTATTTTTCAATTTTTATTTTTCATTTTAATATTTCTTTTTTAAATTTATTTCATTTTAAATATTTTTCATTTTTATTTTTCAATTTATTTTTTCTTTTTCTTTTTCTTTTTCATTTTTTTATTTTTAACTTTTTATTTTTCATTTTTTATTTTTTATTTTTCATTTTTTATTTTAAATTTTTTATTTTTCATTTTCCATTTTTTAGTTTTAATTTTCCATTTTTCATTTTTTATTTTTCATTTTTCAGTTTTTATTACTCATTTTCCATTTTTATACCCTATACCACTATGTGGTTTGGGTATAATGACTTTGTGCTGCTGTTTGTAACAACCAAAAATATTTGACCTACACCCATCTTTAATTATACCGATCGAATCAGAATTACTATCTGATCCGTGTAAAGCTTGTAATCAAACTGCAGGTCGCAGATATGAATATATTATGATGAGATTTGGTATTTAATCTTTTATCGGCCATGGGATGAACGCTATTGAAATTGGTGAGAATCGGTCCATGTTCAGACCTAGCCCCCATACAAATGACTCCTATGAAATCAACATATATTGCCATAAGATCCAAATTATCATACAAATCTTAGTCAAGTTTGTGCGTATATATTACATCCATTAATCAGTAGTCCAAAAATGATCCCTATTGGACAACTCTTAGTCATAGGCCCCATATAGAGCTGCTTCCGGATCTTGACTTAAATCTATCAAAAAACAAAAATATTGCACTGATTCTTCTCAAATTTTGTTTGTATATATTATTGCAAAATACAAGAGACTTTACCAAACATGGTCAGGATCGGTCCATTTTCGGGCCTAGTCCCCATATAGATATAGCATCCGATATGAACTTTTTCATATTTGGTTTATGCTTATTTTCTATATCCAGTTAGTTGGGCCTGAGAGATAGGGTCTCTAAACGCATGGTATAGGGTATCGTATGGTCGGTCTAGACCGACTATAATTTTCTTACTTGTTTATTTTTCATTTTTAATTTCTTATTTTTTTAATTTTTCATATTCCATTTTATATTTTTAATTTTTAATTTTTTATTTTACATTTTTAATTTTTAATTTTTTATTTTTCTTTTAATTATTTATTTTTAATTTTTTATTTTTCATTTTAATGTTTCTTTTTCTATTTTCTTTTTAATTTTTTGTATTTTTCATTTTTCATTTTTTATTTTTCAACAGCGACAAAAAAATTTTGTTACATATCATAATTTTTACACCAATACAATCATAAGTCACACCGATTTTGTCTTACGTCTTACGCTGTTTTTGTGATTGTATTGTGCAACAGATTTTTACACATAAAAAATAAACAATAAATAAGAAATTATGATAGATACCGGTCAGAAAAGAAAAACCAATAAATTTAAATGGTATTAGAACTTGAATGTTAAATATCGCTATTAAAATGGTAACCGTATCCAACAAGGGTTATATTATTGAGACAAAAACTTAACCTGGACGAAGAATAATTTACTAATGGTTCTGAAAAGCAATAAGTGCAACAACAATGAGCTATTGCTTGTATTCTCTAACGAATTCGTGAGAGGTTTTTAATACTTTCTATTCTTTTTTGGCTTAAGATTTTGTCTTTCCACCGTAATATGGAAATTTGCCTATAACGAACTATATGGCCCAGTACCATCAAATCCACATGCAAGATCAAATATACATACATATATACATACACACATACAGTAATAAATTATCGTGGGTAAAAGAACAATATACGATTATACTCGTATGTTTGAAAAAACATCTAAAATTTAGTAAACATTATCAAAAAAAATACGGTTTATGACGTCAATGAAAATATTTTGGCGAGTACTCAGTATAAAAAAAATTTTTTTTTTTAATAAAAAATCATACTGACCGAGAAACATACACATACATGTGAACCACATACAATACATTTGGAATGTTTAACATTCATACAAATTTATATATAATTTATATTTTTAAACTTGAGGTAAAAATACTTATTCATAAATTTCTCCTCTGCTTATGTGGTTGGAGGCAGTTGTTGAAATGTCCGTTATTTGTTCTGATGTATCATGTCTGGATAAGATTTTATTTTTAATAAATTATCATCGAAATGATTTCAATTTAAAGACGTCATATGTGGATTGTTTTATTATTTAAATTCAGAGTGTGTTTCAAATTAACTCGATAAATGGTTAAAAGTCTCGTAAGACATAAAGTTTTTATTTAAGTGCGCCGTCATAGCATTGCATAAAACCAGAATAACTTTCTTAGTCGATTAATCTTTAAACTGCTGTTTGTGTGGCTGTATATCCATGTTAACCTCTTAATCAAAATAAAGGTGGCAAATAGAAATATATGGCATATTTGGTAAATGGCTGATATTAACTTTATGATGGAACGACACAGAAATTATCTTTAAATCTCTGATTCAGATCAGATCTAAATAGTTCCCATCAGAAGAAAAAAAGAAACACATCCGTTAGGTAATTTGTCCCACTACCAGTAATGAACTCATCAAGAGGGGTTTGGATTTTGGGGACCTATAATGATATAGGGTACCATTATTTACATTTTTCATTCAATATGAAAAAATTTTAAATAAAAAAATATTCGAAAATTTAAAAGATTGCCCGTGTTTACCAAATGATTTCGCAAAAATGACGGAAAAGAAAATGTACCAATAAGTGGAACAAAATGATGGTCATGGTCTTGGAGGTGGATGATTCTTATACCGAATGATTGTATTAGGTTACTGTAGTAACCCCCCAACGCATTTGGTCCTGTGTAGACACAGTCAAATTTTATTGCCATTTAAAGAGCTGTATGCAGCTTGCTAAGGAATGAAAAACTTCATATAAAAAAACGCTTCAGAAATGCTTAAGGAATTTTTCTGTCTAAAAATTTCTGTTGTTCGTCTGCAGCTTTTTAAAAAAGTAGTATTGTTTTTACTACTTTTTTTTATGTAAATTAAGTTAGGCAACCCAGGCTTCGAGCAGGAATATCAAATTTTTCGTTCTTTCTGAACGGAATTTTGACATAAACAAAATGTAATAAGCTTAAAAAATTAGAAGTTCTTTTTCAGTTGCAAACATGGTTGTTTTCAATTTCAATTTCACAATTCTTAATAATAGACAGAAAACAGCTGATTGCTACTGTTGTACTGAAAGGTACTTTTGTGCTTTTTTTTTCTTTAAGAAATATATAAAAATTTTCTGCTAAGATTCCTTAACAAGCTGCATACAGCTCTTAAAGTTTTAATTTTTTCGCCAACACTGTATTGAATAAGACACAACAAGTAGTGTAATTGTTCTTTTGAATTAAGTTCTGAGTTCAGATGTGTGCAACAGAATATTAAGAGGCATTTTTCCATAAAACATTTTAACCCTATATCTGCTTTTCTATGGGTCATTTAAGTCCCTGCTTCAATAAATACCAAAACAAGTATCCTAAAACGTGCGTTTCATGGGTTAAAATGTTCTTTTAATATTATCATGATTATATTTAATAAAGTCACTAACTGTTCTCAAAAACATATATAAACCAAATTTGAAAAAAATCTACGAAATGTTTTTGTTTTTTGGTAGATTTAAGTGAAGATCGGGAATCAGCTTTATATCGTAACTATTATTAAAAAGAGTCCTACAGGGTTTATTTGTGGAATACTGATTAGTAGGTATAATCATACATCAAATTTTTTTTCGATACTTATGATATTTGCAGAGGGCTTAGCTCATCTGCCGATTTTTACAAATTTCAAAAGCATTCGTACTATGGTCGATAAAAGCTTATATACAAAATTTCATCAAATTATATCCATATTTGCGACCTGTATTGTATATGGACAGACAGACGGTCGGACGGACGCACATCTCTAAATCGAATCAGAAACTGATTCTGAGTCGATCGGTATAATAAAAAGTTGATCTAGGTCCAATTTGTTTTGGTAGCTACAAACATCAGCACAAACTCATTATGCCCTCACCACATAATCGGCGGTTTTTTTAAGGAATTAAGACGCCCTTTACAATGATTTGTACCAATATTTTATTTTTGAAAGGTTCAAAGTTCATGATCACATGTTCAAGATTTTGTGGTGGAATAGTCTGGAAAGGGATATTTTTAAAATTTTAAAAATTTAATGAGTTATTATTTGTTTCAGAGTTATAAACAAGTAAGAGGGTTAAATTCGGCTGTGCCGAATTTTTGATACCCACCATCTGCGTTTTAAACTCATTATTACAACAAAAATTGGGTACGGCTGCCACTTGAAAATTGTTGCCGATATTGAAACTTTAAATTCGAATAACAATTCTATAGAAAGAATTAATTACTATCTGAAACTTTGCATTATTTTTCCTTTACTAGAGTAGAAAACCTAAAAAAGGTACCTTTAAAAAAGGGTACTTTTTTAAAATAAGATTGATGTTTTACAAAAAACATTTTTAAAAAAAAGGTACTTAAAAAATACAATTTTTTTTTTTTTTTAACAATGCGTTTACATTTGAGGAAAATCTAGTAGATTTTAGTTGAAATCTATTTCAAAATCTATACAGTTTACATCTAACTTTTTTGACATTTTGTGGGATTTTGTTTCCACAACAATAAACAACTGATTAAAATAAAACATATAAACTAGAAATTTCAAAAATAAACAAAACAATAGGAAAATGGAAATATGGAAATATGGAAAATTCTAGAAAGGAGCAGATTTTATAATTATATTACACATCAAAAATTAAAAAAGCACAAACTGAAATAGGTATTTTACGAAAAAAGAAACATCAGCATTTGTTAAATGTATTCTTTGAACAACAAAAACAAATTCATTTTCCACAATTATTATTAAGCAGATTGTAACTTTTCAATAACTAAATATTTTTTGGTTATAGATTCGTCATTTTTTTTGTTAATAATTAATATTTTATTTCCTTTTTATTCAACTTGTTTGCTTTTGTTTTTAAATGTAAATTTTTCAGTCACTGCGTTGTAATTTTCTACTACAATATTAAAAAAACACAGTAGTATTATTTGGTAGTGCCCAAAATTGACAAGATTTTGTGAGATTTTGCACAAATCTAGTAACGAACTAGATTTTGTTTTGTATGGGAAATCTAGTAAAAATGAGGTAGATTTCGCTCGAAATCTCATATATACTAGATGTTGCTTAGATGTAAATGCACTGCACTATAAGGATACTTTTTGAAAAACGGGTACTTAAAAAAGACTACCTTTTTAAAAAGAAGGGAACTTTTTTAAAGAAAAGAGTCTTTAAAAAAATTGGTACTCTTTGAAAAGAAGTGCTTTTTTACTTTTTTAAAAAGAAGTACCTTTTTAAAAATGTTATTTTTTGAAAAAGCGTACTTTAAAAAACGGTTCTTTTATTTAAGAAGTAGCTTTTTATAAAAGGGTACTTATTTATAGAAGGGTACTTTCTTAAAGAAAGGGTACTTTAGAAAAAATGGTAATTTTTAAAAAAGGGCTCGTTTGAAAAAGGTTGCTTTTAAAAAAAATGTACTTTTATAAAAAATTTACTTTTTTAAAAGCGTTTTTTTAATGTAACTTTATGAAAAAGGGTACTTTTTTAAAAACATTTTATTTTTTAAAAAAGGCTTATTATTAAAAAAGCTAACGTGATAGAACTACAACATATCAATATCTTAAGAAAAACAACAAACACATTGAACAATTTGAACCAATTTTGATGATTTTCAATATCAACTCCTTTGGGATTTCAATAAACGATTTTATGCAAAAGCGATGTGATCGTGATTTTCACAGACAGACGGACAAGCGTTCATCACTAAATCAACTTCCCTTGTTATAAGGATCAAGAAAATATATGGTTTTGGGGTCTCCGGGATTTATTTCTCAGCGTTACAAATGGAATGGCAAACCTATATATACCCTCTGCACGGTGGTATGGAGGGTATAACAAAAAAGTGAAATTGGATGGAATTTTTTATGAAAGCGAAATGATGAAAAATAATTTAGAAGAGAGCTATAAAAACTTTTTTTATAATGCTTAAATTTAACTAAATTTTTTAATAAATAAATAATAACTAGCAGATTTCAGCCCTCGAAATTCGAGTGCAAATTCTAGGAAATTTTATTTTTTCATTAAATAAAGACCCTAAAGGTATGCTAATCAATTATAGCCAGTTCACAAATCAACACAAAAAAAACTCATTTTTATTACAAACACATTAACAAATTTAATAAACACACACATAGCATTGTATAATTTTATATATGTGTTAGTAGCAACTTTAAATGCAATTTACTCAACATAAGGGGAAAAAATTTAAAAATCTGTAAATCTGCAAATTGGCAAAAAAGAAATACGTTTCAAATAATTTACGTTTGGTCAAAATCGGAATAAAACGGTAGAACAAAACATCGGTCACAATAAATCGCCAGCCTATTAATATTATAGATAATAAATAAATCTAGAATCTGAAATAAAAATTTTAAATGTTCTTTTTTGTACTAAATTTTAGACTTGGCTTGGATTTTTATATACATATCGTCCCCTTAATAAAACAATAGTGTATAATTTTTTTTGTCATTTCGAGATAATGGAGTTTCAAGTTTTTGTGTTATTAGACATCAGGGAAAACACTAATATTTCAGAAAATAATCGATGTTTTTAAGTTGTGGTCATTTAAGTATGTGGTGAAATAACCAGGCTACTTGTAGATGATATTTCATTAATTTACAAGTGCTTTAATTGCAAATAAATGGGATTCAAAGTACCATGATGTCACTTAAGCTATTTTATTTGATTTATAGTATGTATGAAAATCATTATACACTATTTTATTTGAATCTTTTACACCATTTCTCACGAAATACTTTTACATTGTCGGACGAATGTTCATGCAGTAAAACAAAGTATTCGTGTTTAACAATCCATTTTATTAATAATTCACAGTCATTTTGTGGTATTTCAATGACACGTTTTTAATTGTTTTGCAATACAATTTTTACACAGTTTTAATTAATTAAAAAATACATGAATAAAAGGCAATATTCATCAATATTCATCTACGAAAATATCCTCCTCCACATCAGGCTCATCCAAGTAATTTTTGTTTCCCCCGGGTTGAAGATGGAGATAAAAAATAATGAAATTCTTTGGGAATGACATTAATGGTACACAGGCCCTTAAGATCATTGTACTTTAAGGAAGATATGGTGAGCTGTTCCTTAAATTTAGAGTACAAATTTCGTTCCATTATGTCAATAGTTTGCCAATCGGAGTCCCAATTCTAGAGCAGCAAATAAGGATTAACTTTCTCCACATTAATTTGCTTAATATTCAACCAATTCAATGAGTTGTTTTCGTTATTCTTTTTGAAAGTGTGCCCTAATCTGCTGAACCGTTCCTTGAGATCATAAATGTCGTACCAGAACATTCTTTCCACAATGTATGGTTGTTTTATTTGGGCCAATCGCAATATTGTTGGCCATTCCTCGGGAGAGTAAATGGATATATTTCGCTTGGCCCGTTTAATTGTCGACTGCATACAATCCGCCTCCATTTATGTGTGGCCGCTCTCTAAATACTTTAACGTGACCGCATTTAACTTCAACTTACGAATTACGTAAAATAGCAGCGCTGCAGTATAACGATACCTATTATGCCCACCACAACAATCAGAATACAAAATTACATCCGTTACATTTTCGTCAAATGAGCTCAACTTTTTTATAATTGTGGTCCCAATCTCGTCCGAACCTCTTTGTCCCTGCGTTTCATCCCACAAGAAACAGTAACCTTCCTTCGCTTACATTGATGCATGGGCTTGTCAAAATAGATTGTAAGTCAAAAGTAAATACTCTCAATTTGCTATTAATTTTTGCCTCTTCTTTATCGGCCTCCTTTTCCTCCCTAGCCCTCTTCTTATTTGTAATATGTTCAATGTATCCTTCCTGCAAAATCTCCCTGTCATCAGAGTTACGATATCGTTCGCATGTGTAGCATGTAACCTTCTTCGGCTTATGAAAAGAATAATTATATTCGTTGCAGAAAATACGCCTGTACATACTTTCCTTAATGGAATTGCCTTCATACTTTTCATTAAAGAGTTGAAACATTTTTGAAATGTTTAAATTAGAAGCAAGGTATAACCGTTTTGATTTCGAGCGAGTATAGTGGCTCTCCAAAGCCGGAAAGGATTCAGTATGCTCCTTAATGATTCTTCTAGTTTCTACATCAATTTTTTCATGACGGCCATGGTGTCCCCGTTTATCTATAATTTCCTGGCATTCACTTTTCTTTATGAAAACCGAAATAGCTCCATTAGATATATTCAGGGTTTTCAGAAAGAACTGCTTGCATACTAGTTTAGACCTTAGAGTGTATGTTAAAGTCTTGTCTCTTCGGGAGCCGCCAACAAGAGCCCTCTTGCATTTCTTTAATTGTATGCACTGCCTTAAGTACAACTGTTGTTTTGCGTAGTCTGAAAGTTCCCAAAACTCGGCGTTGATCACAATACGTTCTTCATTGTTAATCTGCTCATTGCATATGTGCCGACACTTGCAATTCACCGATTTTGGCAGTCGCTACTTAATCAATTTCCCCCTTTTGGTAACGTAAGCTTTTCCTGGCTGCCTTTTTTCTTGCGAATATTTTGCATCCATGCATGCGTCTCCGTCTGTAATATTTAATATAACCGTAAATGTAAATTTGTGTCACTAATCATAAATAAACCAAGTCGTTCCGTCCGGATTTTACCTTCCTCTTCCCAGTAGGTGTCTTCAGCTCTACGTCCTCGTTATTGGTGGCGTGTGCAATCAGACCGTCCATGTCTATTTCAGGGTTCTCTTGCCGTGCCGTAGTGACTATGTCCAATTCCTCTGCTTTCGACTCAGCATTTGCTTCTGCCTCTTCATCTTTTTCCGGAACATAATCCACCGAAGATCCTGCAGAGAAATCTTCTTCGTCCGTCGTATCAGATGCATAATCATTGAAGAATTCTTCAGGGAAGATAGCGCTTGCCTCCTTATTTGTCTCCGGAATAGTTTCATCTGATAAATCTAAAGAAAAAATTTATTTTGGCTTCAGCGCCACCAAAATATGTCGAAATTCCATTTACATAATCATAATACGGCACACACTTATTATAGTTTCACAGTAAATACTCACCATGACTTGATAGATCCATTATTTTCACAATGTTTTTACAATAACACACAAAAGCACAATTGGCCCGTATATGTCTCCTCTCAGCAAGTTCAACAATCTATCAAACAGTTGACATTAACAGTGTAAACCAGTGGTGGCCATCGAGAGAATTGAGTTAGTAATAGTGTTTATGAGCATGTGTTAGTTGTACTACACTGATCGAAATCCATGGACGTAACACAATGCCGATATTAAATGGGTTTGTGTAGATTTTGTATGAATGTTTATATGAATGACTAAAGGGGAAAATAGTTGAGTTCATGAAGAATATGGTAAAATTTTAAATATATTTTGTTGTTGTAATTTATAGAAAATGTTTAATTTATAGTTTATCAAGTCTTCGAAATTTTCTCAACATTTTTGGTTTCTTTTAAACAAATATTATCCGTGTACCTATTAAAAAGAAAATATATATGAATGTCAAAACGCAATGCGACATAGACCTGCTTTGTTCAAAAGCTTTCATAAGACTGAATGAAATTGTTGTTTACTTTTACTCTTTGGTGAGTATTTTTGTTTTCGTTCGGCTGTATACATATAAGAGGCCGAGCACTAGCGTGCTTAGTACGGCCTACACTGGTGTAAACAGATTTTAAGCTATTGTTTACGTCAACCGTAGAAAACACAGAAATTTTGTATGATATATAAAATAAGTGTCATACGGATTAAAATAATAAAAATAGTTAATAATTAAAATAGTGTATGCTTTTTATACACTATTTTTCTTTGAAATTATATTCAGAGTAACAACTAATTAAAACACCATACCTGCACTTACACAATTATTAATGAAAAATTTCAAACACGCAATTATACGCTAATATTTCAATTGATCTTTTGACCCACTTTGTGGAAGTAGAATTTCACCAAATTTTGATCACATTTAGAATCAGTTATGTTGATTCTTATTATACAATAAAAAAATAATGGTGTACATGCGTATACACTATTGTTTTATTGAGGGGGCGATATATAAAACTCAGGAACCAATACGAACTCACTAATGAAATTTATTAAAAGCATAGAAAAGATTATCACCATCAGCATATATTTTTTTTAATAATTGTAGAAGTATCACTTGCTAAGATATATTTTAGCAAACTAAATATCATTTTTATATGGCTTTTGACTTTTGGCAAACAAAACTCAATTCATATTTAAGACGATTCTAAACTTTTCAAATAAAACCTCACCTGAATTTGCAGGTAAATTGCTTTTAGAGATTACCGTAATTATGTTGTGAGGTCAATTTATTTCGGGAATTGTAAAAGCCATAGGTCAAAATTTTCAAATATTTTTTAGTTAATTAAATTTAGTTAATTAAAAAGTTGTACCAATTTTCATTGAATTCTGAGATGTTGAGGAAATCCCAGTTGAGATTATAAATAAAGGTTCAAATAAATCGAATTAAAAAAAATTTATTCTGAAATTTACATTTTGAAATTTAGGTTTAAAACTGTTACTTTGGTCCTCACTGTATTACAAACTCATTTGAAAATCAATTATTTCGTTTTATTTTTGAATTGTTCTAGAAAAGATAAGATAATCAAGATAATCAGCAAAAACAATCCTACATATTGTGCCTCTGTAAAAATACAGAAATTTCCTTAGAATTTTCAGAAAGACCAACAAAGAAAAGTACACTAATTTAAAAAATTTGACTGAAAGATCTGCCATTTTTTTTTTTTTATTTTCCACACACTTTCTTTTTTTTTTGTCTTAAAACGCAATTTGTTCTACAATTCAATTGTCAACGCTTGACCTTAACCCGTTCAAAATGTCAAATAAAATTCTATTTAAAAAGGAAGTGTCTGATAAAAATTTCCGCGAAAAGAATAACTAAACTAAATTAGTTATTTTCTTTCTTTTTTTGTTTTTGTTTCCTTTTTTTGTGTTCTCATATTTATGAAATCCTTTTTACTGCTCTAATATCCTATATTGGTAATAATTTTATGATCTGAACAACAAAAAAACCAGAGCATAGCGAAACTTTTAACTCTTTTAACAACGCGTAAATAAAAATTCAGCTGAACAACATACCGAACTAGATTACTAGGGCAGAAAAACAAAATAGTCACCATAAAACAACCGAGTTTTTGAGACAAAAAAAAAAAAAAAAACAAAAAAAAAGGTCAAGAAAAAAGAAAAGGATTTTTACAAAGGTTTTCTTAAAAAGATCGTTTGCATTTTGAAGAAGAGGTTTTCTTTTTTTAGATGCAATATACTATAGACTAGATAATGGAAAATGAGTTCAGTTCAGTGAAGTGTTCTGCATTCGTTTTGGGAAAAATTTTATAAGTATCCTTGAATTTTTGGTTTAATATGTTTTGAAAGATAGAGTTGACATAGAAATTTAACTTTTACTTTAGCAAATTATGCATGTTTGTGCATAAGAAATTAAGGATATCCTATTTAGTACGTATGTAGGCTTTTTAATAATATCTGGCTTAGTTTATGAGTTTATGACTAAAAGTGAATTTATTTAACAGTTGATTGATTTTTCATATGACCTTCATGTGTTAAGGAGGTGTACACATTTTGTCAACACAAATGAATTTGACGCGAGGGCATGCTTTAATCCGCTTAATCCTTTTGAAGGAGGTATGTCGACAAACACCGTTAAAGAGCTAGACACTAAATAGCGCTTTAATCTCGTCACGCTGCTCAATAGGACATGTTTAGTTGGTCAACTAAATGGGTGAGTAAGTGAATTTCAATTGTCTATATATGAGTGTGTGTGTGTGTGTGTATTTGTGTTTTATGGTTTTAATCCAAAACATGGGCGTATTGTTTAGTTTCAAAATCAAAACATTAACAAATCCCAAAGATTTCCACATTTCACTATGGATGGCTCTTTGTCTATTGTTAATCCTTCTAAAAGAAATGTGTAGAAATACTAGAATGTTTGCATAAATCCTTTTGAGGAATAGAAATATGTCACAATATTGTCTATGTCCAAACTAATGTTAGCACAGTGTCACCGTAATGAACACACACACACTGATACACTACAATTCAGCTGGTGTTCTTGACATTTTTCAACTGAACTTGTAAATGTTTCTATTGTACTTGTTTTTTAAAGAGTTATTGTTTTGATTTTTTAACTCGTTTATTAACAAGAATTTTTGATTTCATGGTCCCAGGTACATACAAGTACTTTCAAATCCTTTAAATTTTTGTGCTAATGAGTTGTGGTTGTTTAACTCATGGCAAAATTATTGTTGTTGGTTTTTAAGATAAATTTTTGCGAACCATAAAAAACGTTTCAGTTTTTTAGTTGAACTGTTTTTTTTTAGTAATTTAGTTTTAAGGATCAAAAAGGGTTTTACTTTAATTGTTTTTTTTTTTTAATTTTCGTAGAATTTAGATATTAAAAAAGAGTGTTAATGTTAATGTTAATGTTCTTTTTTAAACTAATATTCGATGAGGATATACATACATATGAAGATGAAGATGGAAAAAAATGGGGAAAGTGTAAACAAATAAAAAAAATAGTGAAGAAGAAAAATTTTAGATTAAATATTTATTTATGGTATAGAAAATAAGACTAAATTGACAAAAATAAAATTCATTTCGACGTGCTTTATCAATTTTTTTTCGGAACTTTAGCCATGTACCTTTGAAATCCCTTTGTATCAATGGCTTTGAGCTCTTTTTTATACTTTATACCAGAGCCTACGGGGAAACTGTAACATTTTTCATGAAAGCATTTATAAAGTAAAGTATAAGTATTTACTACAACAAATGTATACTTTTTACAATCGTACAAGTACTAAAAATATCATCATTAAATTTCACTTGAATCGGAGTGTCCTACTGGCGTGGGCAAACTACTAATCGAAAACGCTCGACTTCGTTTCAAAAAAAATTTCCTAAAATACATGGTATGATTTTACATATTTTGAAGTCAGTTGCATTTATAGATTACCCTCCTGAAATATTAAAACATTCTGATAAAAACTATGAAGTGGGCTAACTACTACTCGAAAAAGATCATCCACGTTCCACTCAAATGTATGAAATGTATGTTCTTCGTATATGTTTAATGCCTATTTACAAAAAATTATTCAAGAACACTTGGGAAAAACTTTTAGTATTTTAATCTGAATATATGTGGAGAATATGTTTTCAAAATTTCAAAGCATTACGACCTAAAATTTGACGTGTGGGAAAAACTGCTCGAAAAAGATGGGAAATTTTGCAAAAAGTGTAAAAAAATTTTTTTTTAAATTTTTTCACTATCTGCAATTGACTATATTCATAGATTACTCATAAAAAATTTTTAACCATTCCGACCAAAATTGTTGGGTCCGTATAGCTCGCCTGATATTGGCCACTTTCTATACAAATGTGTGAAAATATGCTCTTATTTGAAGTTTGATGATATTTTCCAGAAAATTTTTCACAATGACTTAACAAAAAACAAGTAAGAAAATTATAGTTGCTCTAGACCAACTATATGATACCCTATACCATGCGTTTAGAGACCCTATCTCATAGGCCCAACTAACTGGACGTAGAAAATAAGCATAAACCAAATTTGAGTGGAATTTTAATTAATTTTTTTGGCTGAAGATATGAAAAAGTTCATATCGCATGCTCTATCTATATGGGGACTAGGCCAAAAAATGGACCGATCCTGACTATGTTTGGTAAAGTCTCTTGTAATTTGCAAAAATATATACAAACAAAATTTGAGAAGAATCAGTGCAATATTTTTGTTTTCTGATATGTGGGGCCTATGACTAAGAGTTGTCCCATAGTGATCATTTTTGGACTACTCATTAATGGATGTAATAAACGCATACAAACCCAATTTGAGTAAGATCTATATAACAATTTGGATCTTGTAGCAATTTATGTCGATTTCATAGGGGTCATTTGTATGGGGGCTAGGTCTGAACATGGACCGATTCTCACCAATTTCAACAGCGTTCATCCCATGGCCGATAAAAGCTTATATACCAAAGTTCATCAAAATATATTCATATTTACGATCTCCAGTTTGATTACAAGGTTTACATGGACACACAGACGGACGGACGGACGGACGGACGGACGGACGGACATTGTTAAATCAAATCAGAAAGTGATTCTGATTCGATCGGTATAATTAAAGATGGGTCTAGGTCAAATATTTTTGATAGTTACAAACAGCAGCACAAAGTCATTATACCCAAACCCCATAGTGGTATAGGGTATAATTATATTCGTTAGAGCTCTATATATAAAGAGAATGCTTCCTTCAAGTTTCAAAGCATTTCGCAAGATTGAAGCTTGGATGAACTTCTACTCGACAAAAAATAAAATAAAAATAAAAAAATTCCAAAAAAGAATATTGTTATTTTTTCACTGTCCGTAATTGCCCTTATTCACAGATGATTCATTTAAAAAATTAAGTCATTCCGATTAAAATCAAGCTCTGGGGGAAAAAGATCAGGAGTCGAGTCGTCAAAATTTTTCGATCGAAACCATTTTTTTTTATTTTCCAAAATAAAATACTAAGAGTAATTTTACTCTGTCACAGCTAACGAGTTATGGTCCATAGTTAATAGTAAAAGTAAAACGAGGTCTGACGAATGCCCATCTTCTTTAAATAATTAACCATAATATGGAATTTCCATTGATTTTACTCGATATCGAATGCCACGATTTGCCCCCAGATTCTATACAAACGTGTGAAACTTAGCACTTATTTCAAGTTTGGTGTAATTATACAAAAAAAAAAAAAAATCACCACAACATGAAAAAATTTTATACTCTTTGTAGTTGCAAATATATCGATATAACCTTCTTAAAATTTCAGAGCATACCGACAATAATTGTGCTGTTGGCGAACTACTTTCCATACAAATGTATGAGTTTATGAACTCCATGGAAGTTTGATATCGTTTTGCAAAAAAAATCATGTGAGTCCGATCACAGGGGTGATGTGCAAACGTCTAACAATTAAAGATTTTTATGTCACTTTTTTAAAATCGAACAGAAAGCGTCATCTATGTATCACTTATAGCAAACAACTGCAGGGACTCTGTTTATACTTGTGGGGTTGTTGAATTATGTATATGTTATACGTTTATATTATGAAATTTTTTTTCGTTTAGCAGCAAAGGGTTGTTGAATTAGCTAAAACAATTTTATATCATAATTTCTTTACCAATACAATCATAAATCATACCGATTTGTTTTACGGCTCACAGCGTAACATGTGAGCTCACATGTTGTGAAATAGAAATTTACCCCCCTGCGCGTATAGATCTTTACACATCAAAAATTTGAAAGAACACATGATAGAAATTTATGCTTTTTAAAGTTGGAAATATGAGTATATTACGTACACTACTATGTGGAGAGGGTATAATGAGTTTGTGCAAATGTTTGTAACTGCCAAAAACTATCTGACCAATCGATTTAGAATCATTTTATAAGGCGATTTAGCGATTTGTAATGAAACTACAGGTCGCAAATATAAATATATTTTGATGAAATATTGTATATTAGCGCCCGTCAGCCATAGGGCATTGGTATCAAAATTGGTGAAAATTATTGAATGTTCAGAACTAGTCCCCATACAAACGACCCCTATGAGATCGATCCATTTTGCGATATAAAATTGACATCGATATGATATTTTTTTTATCGACAAAAATTTGGTTTTTGCTTATTTTCTATATCGAATTAGTGGGACCTAAGACCTTTTCTCTAAACTCATGGTATAGGGTAGCATACAGTAGGTCTAGAGGTACTATAATTTTCTTAATGGTTTACTTATTGAATTAAACAGTTTAAATTTTTGCACGTTTGCCGATGTTATACACGACTCATACTTGTATTTCTTAAGGTTGGGGTACCCAAGCGTAACGGTAACTTACGTAAAGTTAACCTGAAGTAGCAATTTTTTTGCAGTTATCGAAAACGTAAATGAACGACTATCATATGTCATAAAAACAAAGTTTTTATTAAAACTCTTTCTTTCCTTATGCATATAAATTTTTAATCTCTCCGTGATTGTGCGCGACTTTGCGTGACTATTTTAAAAGTTTCAGATTGATTGTTTGAGGTAAAATGGAGTTTAAGTCACTCTGTGACTATGCGTGACTTTGCATGACTATTTTAAAATTAATCTTTGGCCACAACAAGTCTATGGACAAAGTTTCAGATCAGGGGAAGTGAGGATTTAATCTGACTGTGCGTGACTGTGCGTGACTATGTCGAAGTTAATCTTTGTTTACAGCAAGTACATCGACCAAGTTTCAAATTGATTGGATGAGGGGAAATTCGTTTTATATCTCTCCGCGACTGTGCGTGTCCATGCTTGACAGTGCGTGACTAAGTCAAAGTTAATCTTTTTTTCACAGCAAGTCAATGGGCCAAGTTTCAGATCAATTGGATAAGGGGAATGGGGTTGCCCCACGACAGACAGATAGAGAGTATGAATTAAAAGAAAGAGTTTAAAAAAAAATATAAATAGTAGGCTTTATCAGATTTCTCTTTACGTTAAAAATCTGGATTTAGTCAAAGATGATTTTACTCTATAACCCAGGTTTAATCGCAGATCATTTTATGTTAAAAATATAGGCTTACTAGAAGATTTATTTATTTATAAACTAGAAGATTTTATCGGAACTATCGTTTTTTGTAAAAACTTGTAATAAAAAAAGGATGCGACTAATTTACTAATTGCCTTAAGTTTTCTTAATTTATGTTAAGCTTAAGGAAAAAAATAGACGAAGCCGAACAAAGGGCATTCGCCCAATAAACAATGAAAGTTTTTGCCAATATAAAAAATATTGATGAGCAACAGTTTTTGATGTGTAAACATCTATACGCGCAGGGGGGTAAATTTCTATTTCACAATACAATCGGTGTGACTTATTATTGTATTGGTGAAAAAATTATGATATCTAATAATCTGTTTGAAAATGAAAAATGGAAAATAAAAAATTAAAAATGAAAAACGAAAAATGCAAAATGAAAAATAAAAAAATAAAAAAAGAAAAATAAAAAATAATAAATGAAAAATAAAAAATAAAAGATAAAAAATAAAAAATGAAATATAAAAATAAAAAATGACAAATGAAAAATGGAAAATGAAAAATGAAAAATTAAAAATGAAAAATAAAAAATAAAAAATTAAAAATTAAAAATGAAAAATAAAAAATAAAAATTAAAAATCAAAAAGGAAAAATAAAAAATGAAAAATAAAAATGAATAATGAAAAATAAAAAAATTCAAAATTCAAAAATAAAAATAAAAAATGACAAATGAAAAATGGAAAATGGAAAATGGAAAATGGAAAATGAAAAATGAAAAATAAAAAATAACAAATAACAAATAGAAAATAAAAAATAACAAATAAAATATAAAAAATAAAAAATAAAAAATAAAACATAAAAAATTAAAAATAAAAATAAAAAAAAGACAAATGAAAATTGAAAATGAAAAATAAAAAATGAAAAATAAAAACCGAAAAATAAAAAATAAAAAATGAAAAATAAAAAATAAAAATTAAAAATTAAAAATTAAAAATGAAAAATAAAAAATGAATAATGAAAAATAAAAAAATTCAAAATTCAAAAATAAAAATAAAAAATGACAAATGAAAAATGGAAAATGAAAAATGAAAAATGAAAAATGAAAAATTAAAAATGAAAAATGAAAAAATAATAAATGAAAAATAAAAAATAAAAAATAACAAATAAAAAATAAAACATAAAAATAAAAAATAAAAAATAAAAAATAAAAAATAAAAAATGAAAAATAAAAATAAAAAATGACAAATGACAGATGGAAAATGAAAAATAAAAAATGAAGAATAAAAAATGAAAAATAAAAAATAATAAATTAAAAATGAAAAATAAAAAATAAAAATTAAAAATCAAAAATAAAAATGAAAAATTAACAATTAAAAATTAAAAATTAAAAGTTAAAAATTAAAAATTAAAAATTAAAAATTAAAAATTAAAAATTAAAAATTAAAAATTAAAAATTAAAAATTAAAAATTAAAAATTAAAAATTAAAAATTAAAAATTAAAAATTAAAAATTAAAAATTAAACATTAAAAATTAAAAATTAAAAATTAAAAATTAAAAATTAAAAATTAAAAATTAAAAATTAAAAATTAAAAATTAAAAATTAAAAATAAAAAATTAAAAATTAAAAATTAAAAATTAAAAATTAAAAATTAAAAATTAAAAATTAAAAATTAAAAATTAAAAATTAAAAATTAAAAATTAAAAATTAAAAATTAAAAATTAAAAATTAAAAATTAAAAATTAAAAATTAAAAATTAAAAATTAAAAATTAAAAATTAAAAATTAAAAATTAAAAATTAAAAATTAAAAATTAAAAATTAAAAGTTAAAAATGAAAAATGAAAAATAAAAAATGAAAAATAAAAAATGAAGAAATAAAAATTAAAAATGAGAAATGAAAAATGAAAAATAAAAAATGAAAAGTAAAAATGAAAAATTAAAAACGAAAAATGAAAAATAAAAGATGAAAAAAGAAAAAACAAAAAATGAAAAACGAAAAATGAAAAATGAAAAATGAAAAATGAAAAAATAAAAAACGAAAAATTAAAATTTAAAAGCTTGAAAGAATAAATAATAATAAATATTTTTGTATTAGCAGAGAGTTTATAGCTATAAGTAATGCATAGATGACGCTCTCTGTTTGATTTTAAAAAAGTGCGTAAGTGACACTATTTTTAGTGGTTTTGGACTACCTCAAATAGTTGGGACCACTGTCACTTAAGAACATTAAGGAAAATCTAATTTCAACAGAAGCTTACTATACGATACGTTGAGCTTACGATGGGTAAGTACTTGCATTTGTTTTACATAAGACCCGTTACTCTTGGGTGCCCCAGCCTTAAGTGTTAAAAACAAACCATGCTAAAAATGCCCTATTCGACTAACTTCAATATAAAATAATTAATAGTATTGAATTCAGCTATGTCGAATCTTTGATTCCTCCAGCTGGGTTTTACGTTTACATTAGTATTTCCACTTACTGCACTACTTATAAAAAATGTAAACAAAATCTTGGAATAAAAAACAATTTGACAATCTCTATACTAAATTATCATATCGTCTTACCTTATTATATCTTCGCACAATGATGCTCGATTAATCCCATTTTAACAGAATGACAAACTGATATACACCCCCAACACAGTGGTGTGAAGGGTATCAAAATAAAGAAGAATTTTCGATTCAATATTTATTTATGGTATAGAAAATACTAAATTAACAAAAATAATCTCCATATCAATGGCTCCTTTTACGCTCCTTTTTACCTTTACAATTTCGTCTAAAAAAAGTCATGTTAAAAGTGCCTTCTTCGATTCACTTTAATAAAAAATAAAATATTATAGTTGGAAGCATGTTTCCATGGCAACATTTTTAGACCATAGGAAACTTCCTTAAGTTAAACTACATATTGGGAGTTCCAATATTTATAAATAACAAATACACAGATTTCTAAAGGGTTTTTACGAATTGAAATTCTTTGTGAAGTAAAAATGTTTATTTATAAAAAAAAAAAAAAAAAAACACTTCCATGTGAATTGCCCCCTCCCTCATTTGATGAACCGTTTACATTTTTTTTTGTTCTTCATTTCAAAAACTTGATTGCTATAATCAGATTTTTTATGACTTTTAAATAGCGGCTATAAAAATAAGTCTGATTTGTGCCAATGCTGCGCATTTTTATTAATACTTACAATATACATATGCGTTTTATTTTTAAACAATTTCAAACAATGCATTTTTATTTTCGGACCACAAACATCAATCACAAAAAAAATATGTTCGCTGCCTAAAAGGGGTGGGTGTTATATAGAAAACTGCCATAAGAAAGAAGATGCCAGTGCATCAGTCAAAATTCTATGCGAAAAACTAAAAAAACACATATAAGAACACAATTTGAATTGAAGAATGTGCAAAAATTTATACGTGTGCCACACAAATATACCAACAACAAAAGTAATTCTTGTATATACCCCACTTACAGTCACAGTCCATTAAGTGTGGTCAATTAAGCGCTTTTGTCGCAATAGCAAAATTTTATAAAATCTGAGTCTTGTCTTTAAAGCCATCTCTGAAACTGGAAATCTAAAAATGATAAAAAAAAATGCTCGATATGTAATGAATTTCGTTAAATTCAAATTAAACTTTAATTATTGATGTGTAAACATCTATACGCGCAGGGGGGTAAATTTCTATTTCACAATACAATCAGAAAAACAGCGTAACATGTAAGCTCACATCAAAAATCGGTGTGACTTATGATTGTATTGGTGAAAAAATTATGATATAAAATTGTTTCAGCTAATTCAACAACCTTTTGATGTAACATATACATAATTCATCCACCCCACACTTGCTATAAGTGATACATAGATGACGCTTTCTGTTTGATTTTAAAAAAGTGACATAAAAAATCTTTAATTACTAGAAGTTTACACATCTCCCTTGTGATCGGACTCACATGATTTTTTTGCTTAAGATAAGTGTATATGTATTATTTTCATCGAGCCGATAGCCTTGGCAGCTAGTGCTCACAAATTCCTCATCAGTCCTAGAACTTATTCTTAATAAACTAATAAATAAATAAAGTAAAATATTTTCATTTTTTCCTGTTCAGAAGTTTCTTAAATAAAAACAACTTCTATAGTATTAATAGGCAAGGCGGTTTCTTGTGACCGATATAAAAATTGTAGTTAATAACCGATTTTTACCAAACATACCTCATTTGAAAGGTATTTCTTTTAGCTGTCCGCCAGGTTTACAGATTTGCACCGTCTGGAAAAATTTTTTTAGTAATGCTCATTTAAAGCTATTAGTAACACATACATAAAACACATAACGTGTGTATCTTTATTATAAATATCAAAAGCCCTGTCTTGAATTGTGAATTGGCTAAAATTGATTAGCATACCTTTAGGCTCTTTTAAAATTATTTATTAACAAACCCACTTATATATCTTCTGTGTGCTCAACATCTTATATATAAAAGAATTTATGAATAAACTTTGCATTCAAGATTTTTTTCAATATTTTTCTTCTCTCAAACCTCTATAACTAGAGTTCTAATTAACGTAGGCTGTTGGCATAGGTCTAAGAACACTCAGTGGATCAAGCGCCTTCTTTTGAGCTATTAACTGTTTAAATTCGTTGGGTTTGAGGAAAGTTATGCGTGGAGAATCAACTTTACTTTTACTGTACCTTAACTTATCTTGGCATATTTTGGCATTACTGTACGTTAACTTCTCTTGGCAAATTCGTTGGGTTTGAGGAAGTTATGCGTGGACAATCAACTTTACTTTTACTGTCCGTTAACTTCTCTTGGCATATTTTGGCATTACTGTACGTTAACTTCTCTTGGCAAATTTTGGTATTATATTATAAAAATTAATATAATATAATATAATGTTGCGGAGCAGCAGGGGTCCTCTGGTATATTAATAATGAAATTTAATGAATTTTATTTAAAATGTGTTAAATTGTGAAATGGCTAAAATTGAATAGCATACCTTTAGGCTTTTATAAAATTATTTATTAAATGAAAAAATAAAATCTTCTAGAATTTGCACCTTAATTTCGAGGGCTGGGCTCTGCCAGCTTAGTCAAGTAAGCAATTAATCATTTTTAGAAATATTTTAAATTAAAAAATATATATTTAACTTGTTAAACTTATTTTAATGATAAATTAACCATGTTTTCGATAAATTTGCACATTCCAAAAAAAAAATTTTAACAAGTAAGAAAATTATAGTCGGTCTAGACCGACTATACGATACCCTATACCATAAGTTTAGAGACCCTATCTCTCAGGCCGAACTAACTGGATATAGAAAATAAGCATTAACCAAATTTGAGTGGGATTTTTATTAATTTTTTCGGCTGCAGATATGAAAAAGTTCATATCGGATGCTATATTTATATGGGGACTAGGTCGAAAAATGGACCGATCCTGACCATATTTGGTAAAGTCTCATGTATTTTGCAAAAATATATACAAACAAAATTTGAGAAGAATCAGTGCAATATTTTTGTTTTTTGATAGATTTAATTGAAGATCGGGAAGCAGCTCTATATGGGGCCTATGACTGAGAGTTGTCCAATTGGGATCATTTTTTGACTAGTTATTAATGGATGTAAGAAATACATATAAACCCAATTTGACTAAGATTTGTATGATAATTTGGATCTTATGGCAATATATGTTGATTTCATAGGGGTCATTTGTATGGGGGCTAGGTCTGAACATGGACCGATTCTCACCAATTTCAACAGCGTTCATCCCATGGCCGATAAAAGATCAAATACCAAATTTCGTCAAAATATATTGATATTTGCGACCTGCAGTTTGATTACAAGCTTTACATGGACACACAGACGGACGGACGGACGGACGGACATCGTTAAATCGAATCAGATAGTGATTCTGATTCGATCGGTATAATTAAAGATGGGTGTAGGTCAAATATTTTTGGTTGTTACAAACAGCAGCACAAAGTCATTATACCCAAACCACATAGTGGTATAGGGTATAAAAATGGTACAATAACTTTTACTTTTTTTAAGTTGAGAAAACCTTCAAATAAGGAAACTTTTTGTAAACGAGTTTGAAAATAACGGTCAAAAATAAGTAATACATTAAAATAATTGTTTTATTTTTTTTCCATTATTTCAAGCTGAAAACATTCTTAAACAAATTTCATTATTTTAAAGATAAATGTACAAAATTTCAGGAAATTTTGTTACTTTCTGAAAAGTTTTTTAGAAAAACAGTTTTTTTTAAATTTAGATCTCCGTAAAAAAAAGGGAAAGTGTACTCGAAAAAAGAAGAATTGGGAAACATTTAAAAAGTAACTTGTTAAAGAAATGTCCATTAATTTAGGGAAATATTTACTACAACTATTCCAATTGGAAAATAAATTAAAATATTTTTATAATTAAAACGGACCTAGAGCTCGAGAATTTTTATTTATGAACATTTGAAAGGTCTAACAACTACAATCTTAAAAAATTCCAATTGTATATCAGAAAATATCTGTTTATTTTCAGAAAGTATCAATTGTATTTCAGAAAGCATCAATTGTATTGCAGAAACTACCAAATGTATTTCAGAATATATCAAATGCATAAAAATTAAGTCCAAATTTTGGCATACTCTGTGATTGCAAAACAGATTTAAGAATAACTTTTTGGTATTGTAGGTTAAACTGATATTTGACTCTTAAATTCAATTGCTATATTCTGAAATTCAATTTATATTTTTTTTATCAAAGTCGGTTAAAAATTAAAGTTGTAAAATTGGTCACAAGAAATCGAAAATTTAGAACAAAATTTTCATATAAATAGTTGATTTGATTTGGATTTCTAATCAAGCTAAAAGTTTTACCATTTTCTTTAAAGCTTATTCGTTAACAACTAGTGCTGGAATATTCGTTTACTTTTCCATACTCTATATTTTAATATATTAAATGATATTATTATAGGTAATAAAGTGAACCTTAACCCATTAAGGCCCATTGGGTATTAAAATACTCAAGAAAACCTTCTCATTAAAAAATTCTAGCTCGTTCCAAGTGAAAGATATCGTGATAGTCGATGTTTTAATGTAAAGGGGAAGGATGGGCCGACATAAAAAAATTAAACAGAAATATTTTCCGCAGTTTACATCGAGTATTTTATCGGTTAAAATTACGTTTTTTTTTTTGTTCAGAATATGCTCAAGAAAAGCGTTGTGAATTTTCAGAAAATGAGAAACACAAACAACGAACATTGTTTCCAGGAGGGCTGGTATCCCTTCTCAAATTTCCTTTAAACAAACCGGGATATGTTATCTCACTTAGTCATTACACCATGTCAAATGAAAATGGATATTTAAATACCCGACAGACCTTAGTGTGTACTTAAAATATAATTTTTTGTTGTATTAAAATTTTTGTGTAAGGTGAATAAAAATCGTATGAAAATCGGAATATTCGTTATTTTATTCAGGAACGCCGACGTATATAAAAAACTTAAATTACTGAGCCTTAGAAATCTTCATTTTGTCTGGTGCAACACCATTGTGATAATCCAGAAAGCAAAGAGGGGGATGTAAGTTCGTTTTGTACTTCAAGCAGTCGCATTCGCTTTTACCACCACCGAGTTTTAGAGTTTTCATGACGCATTGCCTGAGGCCGAAACTTTACCCGGATGATGGTAATCGGATTTAATCATAATCGATTTGAAAACCTTCATTCGGAATTCGACAAAGGCAATGTAATTTCCACGCATTTACCATAGCCGCGGCTAATGCGTTCATTATCCATTAGCCAATACGACCACTTGATTGCGTTGTCAAAAAGTCTACACCTCCCATGAGATGGTTATATCGCTTGACCAAATGAGGCTGATAAATTTTAACCATTTTTCGTCATACCTCTTCGCGCGGGCCATTGGTGTATTGCTTAGGAAATTTGATAGTAAGGTAACAACCCGAAATCGATAGAAAAAGTAGCAATGACTTACACCACTATCGCTACAACGCACAGCGAGTATAGAATTGTTCATATCAAAACTAAAGTCAAATGTCCCGCGAGGCTGTTTTCACATTTCCTTGATATTCATCAATGATTCGATTATCACGAACAGTTCGCAAAGCGAATAATAAATCGTGCGAAAGTTGTCAAATGTAACAGTCTGCTGTTTAATTTTTTTAAACCTTTCCCGAGAAATACATTCATTTATTAGCGCGCATCCCAACGATTCCCGATTTGACCAATAAGAACGTGTGTCTTAAGCCAAAAATTTATCTTTCGGACAATTGTTATAATTAGCTACTATTTCTGTAACTCTTTTTTCTGAATTTTATCACTTTTTTATGCAATTAAAGCTCTTATTAAGCGTTCACACTACATAATGACCTCCATTGATATGATAAACGAACACACAGTATCTGGCTAATTGCGGGGAAGAACACACTTTTACTCTTGGTGAAGGAAGGAAAACGTCGAAAAATGGCGCGGTTTTTTTGGCGGATATGATAGCGAGGAAGAAAGCATATTTACATTTATTAAGTAATAGGCACATGCAAATTTTGACCGATGTTTTTTTGGTAAATAAGTCAAAGTGAAAGTATCACACCTTGTCCCATTGGATATTTAACCCTCATCCTGTATTTTGGGCAAATTTTCCTCAAACGCCTGTTTAACCTTAAATATCACGGGTTATTTTATAATTTTATAATAAAACTTTTTGACAATTATTCCTTTACATATATTTAACAATATAATAAAAATTTAGTTTGTAGTTCCAATAGGGAAGGCTCTACAAAAATAGTAGCGAATCCTGCCTTTTGGGAAAATTTTCACACAATGTATTTTTTATTGATTTTAACCTGTGGCCAAATCACCGCATTCGATATCGAGTAAAATCAATCGAAATTTCATATTTTGGTTTATTACTTAAAGAAGACGGAAAAACGACCGACCACGATTCTCTTTTCTTTTTAATCAGAGGCCATAATTTTTCAACTGTGACAAAGAAAAATTTTTCTTAGCATTTTATTTTGGGAAATAAAAAAATGATTACGATCGAAAAATTTCGATAACGAATACGGTGATTTGGTCCCTGATTTTTTTCCAATTATAATCAATATTTACATAAATAAATCTCTATAAACGTAAGATATACGATGCCGATAGATTTATACACCATACAACGAGTTACAGTCGAACGCAGAGTCTAGTAGGCTTTACTTTCAAATAATTATTTTGCTTTGGTTTTTGTATATATGCGAATTTGTCTCACTTATTTTGTGACGCGTGGAAATACAGATAATAGAGAAACTGTAAATATCTTCTTTTTGGGCAGGTCAAATGTCAAAAACGGTAAGTAAGTAGTGTATACTAAATAATATTTACTATAAACAAAAGTTCTATTAGTCGAGAGGAGAGTGAGTCCGAGGATGAAAATGAAAGCTTGCAATGGACGATCCAAGTCCCGATGAAGAATTTCAAATTTTTTCAGACGATAAATCAGAAGATATAAACATATGCGTTGGAGAAAGCATTTGCTCTAATCAGGAGGAGTTGGCGGATCAGAAGGGTCATTTTCGGATTTCATTTCGAAAGATGGTACGAAAAATCCGACCGCTCATTGGTGGGTAGGAAAAGGGCAGACAATATTATTTCTATTGCTCCAAACCCAACTTCTTATGCGGTAAATCGTGTAACTGACATAGCGTTCTCATTCGAATTATTTATAACCAGGGATGTGCAAAACATTATAATATATATGACCAACATTGAAGAAAGGTGTCATTTCTTTTATAAAATACTTACATTTCTTTATATAATGACTATTCTAAATATTTTGGTCTAAATGCAAGAAGTGTATGTGTCTAAATATTTTTTTATATATCATCAGGAACTAAAGTATTGGGAGAAGTTTAGCGGGCGCATATCGCTCACGTAGTGAAGCGTTAGAGTGCTTATGGGACGATGTGAAAGGAAGATCCAATTTCAAAGCAACTATGTCTTTGCGAATATTCCCTATTCCGCCCATAACATGCATCTAATGTACAATCCAAAACATGTGTAACATGTAAAATTTTCGCATAAAATGTTCATTCAAACAATATATTCTTTTCAAACCCACAAAGTATGGTGTACAAATTTTGGCATTATGCGACTCTGCTTTCAACTATGCCTGGTCACTTCAGGTATATACAGGAAAAGGCCGTAATTGTGCACCCGAGAAGAATCATGGAATGCACGTCGTGTTGGATCTAGCACCAGGACTCAATTCAGAAATTTAACTTGAGTACATTTTTTCACGTCATATGATCTTGCTGCTGAACTTTTAGAAAGAAAATTTACTTTAGTTGGTACAGTTCACAAGAACCAAGCTTTTTTACCTCCATATATGTTGGATATGAAAAAGAAAACTGTATTTTAAAGATAACCAGATGAAGAAACCCGAAATTATAGAATACCATAATCATACAAAGTGTGGAGTGGATACAGTAGACCAGCCTGAAGAAACATACACGTGTAAGCGAAAGACAATATGCTTAACATATCTACATTAGGGGTATAACTTTTTTATATTTTTCGCGAATTTCAAAAGGTACCTATCATAGCTGTATAGACCATGGAAAAATATGATAAACTGCGTCATTACTTTTTCGCTGACGTTAAAAAAGTTCCCGCCACCAACGCGATGAAGTTTGTAGTTTATACTTTTTTATTATTTAGAATTATATATTAAACTTAGACCAAAATAACTTAATTTTTATACGCCAGGAGTGCAAAAATGTAACAGTATTAGTGCTTATTGTTAAAGTCGATAATTGAAGTAGTTTTTAAGATGCAGGGATCTAAAGATAAAGACTGCAAATCATACATAATAAATTTAAAAAAAAAAAAAATTTTTTTTTCAAAATTTTAAATTATTATTTTTTTAATAAAAATAAAATGGAAGGAGGCCCTGTAATTAGTGATAGTTATTAATTCATATAATTAATATTTTATTTAAAAGTTTTTGATTTCGTTTGCGTTATTTTTCGCTCTTCATAAAATGTCTAATAAAAATAGCTTTTTAAGTACTCAAAAAAATGTCATGACGTGGACTTAGTCATTAAAAACACTTGAAAGTAAAAGCAATAAGTTTGCGATAATAAAAAGCGTTGACAAATCTTTGATCCAGTTAAAAAGAATGCCTAAAGAAGAAGTAATTATTGGTCGATTTAATGCCTTACTTAAAGAAGAAAAGTCCAAATCAAAACAAGTAAGAAAATTATAGTCGGTCTAGACCGACTATACGATACCCTATACCATGCGTTTAGAGACCCTATCTCATAGACCCAACTAACTGGATATAGAAAATAAGCATAAACCAAATTTGAGTGGGATTTTTATTAATTTTTTCGGCTGCAGAGATGAAAAAGTTCATATCGGATGCTATATCTATATGGGGGCTAGGCCCAAAAATGGACCGATCCTGACCATGTATGGTAAAGTCTCTTGTATATTGCAAAAATATATACAAACAAAATTTGAGAAGAATCAGTGCAATATTTTTGTTTTTTGATAGATTTAAGTGAAGATCGGGAAGCAGCTCTATATGGGGCCTATGACTAAGGGTTGTCCAATAGGGATCATTTTTCGACTACTAATTAATGGATGTAATATGTACATACAAACCCAATTTGATTAAGATTTGTATGATAATTTGGATCTTATGGCAATATATGTTGATTTCATAGGGGTCATTTGTATGGGGGCTAGGTCTGAACATGGACCGATTTTCACCAATTTCAACAGCGTTCATCTCATGGCCGATAAAAGCTTATATACCAAATTTCAGCAAAACATATTCATATTTGCGACCTGCAGTTTGATTACAAGCTTTACATGGACACACAGACGGACGGACGGACATCGTTAAATCTAATCAGATAGTGATTCTGATTCGATCGGTATAATTAAAGATGGGTGTAGGTCAAATATTTTTGGTTGTTACAAACAGCAGCACAAAGTCATTATACCCAAACCACATAGTGGTATAGGGTATAAAGATACGATATTATATCGAAAGAATTAATTAGTTTGTGTAACAAGAATCGTGTGCCAGCATTTGCATTAAGATCTATAAAAAGAAAAGTAAAAAAATTGATACAGAACTACAATAAATTTTTTAAAACATTCAAAAAGCCGCGATTTTAATAAAATGTTTACTATAACGTCCAAAATAGACGATCACGAATTTAGTGATAGCAATGCCGACATGAAAAAAACCAGTACCGAAATAGATTATGAGCTTAATAGCAGTAGTGACTCTAATTTTGTATCTGGTATAGAATATGACTCAGTTAGTGATGATGACAATTACACACCTCCAGGAAGAGAAAAAAATGTGAAGAAATCTTTAAAGCCAGCTGTTAACCTCGTAACTCAAGTACATGTAAGCACAGAGTCTCTTGAGTTTTACGTGCATTCCTGTCTTGACGACTTAACCACACGGTGGTCTTAGCACATGGAGAGATACTATGCGTCTTGCCTTCGCCCCGCCATAAGACGGTTACAAGCTGGAGTGATGTTCACGGCATCACTTCACACTTTGTTATTGTGTCGAGCCTATCTAAAACTCTTTTGCTTTAGAGCTAGCAACACCTGGGTGAATGCACCTCCACATCGATCTGCGATCTGCCCGCGGTACGGGCACCACAGCCACTGCGAAACTCCCCGAGGGGCCGTTCCCAATGAGATCGTGAAAGATTCGTCAAAGACTTCTGCTTTGACCTTGCTTACCATAGTACTGTTTTCTGACCCATTTCTACGCACTCTTGTATCGTCAAATATACTCATGCTACATCCGACATTCTTGCATCCGATTCATCTTGCGACTCATCTTCCACTCATGCCACCCAACCAACGCATATACCAGCATTTCCATCCAACGCATATACCAGCTCTTCCACTCCACAACCACCCCCTACTAGTCACACACAGCGATCTCCTCTGCACATCAGATTCGAAAGCCTCTAGTGCCACTTTCGTAATGTGGTCCAACAATCCGTCAATTCAACTTGGACTCACATATATTAAAGGGGTGTGACAACCTTTTCATCTGGTTGGATGTTTCACGATCCACCAGTCGGCTGTCAGATTACAGTACTATGGCTCGCTTGGTATCCGCAAGAAGTCGAAGAGTCCTCTTTTTGGGCAATTCGATCTCCCCGCAGTACCAAATTTAGCGCCTTTTGGTAAGGCTTCGCTACTAAGTAGCCAATTTAGTAACTACCAGTTATCCCCCGTGAAGGGATTGCACTGGCAAACATTTCTCTTCCTTAACCTTTAGCCGCTAGGAATAATCACCAGAATTAACTGGCTTTGCCTAGCGTTGCCCAGGAGCACCACTTGGAGGTAGGTTATAGGCCATTGTATCACGTCTCTGGCAAGCCAGTTCATAATGAATACAACTTTTGCTCCCAACATGTAAGCACAAAAAAAGCTGCCAAAATTTGTAAGCATCTAGCAGAATCAGGAGTTAATACATCAACACCATCCCAAGCCGGTATATAAAGGGTCCGCCAAATAACTTTTTTTTTGAAAATGCTATAAAAAAAACTGCTGAATATTATCTCAAATTTCTTTTTTTATTTGAAAGTACAATCCTTCCGGTTAATAATGAAAAATAATTTCATTCAAATGGCTACGTCGGCTGGCCATGCAGTAGACACGATCGGTCCAAGTTTTAATTACATTATCGATTGTGTGCAGCTGTATTTCACCAATGCCTTCACGAATATTGTCCTTTAAAGCGTCTGGCTTGTTGGCGTAACACCTATCTTTGAGGGCACCCCACAAATAATAGACCAACGGTGTCAAATCGCAGCTCCGAGGTGACCAAACGACATCAGCTCTGCGGCTGATAATGCGATCTTCAAAAACAGGGCGCAAAACATCGAGTGTAGCTTCGGCTGTGTGGCACGTAGCGCCGTCCTGTTGAAACCAAATGTTGCCAATATCCTCCTCTTCAATTTTTGTGAACAAAAATTCGTTCAACATGGCCCGATAACGATCGCCATTGACTGTAACGGCCACTCTTTGTTCATTTTCGAAGAAAAATGGCCCAATTATGCCTCTGGACCAAAATCCGCATCAAACAGTGACTCGTTTTGGTTGTATCGGCTTTTCAATGTATGCGTGCGAGTTTTCTGTGCCCCAAATGCGACAATTTTGCTTGTTTACATACCCGCCAAGATCAAAATGAGCTTCATCTGAAAAGATGATTTTTTTTTGGCAAAATCGGCATCTTCTGTAAGTCGATCGCAGGCCCACTTAGCGAAGCGAAAACGCATTGGATGGTCAGTTGGCTTCAACTCCTGAACCAATTGGACTTTGTATGGCGTCATACCAAGGTCTTTATGCAAAATTCGCCTCAATGATGCCTCCGAAATGTTCAATTCTTGAGAACGACGGTGAATTGATGTTGATGGCGCTTCACGCAGAAAGTGTTTCTGCCACAGCAGCAATATTCTGTTTTTGGCTTTTCACGCTTTGGTTTATCGATGAGGATGCCAGTTTCTTTCACTTTTTTCACAAGATAACGAACATACGTAGCTGACGGTGCTTCTCTTCTTCCAAAATCCGTACGCAATTTTCGCACACATTCTGCAACATTACCATATTTTAAAAGTAATGTCGCAATATTTCCCAGCGTTGTTCAAGCGTATACACAACCATATTCGTTCAGCGGAAGGATAAAACTAATTATCTGTCAAATCAGACATGAGCTAAGTGTTACCATTCACGAAATAAGCACTAGTTGAAAAAAAACGTTAGATGGCGGACCCTTTATAAAGCTGTGATGAAATCCGCTGAACGACAAGAAATTTTTTATTTAGAAATTTTACAAATGAATGAATGGTATTAAAGAAGTTTTGAATAAATTCAATTTATGGAATTCGATAAAAATGATCTTCTGCGATACGACCAGCGTAAACACTGGGGGAAAAAATGGAGTTGTAACTCTTTTCCAGAATCATTGTGTATCAATGGGTTTAGTTCCACCACAATATATTGGCTGCCAGCATCATATTCATAATCTTGTATTAAGACATATAATGGACGAATGCTTGGAAGGAAAGCCTTCCTCGCCTAATATTTGTTATGATTTTGTTCACGAATTGATAAATAACTACGAAGATCTTAAGAAAAGTTACAAACAGAATGAAGAACGAATCAAAGTTGAACACATAAATTGGCGTGATGATATGCAGTACTTATATGAACTTGGTAAATCTTTTACATACTATCAGAAAAATAAAAAATTTTCATACATTAACTTTAAAGCAATACCACCAACACACAATGCTCGATGGAACTCAAGAGCCATTTGAGCAGTATTGACCTTTATACTTATTCCAAAATATCGCCAAAAATTATATAACATTTGTGAGTTCGTATGTGGTCCGTGGTACGATGTTTGGTTTTCCGATCATTGTTTTAAAGAAAATAATTCTGAGGCTCTAAAAAAATCTTTATTAACATATAAGAGTGCTCGTGAATGTTTTTTTAGACATTGGGTTCAGGAACCATCAGCGATACCGGGGCAGCAACGAATCTACATATGTGCTGAAAGAGCAATCAAAACGGTACAGGATATTTATCTGCTATGTAAATCTTCACGCACATTAAATTTGAAGTTCATTTCATATAACAAATAGTTATGTAAAAGTGTAAATGTTTGTTCAACTTTAATTTATGTACTTACAATAAATGAAGAAAATTAATTTAAAAAAAAATTAAATATTTTTTTTCTTCTTGAGGACTTTTAGAAATTTGCTTGGTGGCGGGAACTTTTTTGCGCAAATGACCTCGGAATATGATTTTTATGGTTAAAACATAATGGGCTACAACGTAGTTATGGGTACTAATAATGCAAAAAAAAAAGTTATATCCCTAATCTGCATGTTATGCTTTTGTGATTTCGACTTCCCGAATGGAATAAAAGTAAATATTTTCGCCCCAGACTTTTCCTAGAGCAATTGGGTTTTGATCTTTTGTGTGATGAGAGGCAATAACACACATCTCGGCCATATAGTTCTGGTCCAAAAACAGAAAAATATCAGGAGAGCACGTTATCTTTTGTACCCATATTTGCCAAACAGTATAGATATAATACGAAATGTAAAGCATGTAATTAATTTGTGCGCAAGCCTTATTCAAATATAGAAATAATGTGTATTAACCTAACCGTAAGAAAATTTAAAAAATAGCAGTTGGCTAACTTTTTTTCATACAAATTTTGAAATGTTCGTATGAAAAAAAGTTAGCCAACTGCTAGAATTTGATTATGAATACGGGCGAAAATGTATTGGCTAAAATTTGCCCAAAGTACAGAATTCGTTATTTTATTTTCTTACAGGATGAGGCTTAAATACCCATGCTATATCTCAGATTCCCGGCAAGATATCAAAAAAATTATTCTCTCTTTCAACTTCTATGGACTTTCAGCATTTGCAAATTGTTTTCATTTTTTAAAACAAATTAACTAAATCTTATTAATTTAGTTTTAAACTACATTTTTACACTACAGAGTTTATAACACAGCATTTTTAGTTTGAGAAAATTTAAGGAATCATTTCGAAAATTTCGTTAATCTTCGTCCTCACTCAAAAACTCTTGTCACTTTCTATTATAGTTGAAATTAAAAACATAATGATCACTTGGTCACTTGATCACTTGTCACTCAGATGTTCCTGAATATGCTATATACCTGATTCTTTTCATTTAGAAAAAAAAAAAACAATACAATAAAGATTTGTATATTTCTTTGCATTTCTAAATCATTTTTTAAAGTTACTTTTAGGACTCGAGTAGCCAAATAATAGGTATTCAGTACCATCATATATAGTTTTTCTAAAAAGATTTTAATCAGATCATTTAGACTTTTTAATTTTCTAAAATAATTGATAACACTGACATCAATTTAGAAATTTAGAATTGGGGTAGATGAGAGACTGAGTATGTGTGTGTGTGTGTGTTCCTTCATATAACAAGAACCTCATCATATTCACTTGCCAACTTAGCAAAAAAAAAAAGCGAAAAGAGAATAAAACACATTAAATCGTGTAGGTGTTTTATTTTTGGGTGTTTATAACACCTCTAAATACCATATCACGCGCCTCAGCATCGATCAACACAGAGAAATATCGATCGAATAAAATAAAACATTCACATGTTTTATTTCGATTGCAGGCTGTGGTGGGCAATGGTGGGAGAGTTTTTTTTTTTGTTCGTTTGTTCTTTCGTTCTTATTTTTAAAGGCTGACGTCGTACACTGCATGTGATCGTTGGAATTTGTTGAAAACTTTAAAAATAACAACATCATTTCGTATTTTGGTCCTCACTTGTATACAAGGAAAAGAAATCAAATTTAAAATCGAGTCATACATTCGACAACAATCGACGTTTGATTTTGTTTAAATAACAACACAGTCGAATAGTTTATGAATTATAAATTAGGATTATTCACAAAGTTAAACTTGCATTTATTCATTGCGTTTATTCATTTATTTACCTAATTTTATTATAAATACTATTTGGTTTTATTTATATTTTTGAAATATTAGTGCTTATTTCTTTGAAGGTTCATTTTTTTTTATCACATTTAAGGCTTTTTAACTTAGTTTTGCTTTAGCTTTGCTATAATTTTTTTTTCTTTGTCCATCCATTCCTATAGATTTTCGAATATTGTCCAAGTTCGATAAGTTGCTTAGCTTTATCGTTACGTTGGTGGCAACTTTATCACATTCATGTGTTTTTATTTACAGTTTAAGGCCACAGAATCGTCTTTGGTTGGTTGCGGTTCACATCTTTAGTGACTTTGGTGTAAAAACATTGACCACACTATCCCAGCCACAGTCGGCCAATTGAAGAGGTTGATTGACATTCCAGTCTAGACCACAAACAAACTCGGTATGATGTTTGTGGATTTCCACGGCCTCCAGTGATACACCAAAATCCCAAATTCTAAAGAAATGGGAGATATTTATACAATTTATATAGGTATGGATTTAATTTTAACTTACCTTGTTGTAAAATCATAATTGGCTGAGGCTAAGATGGAGGCTTTATGCGGTGAAAAGGCCAAATTCCTTACGGCAACTTCTCCAGAGAGCAGCTCCATTACATGATGACGCATATTTCGCAAATCCCAGCCTCGTACAAAGCCATCGGCATCACCAGTCACCAAAATGTTACAATCGAATTGACTCCAGTCCAACGATAAAATTTCACTATTATGAGCCGCTGGTACAGTCATCAAAGGTTTACCTGAAAAATCAAAAGAATTCCATAAGTTTAATATACCATCAGTACCTACACTAGCAAAAATATTTGCCACTAGGGGCGAAAATTTAGCACTATATATAAGATCGGAATGACCCATATATGAGGCTACCGATTTCTGGCGATTGCAGTCCCACAATTTAATCGAACCATCCCAACTGCCTGATAGGATTTGATGATAATTCCATTTTTCACTCCAGTCAACACTGTACACCTCGTTTTTATGTTCACGCAAGCACATTACTGGTTTTTGAGGAATTTTTGTGCAAATATTGTCACAATCGAAATCTACATCGAGACCAGACCATATTTGCAGTGAACCATCGCCGGAAGCAGTGACAGCAATATTGTTGCCATATGGACACCAGGCTACATCAAATAAACCATCAGACCATTCGAGACGGCCGACTTCTGTGAGACCTTTGTTGTGGGGCAGATGCTGTAAAAGAAATAATGAACCACCGCCTGCTAAACCATAAAGCTGGCTGGAATAAGAAATAATAACGAAAATTTGTCGATTAGAATAATTGTGAGGAGTAATTTATAAGTTTTAATATTATATTACCTTGTGGCAAGCAGTAGGCGATCTGTTGCAAATGTTGAAAATTGTACACTGTAACCGTGCCGTTCGGCTGTGGTGTGAGTGCAGTACATTTTTAACTGAAAAAAATAAAATATCGATTTACGTTATTTTGAAATTTTAAAACTGCGTCTTAACATAGTATGTGTTAACATTTTACACTTCACAGATACATTAAAACAGGATCCAGAAACCGATTTCCCAATTTCTAAACTTGAAGTTATAAATTTTACTTTTTTGTTTTCATATTTCTATATGTTTTTAAAGCTAAATGTTAGATTTTCAAAGATTTTAAAATTATTAACTCAAACTGTTTTTGTAGTAATGATACTTAAGCACATTTAAGAACCCACAATTTGTTTTAATGTTATCTTAAATTTTCCCTACATCGTAAATACAACGATATTCAGCCAGTTGAACAACCCTTAACGTCAAATACATTTTATTGTGACTAATTTTGCTAATAACGTATAAAAAATTGTATCTACGGTCTTTAGTGAATACAACAACCCCGCACGATATACAACACCTTTTATTGTGACTTATTTGTTATTTAATTATTAAAAATTTAGCGCATACCCCTAAACTATGCAATATATTTATTATTGTAGTAAAAATCTTCGATCTGAACACTTTTAAGTGTTCAGCGCTGCATTCTGATTTTAAATGAAGAGCTTTACCCAATTATTTTTTTGTATTTGAACAAATCGCAAGTATAAATAATTTTAGTTTATTGATTAAAACTTTGCTATGTTAATTCCTAAGATTATTGTTACTGAGAGCATCGAATATCCGTGATTCAATTAACCCTGAATATCAATCCGGGGTCGATAATGTAAGGAAGACTTTTTATTTCAATCGATTAACCGTGATTAACTCAATAATCCGGCATTGCAAAGATGTATTTATAGCCGAGATTTCTTTTAAACGCGTTAGTATCACTAAAATTAATATGTGTATAAAGCGAAATAGGGGAAATCCCTTGCTTGGATTTTTTTCTGATGTACATGTTTAGTTTGATGTTTTTGCTTTGGTGTTTAGTTACGTTCGATATTCGAATTGTTCGTGTGTAATTTTATAATTGAATCGATATCAGTAAAATCGGGTAAAAGACAAAGAAAATTATTAACGATTCAAGAAAAATATAATTTAGTACAAGAATATATAAAAAAAAAATAGATTTCTGCTCATACATTATCACAAAAATATGGTTTTGGGAAACAAACAGTTTATGATTTAGTGAAAATTGAAGATAAAATATTAAAATAATATGCAGAAACTGATTCAGTAATTGGCTTCCAAAATCGAAAAACAATAAAAAGTGCACTACACCCAAAAGTTAATTTTGCACTATACGAATGGTTCCGGCAAGAACATTTAAAAAGGGTCTCCAATTTCTAATTTATGATAATGGAAAAGGCTAAATTTTTCCACTCAAAACTAAATATAAGTTTAGAATGTGAATATTCTCGTGGCTGGTTGTACAACTTTAAAAAACGACATGGTATTCACAAACTCAAGGCTGGAGGAGAAAAAGCATCTGCCGATTATATATCTGCCACAATTTTTTTTGAATAAATTGGAGGAATTCATATCAAAGGAAAATCTTACAGATGCACAAATCTGCAATGGAAATGAAACAAGCATTTTTTTGAAATGTTCTCTGAAAACAGTTTGGGTTGCCATTGCGAACATTTTTTAGATGGCCATAAGAAGTTGAAGGAGAGATTTACCGTATTGGTTTGCACTAATGCTGCTAGTACACATATGTATGTGTAAACCGTTTGTTATGGGCAAAAGCACACGCCCAAGGGCCCTTAAAAATGTTCGTGAACTTCCTATAATTTACAAAGCTAACAAAAAAGCTTGGGTACCAACGTTGTTCTTGGAATGGTTTGGAAAAAATTTACTAGCAGAGGTGAGAGAGAATTAAAAAAAAATCGGCTTAAAAGAAGATAGTAAAATACTCTTACTATTGGATAATTGTCCGGCACATCCAGAGGTGGAGAAACTAACGGCTCAAAATGTTGTTGTTACGTATTTACCACCAAATTACACATCTTTGATGCAACCGATGAAACAGGGTTCAATATGGAGCTTTAAGAGCCACTATCGCAAAACCCAAATACAAAAGATAGTCACATCAAGCAATCTAGAAGATTTTAATAATGCCTTGTGGGATATTGAAAATGCATGGGATGCAGTTACTTTATCCGTTTTAAAAAATACACATATTGTTTTCTTGTTGCAGATATGGATCCACTCGATCACGTAAATATAGCGGACAACTTGACCATTGAGAATGTAGAAACTTGACTTAACTGTTATAAAGATGTACAGTAGTCCACTTAAATGCGGCCCGCTTCAATCCGTTCCCCGTTTTAATGCGCAAAAGGTGCTGGCAACAGAAAAATTCATACAAATTATATTAACTTAATCCCGTTTAAATAGGTTCCGCTTAAATGCGTTTCCCGCTTAAATGAGTTAATTTCGACTGTCTTAAATAATTAAATCTTAAGAAAAACATTCGCCTAAAGGCGAAAAAGCGTTTCTTATGCCTGGCAAGGCGTTTTGTAAAAAACAGAAATCCAATTTTTCTAAAAACGTGGCAACCAAATTTTAAAAATAAAAGAAACAGTGGAAATAATTAAACAAAATTCTTCAAATTTGCTTTTAAAGCGAAATTTGGGTAACAGCAAAAATATAAATTCTGTTGAATTGAAACGGAAATTATTTAACAAGCAAATAGAAAGCTAATTTAATGAACATTAAAAAATTCTCTAAAAGAAAAAACTATAAAAAAAATTATGTGAGTCCGATCACAGGGGAGAATTGTAAACATCTAGTAATTAAAGATTTTTTTATGTCACCTTTTTAAAATCAAACAGAAAGAGTCATCTATGTATCACTTATAGCAAACAACTGCAGGGACTCTGGTTATACTTGTAGGGTTGTTGAATTATGAATATGTTATACGTTTATATTGCGAAATTTGTGTCGTTTTACAGCAAAGGGTTGTTGAATTAGCTGAAACATTTCCATATCATAATTTTTTCACCAATACAATCATAAGTCACAAGGATTTGTCTTACGGTTCACAACGTACACATCAAAAGTGAAATATGAGTGGAATAAAACAGAAAACTATAACTTTAAAAGAAAAAATACAAGTAATAAAAGATTTGTGTCATAAATATGTTTGTTTTTTGCAAAATTATTTTTAAATATTTTTCCATTTTAACTACCTAATAAATTATTGTTTAAATGCGTTACATGTGCACTTATCAGGGGTTCCGCTTAAATGATTCCCCACTTGAGTGCGCAAAAAACTGTGCATTTTGCGTTGCGCACTTAAGCGGGGACTACTGTACCTTCATTTCCGATTTTGTTTGATGAAGAACTTATACGTTTGATAAATCATATTGATGAATCTGACACAGAAATGAGCTCACAGGAATCGGATGATGATGATATAATTGTTACAAAAACATCACTGCAAGATGCCATAAACTCATCCAGTACCTTGCTGGACTTTATGGAACATTCAGCTTCTTCGAACATTACAGAACAAGATAAAATTCAAATGTACATGTGTTAAGGAGAATAAACAAACAACATTAAATGAATTTTTTAAATAATTACATAAGTAATAATTAAAAATTTATTACTATAATATCTTGTAAGTGTGTATATTGATTAAATAAAACAAACATTTATGTAAAAATTAGTAAAAAAAAAAAAACATAACCTCAAATAACCGGATAAATCGATTATTCAGAAAGCTTCCGGTCCCAACCATCCCGGATAACCGATGCTCGACTATTAAAAAATAAATAAAAACATAATTGTTAACAGTTTTGTTGTATGCGAAAAGGTGGAAAATAGTGCTATTGGTATAAATTAAAATTAAATATACATATTTTTTTTCACCTACTAGCCAGATATGGATAGATCTAAGCACTGCGACTCTGTGCCTCGACACAATATTAAAAAATTGTTTAACGAAGCAAATTGTTATAGAAAGGTCTCAGAGATACTCGGAGTTTCAAAAACAATGGTAGAATGCTATTAGATGGGAATAGAAAATGGAAACATGCGGTAGAAAACCAAAAATTATACCAACAGGAAAAGAAAGATTGCACTCCCTTTACATCTTCCCAACATGTAAGAAACAACTTCAATACTAATACTGGTACATCAATAATTCGCAAAATACTTAATCGTGGAAACCTTAAAGCTCGAAGCCCTAGAAAAGTACCCAAAGATTAAAATTTGCTGAAAAACCGAAAGAAAAATGGCGTAATATTTTTTGGTCTGACAAAACCAAAATTAATTTCTTAACTCAGATCAAGGCGTCCATCATGTAAGAAGACCAGTTTACACAGCGTACAACCCTAATCTTACTGTTTTAACAATTAAACATGATGATTGTATGTGGATCATTTTAATACAATTCACATTTATCGAAATCACTGATCTAGCGGCGCTTAATTCAAATTATGAAACTTTTAAATCGATAAGTTTCGGTAAATGGTTTAACTAAGATCGATTATTGATATTTCACTGAGAAAATTTACGTTTTTAATATTTTTTTTTTTTTTGTTTTCATTATTCGCTCAGCTGTTAGCTTTGAAACTTAACATTCGTTGCAGCAAGTGCATTAAAAGAATTTGGCGCCTAATTATTAATCATTACGTGTTTTTTGCCAATATTAAATTAGTTGAATAATTATTTTCTAAATTAAAGTTTTTACTAAAAGATGAAGGTATGTATTTACTAAAAAATAAATGTTTGTGGCCTGTTTTTTATCTACTTAGTTTAATAGAAATTCATTGTAGAATTTATCATTTGTGATAGCGTAGCTAAAGTGTCTTATACTATATTTTCATGAAGTGAAATTTTTGGAATTCGACCGGATGCGGTCCAATTTTTTTTGCTTATTATTTTAGATTATAGTTGTTGTGGAACGTCAACAATGATCTGCCCATTATTGCCCGTTTATTTGTTAATACATTTTTTAGGCACAAAAGTTTCCAAACGCTCACTTTTTTAATTTGACACAATGAAAACGTCCCTACTAAAAAATTTTTAGCTGTGGAGGAATATATATATATATTTATTCCTATTTATTCTTGAGAGGAACATAGGGCCCAAAAAATTATTAAATTCAGATCTATTTAATGCCAAATATTTAATTTCACTCCAGCTTCGTCCCATTCTCACTGCTTCCGACTCCACAGATCTTCTCCAGGTGTTTGCAGGCCTATCTCTTCTACGACTCCCTTGCGGGTTCCACTCCAGTGCCTGTCTGGCAATATCGTCTCTTGGTTTTCTTAAGATATGGCCTATCCATTTCCATTTGCGCTCTTTTATTTCCTGGCTTACTGGTTTCTGCTTAGTCAATCTCCATAGCTCTGCATTAGATATTACATTCGGCGAGAATCTCCTCATGATTCTACGTAGGCACGTGTTCGTGAAGACTTGCAGTGCCTTTAGCTCAGTCAACGCTACGTTCCACGTTTCACAGCCATATAGAATGACGGACTTGACGTTTGAGTTAAAAATCCATAGTTTCGTCCCTCTGGAGATGAACCGAAACCGCCACACATTGTCCAATGCTCCAAAAGCTCCACGTCCTTTCTTGATTCGGTGTAGTATATCCTCTTTGGTTCCTCCGTTGTCATTTATGATGCTGCCGAGATACATGAACGAGTTGACCGTTTCAACTATTTTTCCATCTATAGTCATGCTTGGGGGCGGCATTGTGTTGATGGATGAATAGAGGAAACAAAATAGAATGGGGAGCAGTGCCGAAAAATAAAGAAAAAATTAAGGAGCTTCATAAGCAAAGTAGTGGAAAAGTGGAAGAACTGCATCAGAATGTTATCGCATTTTAAGGAACGCTATAAAGATTGGTTGGGCAGTGAAATTATATTAGTTGAATCGACATGTAGTAATAATCTAGGACGACCTGCAAAGGAGTTCACAGAATGTACCTCTAAAATTCAAGTGAAAAAAGTTATACAGCTTGTAAATAAAACTTCTTGCGATGAACTTGTAGTGGAGACTCGCGCTAGTCAGGAAAAAGAAATACATTAGAAGTGGTATCCATGGTACATTTTGATTCCGAGGTCGCACCAAAAATTAAAACAACTATTAATTCTGAAGCTAGTAATGCTGATGAAGCTTTATCTCTTTATGTGGACGGTGATTTCCAAAGCACTCGTACAAATTAATGCCATCTGGTGCAAAGATAAGAAATGCAAATATATACCCAACATATAATGCATTGTTATTAGCAAAAAAGAAGTGTTGTCCCGTCGGAGTCGAAATTACTAATACGTCTGCTGGCGTGTGCCTACAGAACTTGGTTGCAACGAGGATCGTTCATTCCCAGAAGAAAGTTTTCATCAATATCAATGAAGATACCATTACTGCTGTATACAAATGGGGGTGTGATGGCAGTAGTGGACATTCAACTTACCGGCAAAGCTTTACTGATCCTGAATCGAACTGGATCGATGAACACTTATTTGCTGTGTGCGCTGTGCCATTACAATTGAGAATGGGAAGCGATTCTTTATACCAATTAAATTGATTTACGAGAAAAAAAAAACTTCTGCCTATTCTAAAACAGTTTGAGTCTTTTCAAATTCATCACCAATTATACATGGCAATGATCGATGGAAAAATTTTAGTGTGATTGTAGAATCCTCGTCACAAACATGTGGTATTTCTGGAGCCACAGCAAAACTTACGAATGACTTGAATGCTATTAAAAATTAACATCTTAATGCAAATATGTATGAGTATGTCGTATCAGCACTACACGCTTGGATAAATGTTTTGAGTGGATTTTGCATATTGCTTACAGATTACCAAATAAAAAGTCGAAAAGTGGCAAATTCTCTTGTACAGCAAACTAAATTGAATATACAAGAAAAGTTAAGAAAATAAATGTGTTTATTAGTTTATATTCCCAAGCCTGTGTCAGGCAAAACCAATAACGGATATACTGCTAGAGGATTTTGTCAACAACCAAAATTGGCTGCACTTTTAACTGGAGTCAATGAGGAAATAATCAAGGGATTTATTATCATTTTACGAACTATGGGTTGTGGGTATAAAGTAAATGCACATGCTTTAAAAATATATTGCGGACAAACGGCGGAAATCTTTGTTAATAAATATCCCTGGTTTTTCATGCCATCTTCCGTGCACAAAATATTACTTCACGATGGAATCATAAATAATGCGTCTCTTCGAATTGGCATGATGTCGGAAGAAGTATTGGAATCACGAAATAAGGATTTAAGGAATTTCACGCAAGAACTCCAGGAAAAACGCAATGGAAGATTTAATGCACTCACTGTTTTTTTCTTTTCTGATCCTCTCATATCCTCGCTCTCCAAACGACCTTCTAGCTACTCCCGGAACAATCTCAAAGTAGGTAGTGATATACAAAGTTTGCTTTCAGAAAAGAAGTGAATTAAGGACAATAACCTAAACGATGCCAAGTAGTCTTGAGCAACAAAAGGTCGTCAACAAAGTATTAGGCAAATTATAAATGTATTCGAATAGCAACTTGTGTAAATCTACTTAGTTTTGTACTTTTTTTTATTATTATTATACAACAAGACGCTGTTGGTTCTGATACTTCTGATTCCGATTAGAAACATATATATTTTCCTCAAGCTATTTATATTAATTTTATTAAATCTTTATATTTAAAACATTGAAATAAATAAAAGCTGTTCAAAATTTAATTATTTACACATTTCACAGTCTAAAATAAGAATTAGTCTTTGGTTTTATACATTTGGGAATTAAGTGCTGCTAGATTCCACTAGGTCCCACACCACGTTACATCGTATAGCGTATGCTGAAGACATTAGGGCGCTTAAAAGGGTTTTCCAACAGGACGATGATCCCAAACACACAGCAAAATTCATAAAGAAGTGAATTAAGGACAATAACCTAAACGATGCCAAGTAGTCTTGAGCCACAAAAGGTCGTCAACAAAGTATTAGGCAAATTATAAATGTATTCGAATAGCAACTTGTGTAAATCTACTTAATTTTGTACTTTTTTTTATTATTATCTTGTTCGAAAACCAGAAGAATCCTTATTTTTTCTACATGAAAAATATATATTTTCTATATAAAATAAGAAATAACTTATAATGACTTCTCAATGTATTTGTTTTTGTAGATTATAAGCAAATAATTTATTCTGTTAACTATCGGCAATTCTCTCTCGTATTGTATTGTATATCAGTATCCCTATTATTTTCACATAACTGTATATATATTTTTTTTTATATTTAATCACAAATAAAACTTTTAGACAGGGATTTTGCTAATGATCTAGTTGATATTGTAGTACATAACACCCTCAAATTTTTAAGTAATTATCGAGAAACGTATTTGTGTTATTTCCGAAACTTAAACATTTCTAAATCCATCAATTTAAAACCGATTTTTTGGATTTTCGAATCAGATTATTTTTAAAAACTTTCAACTTTGAGGATATTTTTTGCAACATTTCTAACACCTTTTCTTATTAGAAATAATATTTGTTGATTGACAGAAAGTCTTGTTGGACCTCAAATCCGAAAATAATTTCCAATGGAGGCTGCTTGGAAAATTTAAATTCAATTTGTTTGTGCAAAAACTTTTTTGGAAACAAGAGAAGTTGTCTATGACGCTGAAGGAGTGAATGAATTATTGGAGTCATACCAGCATTGAATTTCGATCGATTGATAATTAATGGCAACATGTGCCTAGAGATATGTTTATCAAACGCCAAATTAAAATCAATTTAATTACATTGTTTAAAGTCATTGTTATTGTGTAAAGACCTTGTTCAATGTTAGAGGTTTTAAAGACAAAAACAACTTGACATTTGCTAACTAGACTAATTGTCTAATATGGTGGCAATTGCAAATAATGTAAAAGTGCTGTGTAAATGGAAAATTAAGTTCAAAACAAAAATTATGTATGTATAACAAACCAAAAGATTTAAATCCATTTAGTGTGGTATACTGAAACCTTTAAACTGTTTTCACTGCCTGACCGCCGCATATAAAAAGGTATAAAAGCAAGTGACACCCACCATTTGACCGCATTTTCGCGAAAAGTTTGCTTTTAATACGTGATTGTGGACGAATACCATTCAAAGTGATTGTTGTGTTGTGTTTAAAATAAAATTGCTTAAAATATGGTGGTATCGGTAAAAGTTTTCAAAAAGGCTACGCCCAATGGCAAAGTCACCTTCTATTTGGGACGCAGAGATTTTATTGACCATTTAGATTATATTGATCCCGTCGATGGTGTTATAGTCGTTGATCCGGATTACTTAAAAAATCGTAAGGTATTTGGCCAATTGGCCACCACATATCGTTATGGCCGTGAAGAGGATGAGATTATGGGTGTCAAGTTCTCCAAGGAGCTGATTTTATGTCGTGAACAAATTGTACCCATGGGCAATTCCAATATGGAAATGACACCCACTCAAGAAAAATTAGTACGTAAATTAGGTACTAATGCCCATCCATTCACCTTCCATTTTCCACCCAATTCACCCAGCTCAGTTACCCTGCAACAAGAGGGTGACGACATGGGCAAACCTTTGGGTGTGGAATATACCATACGTGCCTATGTGGCCGATTCGGAAGATGATCGTCAGCATAAACGTAGCATGGTCAGTTTGGTGATTAAAAAACTACAATATGCTCCACCTACGCGAGGTCAACGTTTGCCTAGCTCATTGGTTAGCAAAGGTTTCACTTTTTCCAATGGTAAAATCAGTTTGGAAGTAACATTGGATCGAGAGATTTACTATCATGGCGAAAAGGTGGCGGCAACTGTACAGATTAGCAATAACTCGAAAAAATCGGTGAAAAGTATTAAATGTTTTGTGATACAACACACTGAGATCACAATGGTCAATGCTCAATTTAGCAAACATGTGGCTCAATTAGAGACCAAAGAAGGATGTCCCATAACACCGGGTGCTAATCTAACAAAGACATTCTATTTAATACCGTTGGCTTCGAATAATAAAGATCGCCATGGTAAGCTTAAGCTTTTAATGAAAATGTGTAGAATTGAAATTAAATTATTTTAATTTATTTTTACACATTCCAAAGGTTTCGTGTTATATAATGAGTCCAAGCATTTTGTTACGAAACATTTTCAATTTTGTATGGAAAAAAATTTTTTTTTAATTCACGTTTCGTTATTCATACATATGTATGTATAATATGAGTTTATAAAATTTGTTCATATAAATTTAAATAATTTATAAAAAAAAAAAAAATTTGTATGGAAAGTTCTTGAAATTAACCTCAAAATGTGTCATACAAATTTTCAACTTTTGTATAAAAAATTGTTGAATTTCACCACAAAATTTTTTATACAATTTAAAATTTTTCTTTATATTTTCTTATATCGAGAGTATATATTCAAAAAGTGTTATCTGCAATTTACAATAATAACTTATATTTGATTTTAAACTATTCTTTAAGATAACTGTTATCTATAATAATAATTTAAATTTTCAACATCAATAGTAGGATTAATTCTTAATAGATATTGTACTAAACCGATCGATGAATACTTTTAAATCTAATGAATAAATTGATGTTCCTCGCTCTTTTCAAAAATTTTTGTAAAGCAGATAGCACTTTTTTGATATAAACCCTCGATATAAAACGATTGTCTACACTTCGTTATATGAAAAAGCCCATCTAACGAAGCTTAAACAAACGTTTAATTTAAAATAAATTTTGTATGAAATTTTTTGAAATTCACCACAAAATGTTTAATTAAAATTTCCAACTTTTCATGACGTTTTGTTATATAAAACTGGCACATAAATTTAAAATAAAAATTCTAACGATTCATTACTATTTAAATTTGTATGAAAAATTTTTTAAATTCACCTCAAAATTTTTAATACAATCTCATACTTATCGTTACTTTTCGTTTACACTTCAACTTTTGTATGACAACCTTTTGAAATTCACATCAAAATTTGGCATACAATTTCAAATTTTTCGATACATATTCTTAAATTAATTTAAATTGAATTTTGTATGAAAATTTTTGAAATTCACCACAAAATGTTTCATTAAAATTTCCAACTTTTCGTGACGTTTTGTTTTATGATATAAAACTGGCTCATGAATTTTTTTTCAAACAAAAATTTTAACGATTCATTAAAATTTAAATTTGTATGAAAAAATTTTTGAAATTCACCTCCAAATTTTTAATACACTCTCATACTTTTCATTACATATTATTATATAAAACGATTGTTTACACTTCAACTTTTATATGAAAACTTTTTGAAATTCACATCAAAATTTTGCATACAATTTCAAATTTTTCGTTACTTTTTCTTAAATTCATTTAAATTAAATTTTGTATGAAAAATTTTGAAATTCACCACAAAATGTTTCATTAAAATTTCCAACTTTTCGTTTAAGTTTTATTATATGATATATAACTGGCTCGTAAAATTTTTTCAAACAAAAATTCTAACGATTCATTAAAATTTAAATTTGTATGAAAAAATTTTTGAAATTCACCTCCAAATTTTTAATACACTCTCATACTTTTCATTACATATTATTATATAAAACGATTGTTTACACTTCAACTTTTATATGAAAACTTTTTGAAATTCACATCAAAATTTTGCATACAATTTCAAATTTTTCGTTACTTTTTCTTAAATTCATTTAAATTAAATTTTGTATGAAAAATTTTGAAATTCACCACAAAATGTTTTATTGAAATTTTCGACTTTTCGTTTACTTTTTCTTATATGATATATAACTGGCTCATTAAATTTTTTCAAACAAAAATTCTAACGATTCATTAAAATTTAAATTTTTATGAGTAAATTTTGAAATTCACCTCAGAATTTTTAATACAATTTCATACTTTTCGTTACATTTTATTATATAAAACGATTGTTTACACTTCAACTTTTGTATGAAAACTTTTTGAAATTCACATCAGAATTTTGCAGACAATTTCCAATTTTTCGTTACAAATTCATATAAAATCATATAAATTAAGTTTTGTATGAAAATTTTTGAAATTCACCACAAAATGTTGTACACAATTTCATTCTTTCGTTATATTTTGTTATATACAACGATTGTTTACACTTCGTTATATAAAATAAGACCATCTTATGAAGCGTAAACAAATTCGAAAACAAGTATCCTAAATTCTAGGATTATTGTTATAATTGATTTTAAAATTTATTTCCCAAACATTTGTCAGGTATTGCTTTGGATGGTCATCTAAAAGATGAAGATGCCAACTTGGCCTCTTCGACTTTGGTTCAAGACGGTAAATCGACCGGTGATGCTTGCGGTATTATAATTTCATATTCAATACGTATTAAATTGAATTGTGGCACATTGGGTGGTGAAATGCAAACCGATGTACCCTTCAAACTTTTACAACCGGCACCAGGTACTTTCACAATATTTTATCCAATTAAAAATCGCTCTTTTGTAACGAATTATCCGATACAATTCCTAATCTAGGTTCAGTTGAGAAGAAACGTTCGAATGCCATGAAGAAAATGAAATCGATTGAACAACATCGCAACACTAAAGGTTACTATCAGGACGATGATGATAATATTGTCTTTGAGGATTTCGCTAAAATGCGTACGAATAATGCGGATGTGATGGATTGAATTTTTTTAAGGTCGTCGACACTAAAAATTACTAATCATTTCTTAGAAAACGAAAGCCTGAAGGTTGTTGCGGCCTTTATATTTGTAAACTTGCAAAATATTAGTTTTTAAGTTATTAATCAGTTAAAAATATATGTTTAACACAATTTAAATCACCAAGTGTTTTACTCACCACTTTAAATATATTTGTAAATAATATAAAATTTTTTTAAATTTTATTTAATATTTTTTTTAATCAATTTTTTTTTTTTGTAAAATTTTTAAGAGTTTTAAATAGTCTGGCTTGTTTTAGGTTTCAACTTAGAAAGTTGAATGAATTGGTCTTCATAAAGTTCTAATATAAATTCTTATTTTGTGAATCTTTCAAGATGTAAGAGGGGTTGAAAATTCCATTGTCGTTAAGTATATACAATTGGGTTTTTCTTATTTCAAGTTTTTACCACCCTTAGTAGTGAATAAGTTTTCCACCAATCAGCTTAAAGGGTGGAGTGGTAACTTTACTCACTTCGTATGCTAAATTCAACAGTTATCATCACATAAATAAATATGCCATTATTGTAGTCTCAAGACAATAGAACTAGATTTTATGGTTCATATTAAACATTGGTCTTATTATGGTTATTTTTGAAAAGAAAAACCGTTAGACTTATTAAAAATATGCAAATTATTAACCTTGAACATGATTAAAGCGTTTGAATGATTAAAATATCTTTTGTCTTCAAGTCTGTCCAGACAAAAAAACATTATGGGGATTTTTGTATTAATACTGGAATCAAAATAAAACAAATGCATTTTTAATAAATATTGGAGTTATGGTTACCGTTTTAAGTTTATGGATCAAAGAGTTTCATGGTCAATCGAAATCGAAAGGACTTTTTAAAGGTTTTTTCAAACACATCTTTAATAATTAATGTTGGTTTTTGTATCTCTAAAAATGTTAAATATTACATTTGATTAAAAAATTTGAAGAAATAAATTAGTTGGACTCTTTTGGCTTTTTTTAATACTTTTATAGCGTACTTAGATACAGTTATGTGACAAATAATAGGAAAGTTAACATGCAAGACTTGCCGCTAGTTAACAGAATAAATTGTTTGCTAATAATCTACAAAAAACAAATTCCTTTGAGATTTTACCCACATTGAGAAATGATTATTTGAGTATTTAATATTTAAAAAGAAAATAGATATGAAATAAGGACACTACTGGTTTTCGAACAAACTAAAAATAAAACAAGAGTGTTAAATTCGGCTGTGCCAAATGTTTGATACCTCAGCACCCGTGTTCTAAACACAATATTTTAATCAAGGTGTCAACACTAAAATTAAAAAGATAATTAACTATTATTTTCGCGTTTTTTAAAAAAAGTACTCAAACTCTCTTTCCCACCTCCTAGAACTGAGGATACAAAGTTTTGGGCCAATCAAAAAAAATTAGAGGTGCCTGAACGCGACTGAAAATTTCAAGTGTGTTTATATGGGGAAAATATGACTTTTTTCAGATTTTAAGAAAATTTCGTTCTATAGTTTAATTTTTTCGACAAGTTGTTATATGAATCGATTTCAGTAATAAATTACCTCTTTAAAAATCTATATAACTTCAAAATCGAATAAAAACTTGCAAAGAAATAGCAAATAACCCAGACCACTTTTGTGCCAAAAAAAACTTGGTCATGAAATATGACGGAATTTTTTAAAGCCATCATTTTTTTTTTTTTTTTGTCTCTATACCTATGAGCACTCGATATTAAGTATTGTTTTATTACCACGTTTTTAACCTATTGCGCAATGAGACCAAAGATGGAAAATTTTCTTGATAACATTTTGAAAACTCCCTTTTTATGTCTTAAAAAATTTTCTTAAACAAAATTTAAAAAAATAGATCTGGCACTTTAAAATTTTATTAAATAATAATATTAAGTTTTATTAAGGATTAACTGTGTGAAGTTTTAAGTAAATTCCTCTGCCAGAATTTTTTCTACAATGATTTTTTTTTGCGGATTTTGAGAAAAATGTGTTTTTTGTGAAGTATTCAGTAAATGTACTCTTTCTAAATACTTTGTATCAAAAATTTATCAGTTTTCTACTTTTAAATGTTATATTTTATCTTAATAGCCCAGGGTTTCGGAAAAAAATTTATATATGACCCCATTATCCCTTTTGAATTTGGGGTCACATATGACCCAAGCTAATAAAAGACAATTTATTCAAAAAATTAAAATATTTCGAAGTCGTTCTACGGGAGACCTGTTAGTTCTTCTTTCTGAGCGATGGAGTCGATCCATTCACAATTTTGGTGCAAGTAAAGTGGTTGCTCTAGATATTTCTAAGGCGTTCGATCAGGCATGATGCATTGATATAAAAGCTTATTCCGACCGAAAATGGAATAAGACTCCCATACATAGGTAGGAGCCTTAAAGTCTATTTTGGAGCTACTGAACCGTGTACAAAGGAGGGCATTGGCACTCATCAATCACTGTAGGGTATCTAACTCTATCGACTCATTGGAACATCGAAATGTGGGTTGTGTAACGCTGTTCTATAGATACTACTATGGGAAATGTTCTTTTGAGATTAGCGAACTCATTCCAAGCGCCCGAGTTTCAGTTCGCTCTACCCGCTTTTCTAGTAGATTACATCCGTTTGTAGTCTACTTCCCAGTTGACCGCACAACGCATTGCATAGAGAATTCATTTATCAGTTGAGCTAGCCGTATGTCGAATTAACTTTCCGTACAAGTCTCTCCTGACAGTTACAATCTAATAAAATTTAAGTCAAATATCCACAAACACTACTCCCTCTCTCTTCCTTCCCATAACCTATTTGGCTGAAATCAACACAATGCACTGCATTTGTAGGGGTCATCCCCTGAGTGTTGGTTAACAAAAAGAAAAAAAAATATGGTCTTGATCGGTACATTTTACGATCTTGTCCCCATGCAAAATTAGCATTCTATATGAACTTTTTAATATAGCCAGGCAACAGATTTACATTGCATATAATTAAAGCCGAGTGAAATTTGAGCAATTAGTATGGCGCTCTATCATTAGGATATTTTTTTCTCCAAGATATGTTTTGTATAAGATTAATTATGATTCATATGATTTCATGATTGTATGACTATATTTAAATTCCTTTTCAATTCCTCACTGGCCTTGAGGCGTCGAAATTACTGCGCAATTTAAGTTTGGAAATAATTAATAGATGCTTTTGCAACATGGAGACAAACTATCTCAGAGTCAGTATTCTCAAAATATAGATTTCCTGGACCATGGTCAGTGTAAGATGTTGGATTCTTGTTAACACATTCTTTATCTTTCTATATATTCTACAAGACTTAAAATGTTGTTTGTTACTTACTCACTGCTTGAGACATTAACATATTGTAATCAGAATAGTTTTATAAAATAAAATAAAAAGTTGAAAAGAGGCTTCATTAAAATTACTTTTATTATGTGTAAGGTTTCGACTATCCTCTTAAATTAAATTCCGCTCAAAATTGTTGATTTCATGCTGTGGAGCAAATAATATACACATGTATCTGTTTTCTCTGTGTACGATTTCGAGCTGGGCTCTTGTTAAGTACAAAGTAGATTCCGAAGAGTCGTATGTTTTTTTTATCCGTTTATTCCTGGAGTTAACCGAATATTTAATTTCAAAATATCGAATCAGAAAATAGCATTACCTTATGCAGAAAGTAAATAGCATTTATTATAATCCAGAAAATATTATGACTTCCAAAAAGATCGTTAATCAGTCTTCAAACTGTCTAAAATCATATATAAAAGTGGTTTATTCCTTTATGACGCATATTATTTTACGACTCATACATATTATTAATATGCACAATGTACATGCATTTTATTAATGAGTCTTTCAAAACTGAAGTTCGTAATAAGAGTAATGGAAGACTTTGAACGCTGTCATAAATCTCCTTTAGAGCTTCTGCCTCGAAAGACTTATAATTTTTTATAAGATTTTGCCAAAGCTGTATCTGAACTATATAATTCAACCAAATACGAGAGCGGTGCTAAAAACAACCCGACCTGACAAAAAAAAAACACACAACAAATTTGGGAACATATTTCTTTATTTCTCAACATAATCGCCCCAGCTATATTCAATAGCTCCTTAAAATAGCCATCAACTGCAGAATTCACCTCTTCACTGTTGGCAAATCTTTTACCACCGAGCCATTTTTTCCAGTTTGAAAACAGTAAATAATCCAAGAGAGCTAAATCTTGCGAATAAGGTTCGTGATGAAGCAATTCGATCGAATTTTAATTAATGGATTTTGGCCATTGCAATAGTGCCATTGTCTTGATGAAACAACATTCGTCAAATGCGACTTTTTATACCCTCCACCCCAGTGTGCGGAGAGTATATATAAGTTTGTCATTCAGTTTGTAATAATTAGAAAGAAAATTCTGGACCTCATAAAATATATATATTTGTGATCCTTATAACAAGCGGAGTTGATATAGCGATGTCCGTCTGTCCGTAGGTTGAAATCACGATGACAACTTTAGTCGGGCATCTAGTGTGCTCTTTGGCATAAAAAATGATTCACTGACATTCTGAGAAGTTTGCTTTTTAAAATCGTCCAAATCGATTGATTAGGGCCCGAGATTTGAATGAAGAACTAAAAAAAGTCTTAAAAAAATATGATTTTCTATGTTGTTCTTGTCACAATCACGCCCTCAATAGGATAGCTAGGGTGATCATTTTTAGTGAGAATGATTGACCAAGAGAATGGAAAGATTTCTGTTAAAATCGGTGGAACAGGTCCAGGGAAATCTCTGAAAAAGTAAAAAAAAAAATTAAAAATATGATGTTTCTATATTGTTCTTGTTGTTATTCTAAATGTTGTATTGTTGTCATAGCTGAACTTGTTATTTTTGTGGTCGTTGTGGTGATTGTATAATAAAAACTAACCCTTTGTACATTTTTTTATCTACTCTGGTAGAAAAGTAAAACGCTTCCATTGTTTTGGTATCACTTAAAAAAATTTGGTAGATCATTTTTGTCATTGTAATGAACTTGGATCGATTGGGTCACGGGAAAGGGGTTAAAAATCCATCCAAAATTTGTTCGACAAGCAGACACTACGAGTTAATATAAAGGGAGTAAAAATTCGCCAACATTTAAAGCAAATAATGCTTAACTAGTTGTTAATAAAAAAACAATGTAAATTTAGCCAAAAAAAAAAATTTGTATGTATTAATTTATTTAAAGAAAAACACTACAATAACTTTTGATGTTGTTTTTTTTGTGTGTATATTTTTATAACACGGTGTCTCGACTAACTGTAATTCATATGCTTTCTGGTTATGTTACATAACCGTTCGCTTTGAATGTTTTAAGGATTGCAATCAAATGGCTCTCCCTAACCTCACTTGCGAGGCCATAGGTTGTGTAGGGATCCATATATCGTATAACCTGGGACTATGACTAGCTGGAGCTAGCGCCAACCTAACTATATCACAAAAAAAATATATTTATTAGCTAAAAAAAGTAATATAAAATACATTGATGTTCATTTTGTAATATTTTGATGTTGTATTTTTTGTGTGTAGTATTTACATATATGTACATACATATGTATATTAAATAATAAAATAATAAACATATATTCTATATATATATATATGTATCCATAATAACCGCATGTTAGAAATAAATTGGTATATTATTTTATTTATATAAAATTCTACAATATTTTGCTTTAGGGAAAATACATTTATTTTGCATTAACAAACAGAGTGTCACTTCATTTTGCTCAGTACGACTATGTCACAGTAGATGGCGCCACAATTTTCGTTCTAATTAGCTTGGCAATAGTTATTTCTATTTTAACATGAATATCAATATTTTCAAATAGATATCATACAGAACAATGTTAAGAGTACATATATACAGAGCTAAGTAAAGAAGAAGCAATGAGTTTTTTGCTTTCGAAACAGTTCTACATAGTTATGCATATACAATTATTATTCTGCTTTACCTACAAAATATCTGATTGCGATTATATATAATTTTTAAAATTGTACATAATTACTAATGCATTACTATTCACATAAATACGAAATTGCACCTTTTAAATTTTCCATTTAAATTTAAGAAAATATCACTTCTAAAAATTGGAATTCAATTATGAATTCAATTATCAAATGAATCTTAGAAAATCATATTAAAACGTCGGAAATAATAACTTGAAATTTTGAACACATCAATTGAATTATTAAAATATAAATTTTATTATTTAAACACAAATTGAAATTCAGAAAACACCAAATATGTTTACATATAAAAAATCAACTGAACTTAAAAAAATTATTGCGATTCAGGAGACATTAATAGCATTTCAGGATAAGAAAACATTGATTTAAATTCAACGAAGTTTAAAAAGCCTCAAATGATATTTAAGAATTGCGAACATTGTTACATAAATAAAGCGCAATTTCATGAGAATGTTATTTATATATTATTTGTCATAATTTTTTTGGATGCAAATTTGAAATTATTCAGAAAAAAATGATAACAATTTATTTTATTTAAAATTTAAGGGACATTTGGTTTTTTGCATTTGGCATCCCTAATTTGAACCAGTGTTCATGATGACTTCAAAATTTGTCTTCATGTTAGGCAAAGTAAAACCCAAAAAATTGAAGTTCGATAATAATTCCCATGTAGTAGTATTTGGAGTCAATAAATGAAAATATATTTTATTGAAATAATTTAATTTAAAATCAAAAGTTGGCATCACTGGGTTAGATTTAGTATTTTATTGTGTTATGTTGTGTTACCACAAAATCGAATAGTGAAAACTCCCCTTTAATAAGTAAAAAAAAAAATATTTTCCAAATATGGCAATATTTTAACAAAAAAAAAATTGACAGAACTTTTGTTTTTGGTTATTTTGTTACTCCATCCGACCTATACGTCGGCAATGAAGAATTATTTGGCCAGTTAAAAGAACCTATACAGCCATTAATTTGCAAAAACTTAAACTAAATTAAACGAGAAGTTATGTCAGCAACCTCGATGACCAAAAATCAAATGCCGAAACGTGTTTTCTTTTATCCGAAATAACAGAAAAGACGAAAACGATCTTTCCTAGCTGGAGCGCGAATTACTAATGTGAGAGAGCTCTATATACCAACTCTTGGAATAAACAAAAATCCAGATCAAACCAATGAATTTGCTGAAATAATTTGGTATTAAGTTTAACAAATTGTTTATCTTTTCACATATTTTGTTTACATTTATTATCAATACTCAAATCGAGGTGGAGGGTATCAAAGATTCGGCACAGCCGAATTTAACACTCTTACTTGTTTTCCTTAATTTCATCACTTAAACGCTGCAATAAATTAGAAATATTTAAGAAAATGTACTTTTATTTAAGAAATATTTAAGAAAATGTACTTTTGTAAGAAAATTAATTTTTTTTAAAAAAGCTCTTTTTAAAAATATGTTTTCTTAGAAAAAGGTCTTTTTTTTAAAAATTACTTTATAAGACAAGGAACTTTTTAATAAAATGTACTTTTTTAAGAAAACCTACTTGTTTTAGAAAATTATCTTTTTAAGAAACGGTACTGTTTTGAAAATGCGCTTTTATAAGAAAGAGAACTTTTTTTAAGGAAAGCTACTTTTTTAAGAAAATTTAATTTTTTAAGAAAAGGTAATTTTAAGTAAAAAGAAAATATACCTTTTTTAAGAAAATTAATTTTTTTAAGAAAACGCTCTTTTTAAGTTAAGGAAATTTTTTTTAAGAAAGGTACGTTTTTAAGAAAATTTACTTTTTTTAAATAACTCTTTTCAGAGAAGCTACTATTTAATAAAATGCTCTTTTTAGAAAATGTACCTTTTTAAGAAATTGACTTTTTTAAGAAAATGTACTTTTTAAGAAGGTTAATTTTTAAGAAAATATACCTTTTATTAAAAAATTCACTTTTTTAAGAAAAAGTACTTTGTTAGGAAAATATATATTTTAAGGAAATGTACCTATTCCAGAAAATGTACTTTTTTTTTAAAAAAGTGAATTTTTTTAAGAAATGTTTAAGAAAATATACTTTTTTTAAGAAAATGAATTTTTTTAAAAAAAGCTCTTTTTAAAGTTAAGAAAATTTTCCAAAGAAAGGTTCTTTCTTAAGAAATTATACTTTTTTAAGATAAGGTACTTTTTTAAAAAAATCTAATTTTTTTAGAAAATTATCTCTCTTAAGAAAAGATACTTTTTTTTAAAATGCACTTTTATAAGAAAGATAACTTTTTTTACGGAAAGCTAATTTTTTTAAGAATATATGTTTTATTTTAATAAAAGCTAATTTTATTAAATTTTATTAATTTTAAGTAAAAGTATATGTTTAAGAAAATGTACATTTTTAAAGAAAATTTATTTTTTTTAAAAGTTCTTTTTAAAGTTAAGGAAATTTTTTAAACAAAGGTACTTTTTCAAGAAAAGGTATTTTTTAACAAATTATACTTTTTTAAGAAAAATTATTTTTTTTTAATTACTCTTTTAAGAGAAGGTACTTTTTAAGAAGTACTTTTTTTAAGAAAATGTACCTTTTTAAGATAATTTACTTTTTTAAGAAAATGTACTTTTTAAGAAGATTAATTTTTTAAGAAAATATACTTTTTATTAAAAAATTAATTTTTTTAAGAAAAAGTCCTTTGTTAGGAAAATATATGTTCCTCTTTCAGAAAACGTACTTTTTTTAAGAAAGTGTACTTTTTTAATAAAAGTACTTTTTAAGAAAAATAACTTTTTTTAAATTTATTAATATGATTAAATTTTATTAGTTTTAAGAAAAAGCAAATATTTAAGAAAATGTACTTTTTTAAGAAAGTCGCTTTTTTTAAGAGGTTTTAAATAAAAGGTAATTTTATCAAATTTTATGAATTTGATGTAAAAGTACTTGTTTAGGAAAATGTACTTATTTAAGAATATTTTTTTTTTTTTTTAAGAAATGGTACTTTTTAAGGAATAGTACTTTTTCAAGATATTGTACTTTTTTATACTTTTTCAAGAAAAAGTACTTTAAAAAAATACTTTTTTAAGAGAAGGTACTTTTTTAAAAATATGAACTTTTTTAAGAAAAATTACTTTTTTAAGAAAAGGTATTTTTGAAGATATAGTAATTTTTAACAAAATTTATTTTTTAGGAAAATTTACTCTTTTAAGGAAATGTACTTTTGTCAGAAAACGTAGTTTTTTTCAGAAAGTTTTCTTTTTTAAGAAAAGGTACTTTTAATAACTTTGAAGATAGTCAATAAAAATTATCCTCCGCTCATCCCAAAAAAGACGCCATAACCTTGCCTGCGGATGGCATTGTCTTCACTTTCTTTGGACAAGATTTCACATTTCAATCCACTATTTGGACCACTCCTTTGTCTCAGGTATGAAGTGGTGGATCCATGTCTCGTCCATGGTTACGAATCGATGCAAAAACTGTGATTGATTGCGGTAAAACATCACCAAACACTCTGTTTTTGTTCTATTGTGAGCAAACGCGGCACCAATCTTTAGACAGTTTTCTCATCTTCAAATTTTCGGTCAGTCGAATGATCATCCAATACCATTTTGTGGATTTTCTTAACAGTTTCTGGCGTGGCCACCTCAATTTGTCAACCACTATGAAGTTCGTCTTGGCAGCTCGTACGGCCTCTTTTAACTCTTTCAGCCAATATTTTATAGTCGTAAACGAATGAGCAGACTCCCCCAGAGTAGGATCTAGTTCGGCTTTGATATTAGCTGGACTGAGAATTGTATTGAATTACATAACTGTGGCCAATTTTTTCCATGTTTACAAATTCGTTACTTTCGATGGCTCCACAAAAACTACTAAACAACGTGGCGGTCTGAAACTTAAAATATATATATTGTATAAAATTAATCTTTTTTCCACACTACTGCGCCATCTATTGGTCAGGTCATCTTGTTCTGGCACCACTCTCGCACCATTAATAGAAATGCATTTGAAAATAAAATATTTTGTCTTCACAGTTAGAGATTTTTTAGTAAGATCGTGAAATGCATCATTTTTATATCCGCATATTTCTTAAAACCACAAATCAATCAAGGTATCTAAATGAAATTTATAATTCATGAGCAAATAATTAAAAATGATTTTCACAATTTCCGGTTGTGGCAGCATTATAAAATACAGTTCCATTCAATAATTGTTTAATGTTTAAGTATCGACTCAACAAACATTTACAACTGTCACAAGGTCAAGATAGCACACAAATTATGCTGTGGACAGTGCTAATAAAAGTTTTAATAATTGCGGAAATTTGTCAAAGTTTAACGGTAATTCAACCAACTTACAATAACAACGATAAATATTATAAATCGAATGAAATTCAAAATATACAACGAGAAGCTGCTGTTAGCACACCAAATGAAAAACAATACATCCAAAATGAAAAGCAAAATGAATATGGATTAAGAAAATCTCAAATTTTAGAGACAAAAAATTTCAATCATCATAATTTATCACAACTGAATCAGGAATCTTTACATAGCAAACCAATTGCAAAATCGCAAATAACACAACCTTATGAAGTGGCCTTAAGAACACGACTTCTTTCCCGTGTTGAACCTTATAAATCTGGTATAATATCAAATATTTTAAGCCTAGTACAGCCGCCATCCATATTGACATACAACGAACAACCTGTCTACTCGAATATTTATCCTGTACAATATCAATATGAAAATCCCTACCATAAAGCTTCAGGTGATGAACCTGTTACAGCAGCCACTTTGAAAACAGAAGTTTTGCATCAACCAAAAGAAACGTTTAAATTCGTAAGTAATTCAACCCAACCATTGCTGAATTACAATAATGAAGTCTATCATGTAAATAAGGCGATTTCAAATCAATCATTTGCACAACAATACCCACCTTTTATAAGAAAACAAAGAAATTCGAATGCTCATCATTATGATGATAAATTAATTGAGCATAATTTCACCGAAATACGAGCTGATAATAAGGACGATGACTACGAACAAGATTTCAATAGAACAGCATCTTCAATTAAGCCTCAACAACCCTTTTCTTCTTCTCATGAAATACGATATTTACAGTAAGTGGATTGGTGCTCAAACACTCAACCATTCAATATTTTTTTTTTTTTGTTCTTTTTTATTGAAACGTTATCATGGTTATTGACTTTTTACACCTTACTTGTGAAATTGTAAAATTTAAATAATTTTCCTATGTGATTTCTAGTGATATTTTCTTAAATTACCCAAAAAATCATCATGTAAATTATGGTCACATTGAACTCTCACCGTATTTATTTGAAAAACGTTTCGAAACACTTAAAGCTGGGAATCGTTACAAGGGTGAAGTATGTATTTAAGCATGACTTGAAAGAAATTTTACTTTCATAAATGCATATTAAAAAAAAAATAAAGATTTGATCTTATTGTTCTTTTTTTTCTGTGTGTGTTTGTGTATTTTGATATCAAGGTGAAGTGGTTGGACAATACTGGAGGATATTCACAACATTATTGGGATATGGCCCAGGGAAAACTTTAAGAAAAACGTGACTTTTGTAAATATTTGGGAATTTATTTAAATTTTTTCTTTTAAACAATACAATGCGAATTTTAAACGAATGTTAACAAAAAAAAATTATATAAATATTGCAGTTTTCTTTCCGCTCATTTGCATACTTGGGGGGTAAGAAAAAGGGTTAGATTTATATCTTTAAAAATATGGTTTTATTATTGAGATAGTTTTACTTTTTCTAAATAATATTTTCACAACAAAATTTTATTGCACTTTTTCAATTTATTTGCATACAAAATTTATATGAGATTGGGGTAGAAAAAAGAGTAAGATTAATATCTTCTTCTTAATGAAAAAAAAAAATTTTTTTCGTTTCCATCTGTATATTTTAATATACATACCTTAAAAATTTTTTTATAAAATAATATAAATTTTGCAAAATTAAAGTTCTTCTTCTTGTTTAAATTACACTGTGCCAATGACCCAGCAACGCTTGGAGGTCTATATGAGTATATCAGAAAATAGTGTTTAAAATCCTCAAATTTTTAAGTATTTAAAAAAACAGTTTGGGATTATTACCCCCATTCAAATGAGAATTAATTGCGAGTTCCATATATATATCTACACACTCTGGTGCAATATTATAGCCGCACCCAATTTATCAGCAGTTTTTGGATGCATTAAAAAAAATCTAATAATCACAAATTTAAAATAAATTGATTTTATTTAAAATTTTAACAAAAAGCTAATTTTTTTCATGATGCAAAACTTTAGCTGCAATTCTAAAAATTAACATCAAATTTAAAATATACAAGTAAGAGTGTTAAATTCGGCTGTGCCGAATTTTTTGATACCCTCCACCTACATCTTAAACTCAATATTGCACCCAATGTTGATTACGGCTACCACTTTAAAACTGTTACAATAACATTAATTCCGAATACCAATTAAATTTAAAGTTAATTGTTTTTCCATTATAATTTCTTTTTATAAAAACTAATGATCATGTCTTCTATAGAAAGAATTAATTACTATTTGATTAATACAGTAGAAATCCTATAAGTTCCCTAAGTGCTTCATAGAACACACATGAAATTCATAACTTAATGCAGCCTTTTTGAATGTTTTGAGACCTTAGAAGTTATACGATAATTTGAAAGAAAAAAAAAGTTCAAATGATTCTTGGGTAAAAATTATTAATATTAAAATAAACAAATTTTAAAATATTATTATCTGAATTAGCTACTAATATGTTAATTTAAGGATACATTTAATAAAAAAACAAAAATAATAAAAACAAATAAGAATCCAGGAATGGATATTAAAACTTTTAATATTTAGTTTTAGGTTTTAATTTTTCAATTTTCATTTTTCATATTTCATTTTTCATTTTTCAGTTTTCAGTTTTCATTTTTCGTTTTTCACTTTTGATTTTTCATTTTTCATTTTTAATTTTTCGTTTTTCATTTTTCGTTTTTCATTTTTCATTTTCCATTTTTCAGTTTTCATTTTTCATTATTCATTTTTCATTTCTCATTATTCAGTTTTCATTTTTCATTATTCATTTTTCAGTTTTCATTTTTTATTTTTCATTTTTCAATTTTCAATTTTCATTTTTCATTTTTCAGTTTTCATTTTTCATTATTCATTTTTCATTTCTCATTATTCATTTTTCATTTTTCATTATTCATTTTTCAGTTTTCATTTTTTATTTTTCATTTTTCAATTTTCAATTTTCATTTTTCATTTTTCAATTTTCAATTTTCATTTTTCAATTTTCAATTTTCATTTTTCATTTTCCGCTTTTCATTTTTCATTTTTCGGTTTTCAGTTTTCAGTTTTCTTTTTTCACTATTCGTTTTTCATTTTTCATTTTCCATTTTTCATTTTTCGTTTTTCATTAGGCATTATATTTTTTCTTTCATGTTGGCGATATTTTTTTTTATTATATCGTGATAACGATAAAAAATATGTGGCAATACTACTAACATAGCTCATGGTAGTTGTGCTTGTTGGTATGATTGCATCATTTTTTGTGGCTTTTTTTAACTTTGAATGTTGTTGTACAACTTTATGTTCAACCACTAAAATATTACAACAAACACTGGGTTTTTTGATTTTTTTTTTTTTAGAGGTGACTACATATTTTTGCTCGTATCTAAGCACAATGATGCCTGATTTACCCCATTTTAAACACCAGCCTGGCAGGAGTAATGGCAAATGATATTATCGTAACTTTACCTAGGTAAATGGTTTATTTTGTGAATAAGCGTGATTTCAATAGACAGACGGACAGACGGACACACGGACAGACGGACAGACGTCGCTATATCGACTCGACAAGAATATTTATATTTTGTGGGGTCGGAAATAAGTTTTTCAGTGCATTACAAACGGAATGACAAACCTATATATCCTTTGCCACTGTGGTGTGGGGGGGAATAAAAACATTTTGAATTAAAACTAAAAACTATTTTTAAGATAATAGTGAGTAGGTCCTTCATTGTTGGAGATGAGCTCAAAGATTCGTTGTGACATACTATGGACAAGGTTCAAACTGGCGTCATTTGTGATTGTCTTCCTAGTTTCAATTACCACAGCTTTGAGATTCTCGTGGCGTATTGCTTATTGCCACTAAAGATTTTGCGTACCATGATTTCCCAGATAGATTTCATGGGATTGTGGTCAGGAGGACATCCTGGCCATTGCAGTTGCCAGCATACCAGCGATACAAAATACACCCCAAGCCATCAGAGACCCACCATTAAAATTGTTTTTAGGAAAATTGTAGCAATAAATCTCTCCCGTACGAATTGTAACTATCCGGACTGTCTAAGTTTAACTTTTTCTTATCGGAAAAAATTAGCAGTAAAAAAATAATTTTCCAAAATATGTTGGTTGCAAAAATTTTCTAACCTTATTCCAGTCCGCACTTATATTATTTTTAGCAAAAAGCAAATATAACCGTGGCACATTCTAAAAACTGCAGTAGTATGTGATTTACTACCAATTGGGATATATTTATTTAGACCACATTCGTGAGTTATTTCCTTGGTAGTTTTCGTAGAGTTGTTGGTGCTTGTAACCAATCTTCGTACTGAAAGCTTAGCTTTTCTTCCTGAATTTTTTTTATTTTGTTCGTAATAAGAAGGCACTTTAATAATTTTGGAATACCTTTTCAGACCGGTTTAATCTCGAAAACTAACACATTCTTCCTGAAAAGCAGTAATTTTGCCTTTTTCAATATCGGACAAGTAACAATCGCCTGCCATTTTGAAAATATGATTAATATTTAATAAGAAAATAATAATTAATCATAGCAAACAAAAGCAAAAAAAAAAAAAATAATTACAATGACTGACTTCACTGTAATCTGGTTAATATTTTTTTAATAAGGCGTTAATAATTATTCCCAAAAAAAAAACAGTTGTTGTAATGGTTCAAAAAACACATTATGAATTATTAATTAATTTTTAATTTCTATTGATTATAATAATTATTAATTATTTATTTTTAATGCTCTTTCAGATGGCATAAACAGATTTTTTTTTAAATTTTTTTTATAAAAGTAAGAAATTGCATCACAATGTTTATAGTTTGATACGAGGGCAGTTTAAGAACAACTCGATCTGACAAAGAGACAAAGACAGCACAATACATTTTGGGAAAAATTTTTTTTTTATTTCTCAACATAATCTCCTTTTAGCTCGATACATTCTTCCCAGCGATATTCAATAGCTGCGACACCGTGTTTATAGTTAGACCTGTCTAGCTCCTTAACATAGACATGAACCGCAGACTCCACCTCTTCATTGTTTGCAAATCATTTACCACGGAGCCATTTTTTTAAGTTTAGAAATAATTCGATGGAGCTAAATCTGACATATAAGGGGCGTGGTGAAGCAATTCGAACTTTACTACTTAGATTTTGGCACTCCCATTAGTAAATGTATTAACTGGGGCATTATCTTGATGACACGACACTTTCTTTTTCGCCAAATGAGTTCTTTTTAAACTTTTTCTTTTAACTCATACTCTCTGTCTGTCTGTTGTCTGCAATCGGGTAACCCCACTCCCCCTCATCCAATTGATCTGAAACTGGACCCATAGTCTTGTTGTGATTACAGATTAATTTTGGGATAGTCACGCACAGTCACGCATAGTCAAGCACACTCACGGAGTGCTTTAAAATCCATTTACCCTTACCTGATCGATGTGAAACTTGGTCGATAGACCTGCCGTAAAAAAAGATTAATTTTGACGTAGTCATGCACAGTCACGGAGATATTAAAACCTCACTTCCCCTCATCCGATCGATCTGAAACTTTGTCGGTAGACTTGTAGCCAAAGATTAATCTTAAGATAGTCACACACAGTCACGGAGTGATTTAAACCCCCATTTCCTTTCATTCAATCAATCTGAAACTTGGTCCGCAGACTTCTTGTCACCAAATATTGACTTAAAGATAGTCACGCAAAGTCACGCACAGTCACGGAAAAATTCAAAACTCATATGCCTAAGGAAAGAAAGAGGTTTTGTGTGTTAGATTATTTCACTTTAATTTCATCATATAAACGTTGAAATAAATTTGTAATTTGATTAATAATAATTATCCCATGCACATCGCGAAAAACAGACGCCACAGATAGAACTGTCTTCGCCTTTTTTGGATGCGATTCTCCCATTTCAGTCGACTGTTTTGACTGTTCCCTTGTCTGAGATGTGAAATGTTGGACCCATGTCTCATCCATGGTTACGAATAGATGTAAAATCTCGGCTTTGTTGCTATAAAACATCGCCAAACACTCTATTGAAATATCTTAACGTTGCTGTTTTTGTTCTATTGTGAGCAAAAGCGACATTCATCTTACCGGACAGCTTTCTCATTTCCAAATTTTCAGTCAATATGCGATGTATAGCTCTGTTTGAAATGCCTGTCATTTCAGTTAACTCAAGCACCTTCAGCCGACGATCATCCAATACCATTTGGTGGATTTTCTTAACTGTTTCTAACGTGCCCACCTCAATTGACATTTCATACGGCCTCATTTGAACTCTGCCATCCATTGTTTTATGGTCGTAAATGAAGGAGCAGACTCTACCAGAGTAGAATCTAGCTCGTCTTTAATATTGGTTAGGCTGAGACCTTTCAAATTAATGTTTTGAATTACATAACGCTGACCAATTTCATGTTTACAAATTCACTGAGATCGTTTACTTTTGATGGCCCCAAAAAAATGCTCTTTTAAACTTAAAACATATATTTTATAAGGTTGCCACCTTTCACCAAAGTAATTTTTTGCAAACTACTGCCGCCATCTATACGTCAGGTCAGGTAGTTCTGGGGCCGCCCTTGGATGTGTAATAAAACTATAAGGTAGTATTTATAAGAATATCTGAATTAAAAAAAAAAAAAATCGTGTGAGTCCGATCGCAGGGGAGATGTGTAGACATCTGGTAATTAAAGATTTTTTTATAGCACTTTCTTAAAATCAAACAGAAAGCTTATCACGTATAGCAATCAACTGCAGGGGCTCTGTTAATATAAAAATATTTATTATTATTTATTATTTTAACCGGTTAATTTTTAATTTTTCGTTTTTCATTTTTAATTTTTCGTTTTTCATTTTTCATTTTTAATTTTTTTTTAATTTTTAATTTTTCGTTTTTTATTTTTAATTTTTCGTTTTTCATTTTTAATTTTTTTTTTTTTTAATTTTTCATTTTTTATTTTCAATTTTTAATTTTTTAATTTTTATTTTTAATTTTTTATTTATAATTTTTCTGTTTATTTTTCATTTTTATTTTTTTTCTTAATTTTTAATTTTTTTTTTCAATTTTTATTTTTCTTTTTTCAGTTTTCATTTCTATTTTTCATTTTTCATTTTTTATTTTTCAATTTTCATTTTTTATTTTTCATTTTTCTTTTTTTATTTTTAATTTTTATATTTAATTTTTTATTTTTCGTTTTTTATTTTTCATTATTCATTTTTAATTTTAGTTTTTCATTTTTTATTTTTCATTTTCATTCTTAATTATTTATTTTTCATTTTTAATTTTTAATTTTTCTTTTTCATTTTTCATTTTTCGTTTTTCATTTTTTATTTTTCATTTTTCATTTTTCGTTTTTAATTTTTTATTTTTCATTTTTAATTTATTTTTCATTTTTTATTTTTCATTTTTTATTTTTTATTTTTTATTTTTCGTTTTGTATTTTTCATTTTTTTATTTTTCATTTTTTATTTTTCATTTAAAATTATTCATTTTTAATTTTTCGTTTTTCATTTTTCATTTTTTATTTTTCATTTTTTTATTTTTCATGTTTTATTTTTTATATTTCATTTTTTATTTTTTTTAATTTTTTATTTTTCATTTTTAATTTTTAATTTTTCATTTTTCATTTTTTATTTTTCATTTTTAATTTTTCATTTTGTATTTTTCATTTTTTATTTTTATACCCTATACCACTATGTGGTTTGGGTATAATGACTTTGTGCTGCTGTTTGTAACTACCAAAAATATTCGACCTAGACCCACCTTTTATTATACCGATCGAATCAGAATCACTATCTGATTCGATTTAACGATGTCCGTCCGTCCGTCCGTCCGTCTGTGTGTCCATGTAAAGCTTTTAATCAAACTACAGGTCGCAAATATGAATATATTTTGACGAAATTTGATATATAAGCTTCCATCGGCTACGGGATGAACGCTATTGAAATTGGTGAGAATCGGTTCATGTTCAGACCTAGCCCCCATACAAATGACCCCTATGAAATCGACATAAATTGCCATAAGTTCCAAATTATCATATAGATCTCAGTCAAATTGGGTTTGTATGTGTTTATTACATCAATTAATCAGTAGTTCAAAATTACTCCCTATAGGAATATTCTTAGTCATAGGCCCCATATAGAGCTGCTTCCCGATCTTCACTTAAATCTATCAAAAAACAAAAATATTGCACTGATTCTTCTCAAATTTTGTTTGTATATATTTTTGCAAAATACAAGAGACTTTACCAAACATGGCCATGATCGGTCCATTTTTGGGCCCAGTCCCCATATAGATATATCATCCGATATGAACTTTGTCGTATCTGCAGCCAAAAAAATTAATAGAAATCCCACTCAAATTTGTTTTATGCTTATTTTCTATATCCAGTTAGTTGGACCTGAGAGATAGGGTCTCTAAACGCATGGTATAGGGTATCGTATAGTCGATCTAGACCATTTTACGTTTCACTACTTAATTTTTTCCATTTTTATTTGAATATATATACATATGAAAATATATAATTTTTATTTGTTAAATGTTTCTATTTATTTTATTGCACACATTAATTTATTGTTTTTTCTTTGTTTATATATTTTTGACAGCTAGTTCGGAAAACTAGCGATAATTTTTTTATCAAAATTGGAGATGACACTTAATTTTTCTACGTTCACAATTAGGTTCAAAATGAACCAAGTAGGTTCGCTCTCAAAATTTTGTATGGCGAATCATGTAGATTCAATCATGATTTGGGCGCGAACCGTGAATGAGAGAGCGAACCGCGAATCTTGCTGTCCGTGTGAACGTAGCATAAGATATGAACTATTACCATTTCAGGTTAACCACGAGAAATAGTGTACATCCAATTTATGTAAATATTAAAAGTTTTTGAACTCTAGCTAGTCGATCTAGTCGAGAAGTTGATGAAAATTTAATTAAAAGATTCCGCCTCCAATAAACAAACTAACAAACAGACAAAAAGAGTTAAATAGAAACTTTTATTATTTTCTATAAAAAAAAAAAAAACTTATTTTCGATCTTTATCATTTTAATGATTGAGTTTGAAATTATTCGGGCTTTAAATAATGGAAAAAACATTTGATCTTGAGCCTGAATAATTTCAAACTCAATCATTAAATAGAAACTTTTAAAAACCTGCATAATTACTTCCTTGATTTGGGCTTCAAAACTCGTTCCAAACTTGTTCGAATATTAAATATTGGTTGAAAATTTACGGTTTTTGAAAAAAATAACTGAAAAAATTGACGGTCTTACAAAAAGCCTACAACCTACACCATGCTAGTTGACAGGTACATTCAAAATCTTGTATTTTGTGACAGAGTTTTATTAATCGTATTAATTGTTGAGTTGTATAATTTGTTGTTTTGGCTGCTAATTCGGCGCTAAGGTTGAATTGAAGCATCTTTGAAGTCTTTCTAAAGGTTTAAAATTAAACTTCCTTATTTTATGTTACTTTACATAATGTAATTAGGTCATTATTTTTGAAATATTTATCTTCATAAAAATTCTCACGGAAAAAGCGGTCAGTCCGGTTTTTGTCATTGCACGGTTTTTTTGTTGTTGTTGTATGATCCTTTTAAAGGTCATTTTGTGAAAGTCCAATACTGTCTATCAGCCGTGTTGTAGGAAACCAGTTTTTAAAATGACCTTTTTACAAGTGAAGATATGATAATGGCCCACTGCTGGAAGATGATAAATTCAAGGGTTACATAGTTACAAAGGGGTTGATCTAAGAAGACACAAGATCTTACAAGACAATGTAAAAGTCTGTACATATGCAAAGGTGGTGGTTAGTTGGAATGTTGAAATGTTGTCATATCTTCAGGACACATACACACAAACACAATTAAATTAATTTGCATATCGATCGAGTTAGTAGAAGTAAGCGCACGAATTAATGGCCATTTAAATAAAAAACAAATTTTTGAATGCAACCAGCTGGGAATGTTCAAGAACGAAATTAGACCAGTGTCCTTTTACTATTATGACCACTGAATGAATGTAAATGTATAAATATTCATAAACTTCAAACAAAAAAATGTTTCTTTAATCAATTTCAAAATTTCAATATATTGATTCGGGTGTGTATCCTTTTTGCCCTTAAGCAGAGCTTAATTTGTACGAGTATCTTGTTTGTTTCCTTGTTTATAGTGTGTTAGATGTCCAGAACCGGTTTTTTGTTTAAGGTCATTTGATGTTGTTGATTCAAACAATTTATCATTTACCCCTTTTCCCATATAAACTGCATACATTTAATATATGCAAGGACATTGCAAAAGGACACTTATTCCATTTCTTATGTTTGGGAGAATCCTTACATCAGCAACAGCAATGATATTTTGTCTTGTGTGTTTGCTATGTGAAAAGATTTTCCCACTGATTTTGAAATGCCAGTAATTTATGCAAGATCACTCATTGACTGACTCACTAACCGGTTTGACCGGTCCATACAATAAAACCAAATAACTATTAAACAAATGGTCACCTTCTATTACTGTGAAGGAATATCTTTGTCTACAATGAAAAAGACAAACATAGAGCATCATATTCTTATATCTCTGTGCATATCAGTAAGAACTTCTCTTTGAGTATTTTGTGTGAATTTATTTTTTTTTTTTAATATTGTAAAACAGATATAAATGAATGAATGTATAAAAAATTATGGTCAAATTATTTGAAATTAAAATAATAACAAATCATTTGCTTTTAAATAGGCTTCTAATAAATAATGAAATTCTTTTTTTTTTTTTTTAATATATATAAAATCGTTATTAGGAACTTCTTATAATCAGAAAAAAAAATGTTCCTTAAGTACACAATGGATTTTGTCGCCACTTAGCGTTGGTATTGTTGATGCTGATATTGTTGTTTCAAATTGTAATCTTGTGCTTTAACTGGTGCCTGATGAGGACGTAGCAGATGTTGTGATTGTTGCTGTTGGTGTTGTGGTGCCGGTGTGGGTATTTTGATGACAATATCGGTAGGCTCTCTAATGACTTCAGCCTTGAAACCCTCTTTAGGATCGGCAGTATATTTTACAGTACGTATGAAACCATCAGAATCGACCACTGAGTAACTGCCAGTGATTACGCCGTTGTCACGTGATTCTTTACGGTTTTGGTAATTGGTGAATTCATCATCCTTAACATCGAAACCGAATTGATACGAGGAGTTTTTCTTTAAGGGCGAAAAAGAAGCGAAAATAATTTTTGGATTAATCAAAAATGAATGATAATATAGAAACTTATAGCATGAACTTATTCTTATTTTTCGCTAGTAAAAAAACATGCTTTAAGCAAATATAAAGAAATGTTATTTAAAAACTCAAGTCCCTAAAAAATGTGTGTGAAATCCATCGAATAGATATCATAGTAAAATTTAATATAAAATTAAGTATTTTATTCCTGTTATAAATAATTTTATACTTTATAGTCCCGAAGCAGTAATCGTCCTTACTATTTCAAAATTAAGAACAAAATTGTAGACCAGGGATCGAATCGTCGTATTCGTTATCGAAATTTTTCGATCGAAATCATTTCTTTATTTTCCAAAATAAAATACTAAGAGCAATTTTACTCTATCATAGCTAACGAGTTATGGTCCATAGTTAAAGTAAAAGTGAAACGAGGTCTGACCATTGTCCATCTTCTTTAAATAATAAACTAAAATATGAAATTTCGATTGATTTTACTCGATATCGAATGCGACGATTTGCCCCCAGACCTGGCATTTTAAACCGATTAGTTTAATAGATAAAAAAATCAATAAGTGATAAGATGTAGTTGTAAATTTTAAATCAGTGTGCATAGGTTATATATAAGTTTTTCATTCCGTTTTTAGAAAAACAAACACCTGGGGGCCAAATCACCGCATTCGTTATCGAAATTTTTCGATCGAAATCATTTTTTTATTTCCCAAAATAAAATGTTAACAATACTTTTTCTTTTTCACAGTTGAAGAGTTATGGCCCCTGGTTAAGAAAAAAAGCGAATCGTGGTCGAGCGTTTGGCCCCTGGACCCCATAAAATCTGTATATTCGTGATCCTTTTAACAAGCATAATTCCTAATTAAAATCATCGAAATCGGTTCAATAGGTCCCGAGATTTCAATGAAAATTTGAAAAAAAAAAACTTCAGGAGAAACAAATTATTTGTATACCTTTTACCACCGGATAGTCAGGGTATAATGAGTTTGTGCTAAAATTTGTAACTGCCAAAAATATTTTTCCTAGACCCACCTTCTTTTTACAGATCGACTCAAATATAGCGATGTCCTTCCGTCTGTGTGCCCATGTAAACCTTGTGATCCAATTGCAGGTCACAAATATGAATGTATTTTAATGAAATTTTATAAATTATTATAGGACGAACGCTATTGAAATTGGTGAAAATCGTTGCATATTCAAACGTAGTCTTAAATTGTCATAAGATTCAAATTATCTTCTAAATCTCAGTCAAATTAGGTTTGTGTGTATTTATTACATACATTAATTAGCAGTCCACAAGTAACCATTTAGGACAATTCTTAACCCCCCATTATAAAGATGCTTCCCGATCTTTGCAAAAATCCATCAAAAAACAATAATATTAAACCGATTTTGATCAAATTTTGTATTTGTATTGTATTTTTGCAAAAAAAATAAGTGACCTTAGCAAATGTGGTCAGGATCGATGGAACTTTTTGACCTGGTCCCATACATACCATCCGATTTGAACTCTTTTATATCTGCAGGCAAAAATATTAATAACAAGGCCAGTAAACTTTGGTTTACGCTTATTTTCTATATATCTAGTTATTGCTTCTGCAAAGCTGAATCCAAGACCCTCTTTCGAAACGAAACCAGCTATAATTTTCTTATTTGTTCTATGTTGTTCTTGTTATTGTTGTTATTGTAAATTTCTTTCTTCGACACTCGTTCACTCTTTCGTCTAATTTTTACTTGTCAAATTTACCATTTTAGTCAATTTTTCATATATAAAACGGTTAAAAAACAAGAGAATATATACATATCTATAATATTGATAGGCTAGGCGATTTCTTGTTACCGATGTTTTGTTCTACCGTTTTATCCCGATTTTGACAAAGCGTATATTATCTGAAAGGTATTTTTTTTTAGCTGTTCACCAGATTTACAGATTTTTAAATTTTTTCCTTTATTTTGAGTAAATTGCATTTAAAGTTGCTACTAACACATATTAAAAATTGCACATATGCTATGTGTGTGTTTATTAAATTTGTTAATGTGTTTGTTAACGAGTTTGTTATCTTCATTCACACACAGTATGTGTGTTATGTATGTGTTAGTAACAACTTTAAATGAGCATTAATCCCAAAAAAATGTTCCAGACGGTGCAAATCTCTATATCTGGTGGAGAGGTAAAAAGAAATACCTTTCAAATGTTTGTATGTATGTTTGGTCAAAATCGGTTATAAACTACAATTTTTACATCAGTCACAAGAAATTGCTTTGCCTATTAATATTATAGATTTGTACCTGAACCTTATAATATTTTTTTTCCTCAACATTGTTTTTTAAACTCTTTTTTTTTAACTCATACTCTATGTCTGTCTGTCTGTCTGTCTGCCATGGGTGGACCCCATTCCCCCTTATCCAATTGATCTGAAACTTGGCCCGTAGTCTTGTCGTGACTACAGATTAATTTTAAGATAGTCACACACAGTCACGGAGATATTCAAAACTCATATGCATAAGGAAAGAGTTTTAATAAAAACTTTGTTTTTATGGGTTAGATTATTTATCTCCCAACAGCATGCTTCGGTCCAACGATGAGCTTAAAATTTTTTTAAATAAAAATTAATTATCAAAAGTATTCTTTAACTCAATAATTTTTTTTTACTCTCAATATTGTTCAACCTAAAAAAATTACTTATTCTTAGAAAATAAATTTGACTTCAAAAAAGATAATGTAGTGGGTTAAGGGTAGCCCCGGACACCGTTATCTTCTTTAGGGCATGCGGGGTAGTCCTCCTTCTTTTCAGCAAGTGTTCGGAGTTGTCCTACTTTTTGCACTTCTCTACATAGTTTGATTTGTTGGCATCACTGTATTGCCGCTGTTATTTCAAATGACTTGGCATTACTTATGCCGTTTTCTTTTCTGACAAAAAATGTCGCCCTTTTTGCCCTTTTTACGAAAAGTGTATTTTTTTATATATTCTGAATTAAGAGCAACCTTATCTTATATATCAATCGAAAGGTCTCAAAGTCGAGCCCTCATAAATCACAAAAAATTCGAGCCATTGACTTCTTTCAGGTCATAGTGGGAGAATATTTCCCCATTGTTCCCCTTTTTTGAATATTTTCACCCTATGACCTTCCGATTGATATATAATACAAGGTTGCTCTTAATTCAGAATATATAAAAAAATACATTTTTCCAACAGAGGGCGACATTTTTTGTCAGAAAAGAAAACGGCATTACTTTGATTGCACAGTGATGCCAGCTTTTTGAGAGCAATAAGGGCGCAATAACTTAAAATAACAGTAAAAAGGCGTATATATCGAGTAAAAAGCACTATATGTAGTGCGAAAAGTAAAGAACACTTTAAAGGAAATATCAGAAAATTTTAATGAATGAATAGAAAATAATTTTATTCCAATAAAAGTTAAAGAAATTATTAAAACTCTGACTGATGAACCAAAATAATTTCTTACAATGGAAGAAACTAAAAGATTTTATAGCATTATTAAAGATTAACTGAAAAATTATGTAAATAAATTAAATTTAATTAACACGACTGATAACAAGCTCTGGTGCGATTATTTTTTTTTATTTTTATTAAAAATTATATTGCATTTTATTTTTACTTACCAGCACATAATGTGAACACATAATGTATATTTTCTTTAATCAAGTCGTAGTGGATGCCAGAAAGAAATAAATTGGTCCAGAAACTATTTCTGATATCATTAGAATCAAATATAATATTGATATGAATTGTCAAGAGTTTTATGAATATTTGAAGAAATGCGACAATAATATATTGATTCAAATTAGAAGCGTTGAAATTATAGAAATATACATTCCCGAAATATACATTCTCTTTATTTATAAACCACAAATTTTACGTTCAGAATAATTCTTTATGTTTTTTGTTAAATTTTTTTTAGCGGAAATAAACATTTTTTCTTTATAAAATATAATTTATTTTTATATTTTATAGCATTGTAGACTTAAAATAAATTAATTTATTTAAAATTGTCCTCTTTTTGGAGACAAATGTCCTCCTTTTTTAAGGTTGGCGTCCTTTTTTTTCTCAAAATGGAAATGGCAACCGTAAGTGAGTTTGTCTTGAATCGAACTAATGTTTTTTTTATATCCAAATTTTTTGGTCACGTCAAAAATTTTAAAAATTATCATTTATTTCAAAACTTTTAAAACTAAAAAAGTTATATCGCTCTTGTTATGCTTTTTATTGATTACCAGTACCGGGACTGATTGTCGTGTATGTTTTCAATATCAATTTTTTCTACGAAGTTTGTATTGTGCAATTAAAACATTTTATTTTATTTTTATACAAATCTTTCGCTTTCATAGTACTTCATATATTTTGTATAGGAGGTGCCACGCCCACTAGTCCTATCCTGCTCAGTTTTATCTGACTACTCACATCAATATCTGATGGAATCATACAAAGTATCAAGGCCCAGTTATATGCTATTATATATTTACTTTGTATGGGCGGTGGCACGACCACTGCTCTGATCACGCCCATTTTTTGTTGGACTAATCACATGAATAACTTATGGGCTCACGCGAAATCCCAAGCCTCTCACTATTACAATACGCGAGATATATGGCATGACTACTAACATTAATAACACAAGGGAACAAGGTTTTTGTTGCTTAAGAACTGAATGTTGTTTTTAAGGTTATTTGGGACGTTGAATCCAAATCTGCACTTGGTTTTTTTCTATCAGCTCGACTTTTCGCGATATAACGTTATGTGGAAAATTAAAGCACTTCCACTACATATGTTGGTATAACTTGAAAACGTCAACAGTATTATTGTTAAGCCGTGCTTACATTGGTTTTAAATTTGCCCAACAGTTTCAGAGATATCATGGCAGTTTTGAAAAAAACAATTAAAAAAAGGTCACAATACGATTAGTACCTGTAAGTTAAAAATGCGAGGTGATGAAGAAAAATAGAGATTAGATTTGAAATCAGCGACCTCAAATTAGTAAAAAATTGCAATAAAGTTCCAGTCAACACCAAAAAGGTTCAATTTTGTTCCCTTGTGTAATAGGTAACATAATACAAATTTGCAAAGCTCTCCCTGTCATAATACTCAATCAGCCCAAATACGAATATTTTCAAGGAATTTCTTTCTAACGGAAAATACTTTTCTCGAGAAAAAAAACCCTCCAATTATAAATTCAGCGTGAACAAAAAAATTAATAATAGTGCGTTTACATCTGAGGAAAATCTAGTAGATTTTAGTTGAAATCTATTTCAAAATCTATAACGTTTACATCTAACTTTTTTGACATTTTGTGGGATTTTGTTTCAGCAACAATAAACAGCTGATTAAAATAAAACATAAAAATAAACAATACCAAAAATAAACAAAATAATAGGAAAATGGAAATATGGAAAATTCCAAAAAGGAACAGATTTTATAATTATATTATGTATCAAAAATGAAAAAAAGCACAAACTGAAATAGAAATTTTGCGAAAACATCAGCATTTGTTAAATGTATTGTTTGAACAAAAAAAACAAATTGATTTTCCACAATTATTATTTACCAGATTGGAATGGGCACATGTCAGTGTAAAAAGTTATAACTTTTCAATTATTAAATACTTTTTTATTATAGATTCGTCTTTTGTTTTTTTTTTTTTTTTTTTTTTGCTAATAATTAATATTTTATTTCCTTTTTATTGAACTTGTTTACTTTTGTAGATTTTGCTTATAGTGCGTTTACATCTAAGCATAATCTAGTATATACGAGATTTCGGGCGAAATCTAGCTTATTTTTTCTAGATTTCCCATACAAAACAAAATCTAGCTCTTTACTAGATTTGTGCAAAATCTCACAAAATCTTGTCAAACTTGGGTACTACCAAATGATACTACTGTGTTTTTTTTAATACTGTAGTAGAAAATTACAACGCGTTGACTGAAAAATTGACATTTAAAAACAAAAGCAAACAAGTTGAATAAAAAGGAAATAAAATATTAATTATTAACAAAAAAAAAATGACGAATCTAAAATTAAAAAATATTTAGTAATTGAAAAGTTATAACTTTTTATACTGACATGTGCCCATTCCAATCTGCTAAATAATAATTGTGGAAAATGAATTTGTTTTTGCTGTTCAAACAATACATTTAACAAATGCTGATTTTTTCGCCAAATTTCTTTTTCAGTTTGCGCTTTTTTTATTTTTGATTCACAATATAATTATAAAATCTGTTCCTTTTTAGAATTTTCCATATTTCCATTTTTCTATTGTTTTATTTATTTTTGGTATTTCTAGTTTATATGTTTTATTTTAATCAGCTGTTTATTGTTGTTGAAACAAAATCCCACAAAATGTCAAAAAAGTTAGATGTAAACGGTATAGATTTTGAATTAGATTTCAACTAAAATCTACTAGATTTTCCTCAGATGTAAACACACTGTTAGATGTAAATGCACTATAAGTGGCATCATCGAGTTTCGAAGCCAGTTGTTTTGCTTATTGACAATTAATTTTTTATTTTTTTCTTGTGTGTGCAAAAGAAAATAAAATTATTTGAAAGAAAAATTAAATAAAAAACGAATAGCATAGCTATGGTGCGAGCACTTGTGGAGGAAATTGGTGCTAAAAGACAATTGCGATGAATTGGCTTCCCTTAAAGTTAAGAAAAGTTGTAGTTGGGCTTTAGTTGGTGGTCTTCGACCTACAAGATAAATAAAATATTTATGATTTTTTTTAGGGAAAAAACCAAACACAAATGCATTGAGAATACTATTTTCCATCGGCCATATTGTTACGCCCCAACGGCACTGTAGTGGTGTTGCCAGCTAGCTCGCCAAAGCAATTGGGTCTGGTACCAACCCACCACTACAGCCCAGGGACAAGCACAATTAAAAAAAAAAATAATCTAAAAAAACATAAAAACTACAGAACAAAACAGGTTGAACATTTCAGAGGGGAGACAAGATGGTATATCGCCAACATCCCCTCCCAACCATGGTCACTTTCTGCCGCACAATTTTCTACGCGACCCGGTCACCCACACACACTTTTACACTTACCACACTTACGTCATGTCGTTGACCTAACCCTTAAACAAAATTTAGCAACACATTATTGCATTGAGAATAACTACTTTTTTCCCATCGGCTGAACGATTTTTTTTCACAATAGGAGAATAGGGAAAAGTTAGAATTTTCATAAGGAATTTTTTTTTAGAATTTGGCTGAATATATATGATAAATTCAATTTGTATGGGATGTGCCACGCCCACTAAAAATATTTCGAAAAGTTTGTAACCTATAGTTCCTTCAGATACACACTAAGAGTCTGTAAATATTTCAGGAAGATCGGTCCAATGGTTTAACCTCCTATAAACTACAAACAAACAAACATATACACACTTATATATAGATAGATAAATATTTTTACAAGAAAAACTTAATATCGAATTTTTAAAAATGCTGTATAATATTTTGGTCTTCATTACAATGGTTAAAAAAAATCTATGAATCAAAAAAAAAAACATTAAAGACTCTAATTTGATGAAATTTAACCGTTTTTTGATGAAAGAGTTTCGCTTTAGTCAAACAACGCATCAAAGCGAACGAAGCTTTTTATAACCTACGTTTCACTTATAGAAAGTCAAAGGTAAATTTAGTGCACTTCATATCTTCAAGTATGCTAATAAAATAAGTTAAATATAAATGTTAAAACTATCGCAGCTGTGCAAAATTAATTAAATTTCAATCAAATTAAGAAACTACTTAATTAAAAATCGAAAAAGTAGGCGTGTTTCTTATTATCTTTTTTTAAATAGATTATACGCAAGTAACACAAGACTTTTAAGATAACAACATTATAATAATGTCTTATGTAAAACGCAGCATATGGTCTCCAAAGACTCATATTTATTTCTTTTTTTTTGTTATAAGTGAACGGTTCAATACAATTGCGAATGGCACAAGCACGCACACCTAACGTGACTATTATTACAATATTTATTATTACATATTATGCAATATAGATCATATGACACTAAAAACCAGAAAAATACAAAATATCAAACGCATTTATTGCTTTAAAGTGCGTTACCAATAACTGTAGTTTTCGATAAGTGAAAAAGTGCAAAAAGACTAGTTGCAAACTGGAGCAAATATGAAAGTTGAAAAGACATGAATATATTTTATGTTTTTTTTTTATGAAGGGAACGGAATGTTATTCCGACATGGGAAGCAAATGAGATTAAATTTAAATGAGATTATGTTTAAAAAACTAGAAAATCCCAGCCCTTTCTATTAAATACAAGAAAACGTATTTTAACTTTTTTTGCACTTAAATCAACGTCGTTAATGATCATTATTCATTTAATTGTGAATTGAACTTAAATGAAATTGATCGTATGTGTTAAAGTTATAACTTTAGCTAGCAATCTTTAAAAACAAATCTCATTAATTTTCAATGTATTTTTTTTTTTCTTCTTCTATAAACAATAAACATTACTTAAGATACAATTTTTGTTTTAATTTTTTTTTTTAGAGAATCCCACAACAATTGTAAACAATTCATGTATTCGAAATCATTAAATTATACCATGTCAAACTTACAATTTAACACAAAGATGAATTTTACAGATGAAAAAAAACGTAAAAGGTTATCAACTCAAGGTTGTATTTTTGGACAATAGCATTAAGCTCAATAGTTATTTACTATAAAAAAAAAATTTGGAAAAAATTAAAAGTAAGTAATGTACTCAGAGATACCCTACTTAGCAACATATTTCAATCATACATCATACAGACATAACATGTATCATCATACATATACTTCCGCTATGCAGGACAAAATTACTCTTGTTGTACCCTATACCACTATGTGGTTTGGGTATAATGACTTTGTGCTGCTGTTTGTAACAACCAAAAATATTTGACCTAGACCCATCTTTAATTATACCGATCGAATCAGAATCACTTTCTGAGTTGATTTAACAATGTCCGTCCGTCCGTCCGTCCGTCTGTGTGTCCATGTAAAGCTTGTAATCAAACTGCAGGTCGCAAATATGAATATATTTTGACGAAATTTGGTATATAAGCTTTTATCGGCCATGGGATGAACGCTATTGAAATTGGTGAGAATCGCTCCATGTTCAGACCTAGCCCCCATACAAATTACTCATATGAAATCGACATAAATTGCCATAAGATCCAAATTGTCATATAGATCTTACTCAAATTGGGTTTGTATGCGTTCATTATATCCACTAATGAGTAGTCCAAAAATGATCCCTTTGACCCCATATAGACCTGCTTCCCGATCTTCACTTAAATCTATTAAAAAACAAAAATATTGCACTGATTCTTCTCAAATTTTGTTTGTACATATTTTTGCAAAATACAAGAGACTTTACCAAACATGATCAGGATCGGTCCATTTTTGGACCTAGTCCCTTTATAGATATAGCATCCGATATGAACTTTTTCATATCTGCAGCCAAAAAAAATTAATAAAAATCCCACTCAAATTTGGTTTTTGCTTATTTTCAATGTCCAGTTAGTTGGGCCTAAGAGATAGGGTTTCTAAACGCATGGTATAGGGTATCGTATAGTCGGTCTAGACCGACTATAATTTTCTTACTTGTTTTCATTATACCCTATACCACTATGTGGTCAGGGTATATTGAGTTTGTGCTGATGTTTGTAAAATAAAAAATAATTGACTGATCAGAATCGACTTAGCGATGTCCGTCTGTCCGTCCTTTCATCTGTATGTCTGCCTCTCTATCGGTCTGTGTTTCCATGTAAACATTGTAATCAACCTACGCATCACAAATATGAATATATTTTGAAATTTGATATATCTGTGGTTTTCTGGAATAACCGCGTATGTCCATTTATGTCAGTTTTGAGTTAACGATGACAAATATATTAATTTCTAACGCTCTTTACATGTGTTAAATTTTTTTAAAAAAAATATAGACCATTTCTGAGTTTTTTCTTTAAATAACGATGTAACTTAAATGTTTATTAAATTAGTTTGCAGCACTATCGATGTATGTCAACATACGTTTGATCGCTGACAAATTATTTTCTCAGAAAACGACACATAGCGATATACGTTGTTATTAATGAAGAAAAATGCAAAATAATTTTGGATTAGTTTTCAGTTTATAACCACTTATAAAAACTTGTGTGTTTATTTCTGTTATTTTTTGTCACTATTATTCTTGATACGTTGTTATATTCTCATACTAAGTCCCTTTAACTTTTTGTTGACGAACAAAAAAATCCATTTTTCAAGCAACAACAGCTTATGTCTACATGGGTGGTTGCGTTGGTAGTTTTCTTTTTCAAAGAAAACGACTTTTGTCGACATAAGTTCTTTAATCTGCACACACTTTAAGTGTTATTTACATATTGTGTTCTTCGTCCTTCTCTAGGATCCATATCTACAGGACTGTTAAATAAAAAGCTCTAAAAACTTTATATTGAGCCCATAATTTCAAATATAACGTTTTTTTGGCTCCCCTGAACATTTTGATTTTATCACATACGCGGTTATTCTAGAAAACCACAGATATAAGCTTTCATTGGCCATAGGACAAACTTTATTTAAATTGGTGAAAATCTGTGTATGTTTAGACCTAGTCCCCATACAAATGATCTTTATGAGATTGACTTAAATTACCATAATATCCAAATTATCACATATCTCGGTTAAATTGGGTTTGTGCGTATTTATTACAACCATTAATTAGGAGACGAAAAATAACCCTATTGTCTAGTCTTAGTCATAGATCCTATATAAAACTGCTTCCTGATCTTCACATAAATCTATAAAAAACAAAAATATTGCAAATTTGTTTTATATATTTTTTTGCAAAAATAAGTGACTTTACCAAATATGGTCAGGATCGGTCCATTTTTCGACCTAGTCCCCATATAAATATAGCATCCGATATGAACTTTTTCATATCTGGAAGCAACCAAATTAATAGCAATAGCACTAAAATAGTGTTTATGCCTATTTTATATACTTAGCAAGACCCTCTCTCGAAACGCATAGTATAGGGTATTAGATAGTCGGTCTACATCGACTAAAATTTTTTAAATTGTTTCTTTTTACTTACTTTGTTTATAGTCTCGTTTTTTGGGTTACTTTTTACTACATTTTATAATAAACGTAATCTATAATATTAATAGGTTAGGCGATTTTTTGTGACCAATGTTTTGTCCTAACGTTTTATCCTGATTTTGACAAAACGTGTATTTTTCGAATGGTATTTCTTTTTAACTGTTCACCAGACTAACAGATTTTAAAATTTTTTCCTTTATTTTGAGTAAATTTTATTAAAGTTACTACTAACACATGCTTAAAATTTAACAATGCTATGTGTGTGTTTAATAAATTTGTTAATGTGTTTAATAAAAATGAGTTTGTTTTTTGTGTTGATTTGTGAATTGGCTATAATTGATAAGCATACATTAAGGGCCTTTATTTAATGAAAAAATAAATTTTCCTAGAATTCGCACTCGAATTTCGAGGGCTGGAATCTGCTAGTTCTTAATAATATCTCGTATTACAAGCCAAGAAATTAAATATTTTACAAGGAATGAATTCTCAACTAGCGTTTATGGAAAACCATTTTTAGAAGATTGTACATTCCTTAAACACTGTATAAAATATAAAAAATAAAAGACAAAAAATATGTATATCAACAAATTAGATGCAGTATTTCGAGAAATGTGGGATATCAACAATTTTTAAATTTGAACTTTTAATTTGCTCATTGTTGAAAGTTTAAATAAGTTTTTCATTGTATAATTCTCTTTTGACAGTTAGATGTACAAATTAACATTTGACAACATGATTGTGAATTGTAACAATTTTTATTAAATTAATTAATTGGAACTAGCAGATTCCAGCCCTCGAAATTCGAGTGAAAACTTTAGGAAAATTTTGTTTTCATTTAATAAGGACCCTAAAGGTATGATAATCGATTCTAGCCAACTCACAACACTTTTGAAATCTCGTTATTGGTTTATGTCCAATTATTGTTTTATGTCCAGAATTATTTTTTAATTCAACACAATTATTATTGTGAATGAGGAAAACAAACACACAATCACATTAACAAATTTAATAAAACACATATAGGCATTATATAATTTTATGTATGAATTAGTAGCAATTTTAAATGCATTTTACTCCAAAAAATTTAACAAATTTAAAAATCTCTAGGTCTGGTGGACAGCTTAACAGAAATACCTTTCAAATAAGATACGTTTGGTCAAAATCGGGAGAAAACTGTTTAACAAATCATCGGTCACAAGAAATCACCTTACCTATTGCTATTATAGATAAGAAAATTTTATAATAACTTAAAAACAAAACAAAAAAGAAATGCGTTTTGTTCAATTTTTTTTTTATATTTGTTTGTTACTGTATTGTCCCATATGTAAATAATGTCCTTTGAAAATTTTATATTTGTATATTTTTTAGGTCTAAGAAACAATTGATTAAAATTTAATTAAATATATTAAATATACATATTAATCAACTTTTGTTTTAGTTTTTCAAACTAATTGTTACTTGCGTTAAAAACTATTCTCTTTTTAAAATTTTTTGAAGTTTTGTGAAATTATTTTATTTTGTTTATTTTAATTTAGATTTAATTTTATATTTATACCTTTGATGACCCAAAAGGCGCATTTTTGCCATTTGGCGTATTTGATAAAAAGGTCTGTTTTGACAATAGTCGTTTAGAATCAGATAAACAGATTATCAAACAAGAGTTAATTGAGTTCACAAAATTTCTTATGTTCACTAAAAAAAAATCCATCACACAATTTTTCGAATAAATTATGATAATGTTGTTAATTTTAAAAAATAAATTTTAGAGGGTAAAAAAAATCGAAGAGTATGAAAATTGGCTTAACAATTTAAATGAACTTGTCGCTCTCAATACATAAGAAAGAAAACACTCCACCCTCTCCACATCGAATAATATTTTATGAAATTCTGAACAAGCATCGTGACAAAACTTTTATATATACAGATTGATGTAGATCAAATGATGCAGTATCTTTTGCGGTCACCCTAGAAGACAAAATAATTACAAACTCTTTTCTTCCTAAATTCAGCTCTATTTCTTCTGCTGAAATAATAGTAATATATGAAGCAATTGAACTCTGTCAGAGATCTGGTAATTTTGCGATATGCACAGATTCTCTGTCAGCAATCCACGCCATCACTTACAATTAATAACAACAATGTTTATGCAATCAATATGAGAAACACACTGATTACACTTTTCCCTAAAATTATCATAGTTTGGATGTCCGTTCAGTCTCCAATTACATGCAACGAACTCACTGATTATGCTGTCTGTCACATTAGCACACAAATCACCATTAACTATGACTATTAATATAAATCTTTCCGAAATAACGAAAACTGTAAATAGGAATCTCACACAATAGGAATCTCAACATCTGAAATGATACAAATAATTGGTATAATTCAGTTAACCCCAACAGAAAAAACATTTAATCTTATATTTGTAAGATTACGACTATGTCATGCCAAACTTACTATTAGTCTTTCATATCGGGTAGTGATCCCCCTATTTGTAATTGTGACAACAATAGCCTCCTAAATATAGGACACTTCCTTTGTGTTTGCCCCAAGTTTGTAAACCGTAGAAATCAAATATTTTCAGGAACTAATTCGATCACCATATTATTGCATCCCTCAGCTACCTCCAGCAAACAAATTATAAGCTATATAAAAAATACTAGCAGATCCCAGCACTCGCAATTCGAATGCAAATTCTAGGAAATTTAATTTTTTCATTTAATAAAGACCCTAAAGGTATACAAATCAATTTTAGCCAATTCACAATTCAACACTTTTTAAATATTGGTTTGTGGCCGAAAGTATTTTCAATTCAATTATTATGAATGAAGACAACAAGTACATTAACAAATTTAATAAACACACACATATCAGTGTATTATTTGATGTATGTGTTAGTAGCAACTTTAAATGCATTTTAGTCCAGAAAAATTTAAAAATTTAAAAATCTGTATATCTGGTGGACAGCTAAAAAGAAATACCTTTCAAATAAGATAAGCTTGGTCAAAATCTGGACAAAACTGTGGAACAAATCATTGGTCACAAGAAATCGCCTTACCTATTAATATTATAGATTAAATTTAATAATCATATTTGAAGAATTTAATATCTTCAAATTATTTTACTGAAAATTGTGGTCTTCTCAAAAATTACTACCATCCAAAATTAAATTCAAATAATAACCTTTTCTGTAAATATTAATAAAAATTGTATAGCTATAACTACCTATTAGCTAAGCTTAAGGTCTAGCTGCTATAGCTAATTAAAAATTATATTTAGTATGTACATTTATGTAATACCTAAATTGTGAATAACATAAATAAACAAATAAAAATTAAATGGAAATATCAGAAAGGCAAAACTAATTAATTTACGATTTAAGTAACTAAATTAATATCCTTGTTTTAAACTATCAAGTTTCGTTTTGGATATATTCACTTTTCCAAACTCAAACGCTGAAGTCAAAGGAGTGTTCAGTGAAATGAATTTTTTGAAATTCTCCAATTCATAATTCCGTTAATTCTTTAATTTCATCAAATGTTTCTACAAAATTTAACTAAATAAATTAAAATTCTATATAAAGCAATAATATGAAACATAATGAAGTTTTACATGTTTGTACGTTTGTTTGTCGTTTATAAGAGACTACACCACTGGCCCGATCGTCTTGAAATTACAGTAGGAAAAAAGAAGAAAAAAAAAGTTTTTTTTTTTGATTTTTCAAGTGTGTGTGGTACCTCCCATATAAAGTGAATTTTTAACATCTAATTTTAACATATAATATATAGAGTACTACGACAGCAAAACGTCCATGTACGTATAGCGGAATCGGACCAATGGGCGTGGCATCCACCATACAAAGTAAATATTTAATGTCATATAACTGGAGTACTATAATAGAAAAAGCGTTGGGACTTTGTGTGAGTTCATGAGTTATTAATGTGAGTAGTATACACAAAAAATGGGCGGGATCGGACCAATGGGCATGGTACCTCCTGTACAAACAAATATGAAGTACTCTGAAAATGACAGTCTTAAAACTTTTGACAAATACATTAATTACCAATGTGAGTAGTTGTAGAAAATATGGGCGGAATCGTAAAAATCGACAATATTAAAAATCGCCAAAATCAAAAAACGCAAAAAAAAAATTGTCAAAATCAAAAATCTCGAAAAAATGGCAAACCAAATATCGAAAATAACAAAAATCACAAAAATACAAAAATCGCCAAAACCGAAAATAGCGAATAACAAAAATCGCCAAATCAAAAATGGGAAAAAAACAAATATCGCAAAAATCGAAAAAAATCGCCAAAGTCAATAATCGTCAGAATAAAAAATCGCCCAAAAAATCTAAAACCAAAGAACAACAACCTCCAAAATTGGATTAAATAGTTTTCCACAAAATGTAATCCCAGTTTCTTATTTCGATACGATGGGTGTAGCAAAGCGCATCGGGTTTCAGCTAGTATACTTATAAAGTATTATCAAATACTGGTTCTTCTTAGCGCTTTTCATTTCATTCAAATTTAGCGCCTATCAGCGCTTTTTGTGGTACTGTTGTGCAAGTGAAATTGTTATATAAGTCCCATAAGTCCCAGAGTTTAACAAAAATTCTGAAGAAACAAAGAAATTTTTGGTTGGTTTCAAAATAACCGGTTGATAAAAAAAAACAGAACAAAGTAGAACGTTTTGAACAATTGGTTCTACTTTTTTTTCGTATATCCACTTCGCAGAACCAGGAAATTTAATTAAAATATCAAAACTTATGCCGTTTTCTTTTCTGACCAAAAATGTCGCACTTTATTTCCACTTTTTTCGAAAAGTGTATTATTTTATATATTCTGAATTACAAGCAACCTTATCATATACATCAATCGAAAGGTCTCAAAGTCAGCCCCTCGTAAATAGCAAAAATTGCAGCCATTGACTTCTTTCATGTCATAGTGTGAGAATATTTCCCTATTGTTCCCCTTTTTGAATATATTCACCCTATGACTTCAAAGGGGATAATAATCAAATTTTTTGCTTTTTATGCTACCTTTCAATTGATATATAATATAAAATTGCTCTTAATTTAGAATATATAAAAAAATACACTTTGCGAAAAAGTGCAAATAAAATGTGAAATTTTTTGTTAGAAAAGAAAACGGCATTAATTTCATGAAAAATGTCTTTTAATTGTCCCAATTATCAGAAATGGATGCGAAATTGGGATTTTTTATGTTTCTAGTAGATACCTCCTGAAATGTGGGCCACAATCTTGGGGTAAAAAGAATTGGAGGCATAAGAATTAGAAAAAAATTTGGAAAATAAAAAAGAATTCTCAAAATGAATTTTGTATATTTTGAATAAAAATTTTGCACAATTTACCAATTATGTACAGGGTGGTCCCTCTAGTGTTTGCATTTTCACCTACAGGTTTTTATCCCCTATACCACTATGTGGTTTGGGTATAATGACTTTGTGCTGCTGTTTGTAACAACCAAAAATATTTGACCTAGACCCATCTTTAATTATACCGATCGAATCAGAATCACTTTCTGAGTTGATTTAACAATGTCCGTCCGTCCGTCCGTCCGTCCGTCCGTCCGTCCGTCCGTCTGTGTGTCCATGTAAAGCTTGTAATCAAACTGCAGGTCGCAAATATGAATATATTTTGATGAAATTTGGTATATAAGCTTTTATCGGCCATGGGATGAACGCTATTGAAATTGGTGAGAATCGGTCCATGTTCAGACCTAGCCCCCATACAAATTACCCATATGAAATCGACATAAATTGCCATAAGATCCAAATTGTCATATAGATCTTACTCAAATTGGGTTTGTATGCGTTCATTACATCCACTAATGAGTAGTCCAAAAATGATCCCTTTGACCCCATATAGAGCTGCTTCCCGATCTTCACTTAAATCTATTAAAAAGCAAAAATATTGCACTGATTCTTCTCAAATTTTGTTTGTACATATTTTTGCAAAATACAAGAGACTTTACCAAACATGATCAGGATCGGTCCATTTTTGGACCTAGTCCCTTTATAGATATAGCATCCGATATGAACTTTTTCATATCTGCAGCCAAAAAAATTAATAAAAATCCCACTCAAATTTGGTTTTTGCTTATTTTCAATGTCCAGTTAGTTGGGCCTAAGAGATAGGGTTTTTAAACGCATGGTATAGGGTATCGTATAGTCGGTCTAGACCGACTATAATTTTCTTACTTGTTTGAGTATGGCAACACCTATGTCAGCTGTGTTATGACAACAAGTTAGTATAATGTATGAGGTTTACGAAATGAGTTGACTTATGCTTGAACAAAGTTGGAAAATATTTAAAAACTTATTTCCAAAGAGATGAATCTTATGCCGAAAATGTAAGAAAATTACGTCCAGAATTCGAAAAAAAAGGAACGCCTTCCAGGCAATATGTGGACAATTTTGTCAAATGTGTGCGTGGAACTTTATTGCTATTGGATAAAACAACACTTATTCGGCATCGTACGCAGGAATGTGAACTAGCAGATTCCAGCCCTCGAAATTCGAGCGCAATTTCTAGGAAACTTTATTTTTCAACTTAGCCAATTCACAAACCAACACTTTTTGGTTTATTATTATTGTGAATGAAGATAACAAACTCATTAACAAACACATTAACAAATTCATAATTTTATATTTTATGTATGTGTTAGTAGCAACTTTAAATGTAATTTACTCAAAATAAAGGAAAAATTAAAAAAATCTGTAAATATATACGTTTGGTCCAAATCGGGATAAAACGGTAGAACAAAACATCAGTCACAAGAAATCGCCTAGCCTATTAATATTATAGATTTTGCGTAACAATCTCGGTATGATGAACTACAAAGTTCAATTAGTGAAGGAAACATTTGCGGTTCTCTAATTGGGCTACGGAACGTTTGGAAGAAGAAGCATTTTTACCGAAAAATCATCTTTTCTCGGTGGTTACGTCAACAAGCATGATTATTTCATCTGGGGTACAGAACTGCCACTGCTGAGAAGCCCATATACCCTGAACGTTTTGGCTAACTGTTAAGGATGAGTGTTACTCTTATCAATCAGCGTCGATTGAGGCACTAAAAAACAGCTCCATACTATTGAAAATGTACTGAAAAATTGAGTTGCTGGTATGGGATACTAGACACATTTTAATGAAGTAGTGTTCCATTGATAACCGCAAGAATTGTACTTTCGAATAAAAAAACCGGAATGAAAAAAAATTTTGAGTTTTTTATTTATAGCGAAATCAAAATGCAAAACTTTAAGGTCCACCTTGTATGTGAATCTAATGCCGTTTTCTTTTCTGACAAATAATGTCGGCTTTTTTTGCACTTTTTTCGAAAAGTTTATTTTGTTATATATATTCTGAATTAAGAGCAGCCTTATATTATACATCAATCGAAAGGTCTCAAAGTGCTGTGTTCATAAAATGCAAAAAAAAATTTGATTATTATCCTCTTTGAAGTCACAGGGTGAAAATATTCAAAAAAGGGGAACAATTGGGAAAATTTCTAACAATATGACCTGAAAGAAGTCATTGGCTGCAATTTTTGCGATTTAAGAGGGCTCGACTTTGAGACTTTTCGATTGATGTATAAGATAAGGTTGCTCTTAATTCAGAATATATAAAAATATATAAAAGTGCGCAGAAAATGTGACATTTTTTGTCAGAAAAGAAAACGGCATTAGATTCACATACAAGGTCAACTTTAAGAATCTAAAATTGTAGTTATGAGACTTTTTCTTTATCACAATCTTAGATGCGTTACATTGAAAAAATACTTCATAGTCCGAATATGTTCGGTAGGAATGTGTATGAGTACTACAACAGTTCTATTTATCGATTTTAATGAAAATTGATATGGAAATAGTGTTAAACGTTTTTCAGACGTTAAAAATAAAAAAAAAAAATTAAAATAAAAATATTTTCAAAAAACAAAAAACCAAAAACTCGGGCAAATATACCCGAAATATGTGTAAGATCAGGCTCATTTTTGGTACACATTATTTGTTTTTCAAACACTATGTCCGTACCATCGAAATCGATTAAGAATTAGGCATACCCCCATACAAAGTTAAACTTCCCCTTACAAATCCCTGGATCGAAATACATTTTAGACCCACAGTTTCTTCAGCAGAGTTGCTCAGAATGATTCCTAGTTTATTTTCTGCATATAGGATTTTGCGGGAAAAAATCGACCCGCCCTAGTATACAAGGGTATACGTTTTAAACCATGTATGTAAGTACATATGTATATCATAGAAGCAATGAAATGAATAGGAATTTTTTTTTTGTTGCCATGTAATGCTAAAAATGCAATTAACGGATGAATGCAGATTCTAACAGACAACAAGCACACAGAAATGTATAGGCAGAATTTGTAGTAGGTGAAACTGACTTTTGTTTGTCTGTTGTTTGTTGTAACCAATAATGTAGGTTAAGGTAGTAGTTGTTGTTACCAACTATCATACCAACTTTGGGTGCAGCAAAAAAAAAAGATTATTAAGTACAAGAATAAAACATGTTATGACAAGTAAAATTGCTGTAAAAGAGCTACACTGGAAATACAGAAATTGAAAGTAAATAATACTTACAAACTATTTTGTTGTCAAGAGGCAATTATTAAGAATTATAATATCTAACAAATTTTTAAAGAAATTCAAAGCAAAAAAAAAATGTTTAAATATCATTAACAAGCTGCAGAAACTGGTTACCAAAAAAAAAAAAAAAAAAAAAAATTCAAATAAAAAAAAATGAAAGGAAACTAATAAATAATTTCGTGTTACGTATCAACTAAAATATAAATTCATGAAACATATAAACTTTTTCTTATACCAACTAACTACACTCGATTGTTTGAAAACAACAAGAAAATCAATCAATATGCATTTCCGTACGGAAGCTTATGGGAAAATGAAATATGTTAAAACAAAATAAATAAAAAAAAAACACAACATGCAGCATCCGTTTGTCTAGCAAATTTTCAATATTATCTTGGAATCTTTTCGTTGGTTTTAACGCTAATAAACTTTAAACACTGACACAATTGGAATTCATGCATGAAAACATGCTGTAACTTGTTACTAACTACCACTATTTATTTATTGCCAACCAACTGGCAAAAAATTTTAATAGTGTTAATGACCTTATGCTGTAGTTGCATCGTTTCCATGTTTCCATGGTAGTTATATCATTGGTAACTAAACATATGTATGTATGTACATTCATTTTGAAAATTACGTATTTGTACAACCAACGTATTTTTAACAACTGTGACAATTGCGATTTTATTCAAAAGTCATTAACAATGAATGGTTTAAAAAAAAAAAAATCACCAAATGATATTGAGAAATTACGATAGTTTTGTTTCTCAAATTATTTCCCCTTCAATTTTTATTTTATACTTACATCATCATATTCATCTTCCTCTTCTTGTAATTGTTGTTTACTCTTGGGTCTGGGTGCTTGATATTGTTGAGCCACCGGTTGTGGTCTGGGTCTAGGTGCTGGAGCGGCAGCCTGTGGTTGACGATAAGCTACTTGCTGAGGTTGATATTGGATCTAAAAGAAATTTTTGAAAAATAAATTAATACTCCATTAAAAAATTTGTGTATAATTAAAGTTTTAGTTTTTTGTTGTTGTTGATGTTGTAAGTTTGTATTTTCACAAATAGCGAAAAAGTATGCGTGTAGTAAATTTTGAAAATATCGGTTGGTTGTTTAATCGTAATATAATGGACAATTGAGAAAATATTAAATAGGACTTTTACGTTATTGTTTTTATAGAAAAAAAAAATAAATTTTTACCACAAACAAATTTTGCTGACAAGAGAGAAAACTTTAATGGAGAGAGAAAGAGATCAACTCAGGTGGAAATTGTGCCTAAAAGAAGACAAAAGAAGTAATACTTTCGAAATAATAAAGCATTTTCAATAGATTCCGGATTCTAATCTTTTTTCAAATCTTGATCCTTTTACACGTGCTTTTTTTTTTGGCAGATTAGCAGGTTTGGCTGTTTTGTGACAAAAATAAAATGAAGAAGCGCAATTTTTTACGAATAATTTTTTAATACAATTTTTTTGCACATTTTATTAATTTTATAAAAATAAAAATTACCTTCAATAAAGTTAAAATAATTACCTATCTTACATATTTAAAGAATTTATGAATAAACTTTGCATTCAAGATTTTTTTCAATATTTTTCTTCTCTCAAACCTCTATAACTAGAGTTCTAATTAACGTAGGCTGTTGACATATGTAGGTCTAAGAACACTCAGTGGATCAAGCTCCTTCTTTTGAGCTATTAACTGCTTAAATTCGTTGGGTTTGAGGAAAGTTATGCGTGGAGAATCAACTTTACTTTTACTGTACGTTAACTTATCTTGACATATTTTGGCATTACTGTACGTTAACTTCTCTTGGCAAATTCGTTGGGTTTGAGGAAAGTTATGCGTGGACAATCAACTTTACTTTTACTGTACGTTAACTTCTCTTGGCAAATTTTGGTATTATATTATAAAAATTAATATAATATAATATAATGATGCGGAGCAGCAGGGGTCCTCTAGTTTTTTTTAAATTATTCTTCAAATTCGAATACCATTTTCATTTAAAGTGAAATGCTTTTCTTTTTTTTTTGCCAGTATTTATTATAATTTATTATTTATTATATTTTTGTAAAAACAATGATGAATTTGTATCTGAAAAATAAATTACTTTGTTGTACAGTGCAATGATTGCAAAACGCAGACTTGCACTAAATTTGTAATATGAAGACGTATAATCGTATAGAAAGAGTTTCAATTTGTAGATCTGTGAAGAATCTAGTAGATTGTATGGTCGATCTAGCAGATTATGAATCTGCTAACTATGCTAATTATGAATATATAACTAGAATAGGCTGCTATTATACATACATACATATATCCCACCTATACCTCTAAAGTGAGTCAACTCAAAATTTACAAATTTTCAGTAGAGGCAACAAACGGTTTTTTTAATCTTTACTATAAAATTTAAAACAGTTGTTTCGTTGTAAAGAATTGCGAATAATAAGTATACAACAGTAGTTGTTTTTGCGATTTTTTCAGTGATCATCAAAAATAACAAGTTTTTTGGGTGGAACTCAAAATATGTCTTTTTAGTGAACTCTAAAGAAGCTACTGTACAACTGTATTTATACCCTATACCACTATGTGGCTTGGGTATAATGACTTTGTGCTGCTGTTTGTAACAACCAAAAATATTTGACCTAGACCCATCTTTAATTATACCGATCGAATCAGAATCACTTTCTGAGTTGATTTAACAATGTCCGTCCGTCCGTCCGTCCGTCCGTCCGTCCGTCCGTCTGTGTGTCCATGTAAACCTTGTAATCAAACTGCAGGTCGCAAATATGAATATATTTTGATGAAATTTGGTATATAAGCTTTTATCGGCCATGGGATGAACGCTATTGAAATTGGTGAGAATCGGTCCATGTTTAGACCTAGCCCCATACAAATTACCCTTATGAAATCGACATAAATTGCCATAAGATCCAAATTATCATATAGATCTTACTCAAATTGGGTTTGTATGCGTTCATTACATCCATTAATGAGTAGTCCAAAAATGATCTCTTTGACCCCATATAGAGCTGCTTCCCGATCTTCACTTAAATCTATTAAAAAACAAAAATATTGCACTGATTCTTCTCAAATTTTGTTTGTATATGTTTTTGAAAAATACAAGAGACTTTACCAAATATGATCAGGATCGGTCCATTTTTGGACCAAGTCCCTATATAGATATAGCATCCGATATGAACTTTTTCATATCTGCAGCCAAAAAAATTAATAAAAATCCCACTCAAATTTGGTTTTTGCTTATTTTCAATGTCCAGTTAGTTGGGCCTAAGAGATAGGGTCTCTAAACGCATGGTATAGGGTATCGTATAGTCGGTCTAGACCGACTATAATTTTCTTACTTGTTTTTTTTTGCGAAAGACTAGAAAAATCGATGTAAGATTTTTACAGTGGATAGATGTGAAAATTGAAAAATTTTGAGTTGACTCACTTTAGAGGTACAGGTGCGATATGCATAATAAGTTAAAAGACTTTTAAAAATTCATGTGAGTTCGATCACAAGGGAGATGTGTAAAGTAATCTCGTAATTAATTAAAGATTTTTTATGGCACTTTTTTAAAATCAAACAGAAAGCGTCATCTATGTATCACTTATAGCAATCAACTGTTGGGGCTCTGCTAAAATAAAAATATTTATTATTATTTCAACTGGTTTATTTTTAATTGTTCATTTTTCGTTTTTCATTTTTTATTTTTCATTTTTAATATTTCGTTTTTCATTTTTTATTTTTCATTTTTCAATTTTTTATTTTTCATTTTTAATTTTTTATTTTTCATATTTCTTTTTTATTTTTCAATTAAAATTTTTCGTTTTTCATTTTTCCTTTTTAATTTTTATTTTCATTTTTCATTTTTCATTTTTCATTTTTCATTTTTCATTATTCATTTTTCATTTTTATTTTTATTTTTAATTTTTTCTTTTTATTTTCATTTTTTGTTATTTATTTTTCATTTTTTTATTTTTATTTTTCATTTTTTATTTTTCATTTTTGATTTTCCATTTTTCAAATTTTATTTTTAATATTTAATTTGTTATTTTTAATTTTTAATTTTTTATTTTTCATATTTCTTTTTTATTTTTCATTTTAAATTTTTCGTTTTTCATTTTTCCTTTTTAATTTTTATTTTCATTTTTCATTTTTTCTTTTTATTTTTTATTATTTATTTTTCATTTTTTATTTTTATTTTTCATTTTTTATTTTTCATTTTTGATTTTCCATTTTTCAAATTTTATTTTTCATTTTTCATTTTTAATTTTTTATTTTTCATTTTTTCTTTTTCATTTCTATTTTTTATTATTTATTTTTCATTTTTAATTTTTATTTTTCATTTTTTATTTTTCATTGTTTATTTTTCATTTTTGATTTTCCATTTTTAATTTTTTATTTATATTTTTCATTTTTTATTTTTTGTTTTTCATTTTACATTTTTTATTTTTAATTTTTACTTGTTATACCCTATACCACTATGTGGATATGGTATAATGACTTTGTGCTGCTGTTTGTAACATCCAAAAATATTTGACATAGACCCATCTTTAATTATACCGATCGAATCAGAATCACTATCTGATTCGATTTAACGATGTCCGTCCGTCCGCCCGTCCGTCTGTGTGTCCATGTAAACCTTGTAATCAAACTGCAGGTCGCAACTATGAATATATTATGATGAAATTTGGTATGTTAGCTTTTATCGGCCAAGGGATGAACGCTATTGAAATTGGTGAGAATCGGTCCATGTTCAGACCTAGCCCCCATACAAATGACCCCTATGAAATCGACATAAAGTCCCATAAGATCCAAATTGTCATATAGATCTTACTCAAATTGGGTTTGTATGCGTTCATTACACCCATTAATGAGTAGGCCAAAAATGAACCCTTTGGCCCCATATAGAGCTGCTTCCCGATCTTCACTTAAATCTATCAAAAAACAAAAATATTGCACTGATCCTTCTCAAATTTTGTTTGTATATATTTTTGCAAAATACAAGAGACTTTACTAAACATGGTCAGGATCGGTCCATTTTTGGGCCTAGTCCCCATATAGATGTAGCATCCGATATGAACTTTTTCATATCTGCAGCCAAAAAAATTAATAAAAATCCCACTCAAATTTGGTTTATGCTTATTTTCTATGTCCAGTTAGTTGGACCTAAGAGGGTTTCTAAACGCATGGTATAGGGTACCGTATAGTCGGTCTCGACCGACTATAATTTTCTTACTTGTTTATTTTTCATTTTTAATTTTTTAATTTCCATTTTAATTTTTAGTTTTTCATTTTTATTGAAATTTTTCATTTTTTATTTTCCTTTTTTATTTTAATTTTTCATTTTATATTTTTTATTTTTCATTTTTTAATTTCCATTTTAATTTTTTGTTTTTCATTTTTTATTTTCATTTTTCATTTTTTATTTTCCATTTTCATTTTTTATTTTCCATTTCTGGTTTCCATTTTCCATTTTTCATTTTTTATTCTTTATTTTTCATTTTTTATTTTTCGTTTACTATTTTTCATTTAAAATTTTTTTTCTCATTTTTTATTTTTCAATTTTCATTTTTCATTTTCTATTTTTAATTTTTTATTTTTCACCACATAAAACTCTTCAATTTCAAGACAATAATCGTACTTAAATCTAAAATATGTTAATAGTTTCAAACATCATTTTTCGGGAAGATATAAAAAATATTTTAAAGAGCAATAATTTTGAGTAATTAAAATTTGGACACAGAAATATGAAAATTTTGCAATATTACATTTTATAGGGGGTTTTAATCCAAAGATTGGGCGAGTTGTGGCCAAAACTCTTTTTCTAAAATTCCAAGAATTATTTATTTTAAGAACTAAAAATAATCAGCTTTTTTGTGTATAACGAGCGATTGAAAACAAAATTCCAAATGATTTTTTGCTATTAAAATTTTTAAAATAGCACCCTTGGATTTTTTTAAATATTTTTACTGTTTTCGATTCGGAAGGATCATTCGTTTTATTTACATTAGTATCCCCTCTTAATTTTTTGGAGAAAGGGAAGGATTTGTTTTTATTTTTATTTTTTTTTTCAAAAATTTATGGTATCGGAAAAATTCCAAATATCTTCAAGAAATCCAAATCTTTGACAGGAAATATTTCTTATTTTGTCTCAATGGAAGATAGAAAACATATTAAACCAACCGAATACAATGTTAATAAAAAATGTAAAAGTTGTCCAGCAATATTTATTATTTGAAGTGAATCTTTTCAAAAGTTTGCGTTTTTTATAAACAACAACGCATTAATTTTGTATCCTTAATGTTGCCAATTGTTTTCTAGCGTTGCTATCAAATTGTGTGTGTTTTCCATGAGTTTTTCATGTTAATTTTGAGCATTTACCAATAATAAACATTGTTGATTTTTTTGAGTTGAGTTTTTAGTATTTTGTTTGTTTAATGGAAAATAAAAACTGAACAAAAAAAAATCATACCTGTTGAGGTTGATGTTGCAAATATTCGCGCACAACAGGAGCAACATAAGCTTGTTGCTGATGCTGTTGCGAAGCACGAATCTATATAACAACAAAATAAAAAAGCAACAATTTTTGCTTTAGTATACAAAATTTCATATTAAACTTATTCTACTTATACTAGATCGAGAACACATACTTGTTCATGTACATTATCCTTGACACGTAATTGTTGACCAGGTGGAACATATTGCTGTTGGCTTTGCTCGGAGTTTTGTTCATAGATGGGCGTTGCATCAGCCGAAGGAGCAGCCCCAGTTTGATGTTGCAATTGTTGATAGTATTGCCGCAAATAAGCTGGATCGATTTGTTGATGTTGTTGGCCATTAACAGCCGTTTGGCCAAATAAGGCCAATGAAAAAATTATCACAAAAGAACGCATGGTTATTTCTTTATTGTTTCTTTTTTTTCTTTGTTTTGTTATTATTTTATATAATTGAATTATTTTTTACTTAAAACAAAAATTAATCTACTTATGTATTTTTTTTGGACAATTGTTATTTCATCACTTTTTGGCAAAAAAAAAAATTAATTTTAAAATCGCACTCACTTTAAGTTAAACCTTTACTACAAGACGTTAAACGGTACTAATTTAAAATACGTCCTCGTTAAATGCGGTAACAAAAGTATCTACACATAATATTTTTGCATCATGAGCTTTTATAGTTGCGCCTACAAACAATCATTAACTTGGCTCAAAAGTCGCAACTCAAACTTGTGTGTATGTGTGTGTGTGTGTGTGTGTGTGTGTGTTGGACGTCTGTCTATATGCCCGCTTGCCCTCTTTTAAGATATCACCCGAATAGGCAAACGAACTTGTGAACAGACGAAAGATAATTCAAAGATAATGGCACAACTTAAGTGTTGTCTCAGTTGTAGTATTTCCATTATGTGCAGAGCTGTTAGAGGAATTTTATGTATCATGGTTAATTGTTAACGGTTAAAAATTGTTTAACATCATTCGTACTCAAACTCTCACTTTCAATGTTGGATATTACAAAAACGCCCCCCCCCCCCCCCCATCCACCTTAAAAAAAGTGACGTCACTTCTAACCAGTTTAACCAAAAAATATTACCACGAATAGAGTGGTATTGGGAAGTTTTTGTTTTTTCTTTTTAACATGCAACTGTATCAAATTATGTCAGAAAACATTAGTCCTCAATTTGAAATTCTTTAATCACTCTTTGACCTTTAATGTATTTTCTAATTTGTAACTATTGATTGTTCGGTCACCCAGGTTTAGCTCATTTGTCACTGTCACTGTCACTGTACCAAGGGAAACTTAAAAATAATTATTTGTAAAATTTAAAGTTGTAGTCGGTCTAGACCGAATTTTTTACTCTATCAATATCAGGTTCGGATGAGCTCACTAATACTTAAATATAAAATGTTGATCTACAACTCATTCCCCTAGCTGATATAGTTAGTTCTGTTACATCTAAAAGAAAATAGGCTGCCAAATAAACAAATCTTTGAAGCTAAACAAAAATGGTTTAACTGAATGTGTGTTCGATATCGTAAATATATGTTTAAAATGTACAAAATGATCCATACAGTTGCAAATAAATCCCGATATTTATCAGCAAGAGCTTTATAACAAAAACATTTGCATTAGTGATTGGTGGAAGCTCTCAAACTCTATGAAAACTCATCAGCATCCTACCAAAGATACCTTAGTTCCGTATCAATTTTAGTTCCAGTTTACAAAGTGTCCTAAACGAAAAGCAATAAACTGGACCATTAGTCAAAGATAATAATATTTCTTTCCGGAGCCAGAATCTGAAAACAATTAAAATATAATGTTAGTTTTTATGTATTGTCGATCTATACATGATCTCGAACCGAACTATAAATAACTAATTATTATTAAAATAGAATTATAGCGCAGAACATGTTAAAACAGTGAATAGCTGCTACAAATATCTGGTCTCTTATTACTTATTTAAATAATAAAGTGGCTGCATCTAATATGACAATTAACACAACGTGGCCAAAATACATTAACCATCCGCAAATTTCAAAAAAAAAAGAACAAAATATTTCATGCTGCTTCTAGATCCAGGATCCTAATCTGGGGTTATGAAAAGTATGATGTTGTGGAAAAGTTCAGATTCTTTATTAAAAAAAATCAATGTGAGTCCGATCACAGGCGAGATGTGTAAACATCTACACCTTTTCCAATTGTATTTCAGAAAGTATCAAATATATTTCAGAAAACATCAAATGTATTTCAGGAAGTATCAAATATATTTCAGAAAATATCAATTGAATTTCAGAAAATATCTATTAAAGTTCAGAACTAAAGAGTAGTTCTAAATGGTGCGTGGTAAAGAAGAAGAAAGCATATATTTCAAAAATGCATAACTGCACTGTATTCTTAATCGGACCGGTTTCTGTCATTTCAGCCTTCATCAGCGATTGTTTCAGATTGTTTCTATATGAAAATTTTTTCTACTTAGGGCGGCCGTGAGGTTTTGAACCATGAACCTTCACATACACTCGTACTTGCACTTTTTGGTCAGCGCTTTAACACACTCACCTAAAGTCAGGCCTACGAGCAGTGTGGTTAGTTTCAGTTTTCGTACCATACAGCTTTACTTTGTATTAATTTCAGAAGATACAACTCTGTCCAAACAAACAATCTTTATTTTTGAATTTTGAATTTTTTTTTCATTTATACTTCTAATTTCCACTATTCTCAGTTTTCGTAAGAGTTGTCATATGTGATGTACGGTTTTTGTACATACCTACATATGCACTTTACATATATTTGAGATGACGCTTTGAAGCGAAGAAATTTTTTATTTGTTAGATTTATCGTCATTTTTCAGACATATTAGTGATTTGGAGTCGCAGAAAATGTTTAGCAATATCTGGACTTATTGTTTTGCACTGGAAAATAAAATATCGAAAGAAGATGAGGACTTCATTTGTTAATCAGCTACCATATAACTCCAGGATAGAATTTTGACCGATTTTGAAGTCATCATTTTAAAAAAGAAAAAAAAGGTTAATAACGTCACCTAAAATGCAAAAGGCCGTAACTAACAAATAGTTCAAAATTGCTTTTTGTATTGTAGTTACGGCCTTTTACTTAAAAACTACTATTTTACCATAAATTTTTTTCATAAATAAAAATCCATCTTTATTTTTACGGCCTTTTGCATTTTGGGTGACGATATGTAGTTTTCAAGAAATATTACAAACCCAGTGTAATACTTCAAAAAATATATTTTTATATAGCATTCTGACTATTTTTCTGAGACACAATTGATATTTTCTGAAACTCAATACATATTTTCTGAAGTAAATTGAATAATTTCTGAAATACATTTGATATTTTCTGAAATACATTTGATGTTTTCTTAAATACATTTGATGTTCTCTGAAATACATTTAAAATATTCTGAAATGATGGTTTCTGAAATACATTTGATAATTTCTGAAATATTTTGATGTTTTCTGAAATACAGTTGATATTTTCTGAAATACATTTGATATTTTCTGAAATACAAATGATACTTTCTGAAAATCAATTGATGCTTTCTGAAATACAATTGATTATTACTGAAAATCAATTGATGTTTTCTGAAATTCAATTGATACTTTCTGAAAATCAATTGATGTTTTCTGAAATACAATTGATACTTTCTGAAACTCAAATGATATTTTCTGAAAAGCAATTGATGTTTTCTGAAATTCAATTGATACTTTCTGAAAATCAATTGATGTTTTCTAAAATACAATTGATACTTTCTGAGACACAATTGATATTTTCTAAAAATCAATTGATGTTTTCTGAAATAAATTAATACTTTCTGAGACACAATTGATATTTTCTAAAAATCAATTGATGTTTTCTGAAATACAATTGATACTTTCTGAAAATCAATTGATGTTTTCTGAAATACAATTGATACTTTCTGAAACTCAAATGATATTTTCTGAAAAGCAATTGATGTTTTCTGAAATTCAATTGATACTTTCTGAAAATCAATTGATGTTTTCTGAAATACAATTGATACTTTCTGAGACACAATTGATATTTTCTGAAAATCAATTGATGTTTTCTGAAATTCAATTGATATTTTCTAAAAATCAATTGATGTTTTCTGAAATACAATTGATACTTTCTGAGACACAATTGATATTTTCTGATAATCAATTTATGTTTTCTGAAACACAATTGATACTTTCTGAAATTCAATTGATGTTTTCTAAAAATCAATTGATGTTTTCTGAAATACAATTGATACTTTCTGAGACACAATTGATATTTTCTGAAAATCAATTTATGTTTTCTGAAACACAATTGATACTTTCTGAAATTCAATTGATGTTTTCTAAAATTCAATTAATACTTTCTGAAAACCAATTGATGTTTTCTTGAATACAATTGATACTTTCTGAAATACAATTGATATTTTCTGAAAATCAATTAATATTTTCTGAAATACAATTGATACTTTCTGAAATTCAATTGATATTTTCTGAAATACAATGGAAAAGTGTAGTAATTAAAAAAACACCTAAGTTTATTTTCGACTTCTTCAAAGTTTTCCTAGTACTTTTTAAACTCACAGCACACCTAGCGGTCAATAGCTTGAATATTTAAAATTAACGAAAAAGATTTGTGATTTTGCTAAACAGACAGCAAACTCGGCGGTTCTGCTTACTAAAAACACCAATACACTTACATATACCACACACCGTTTTCCCTTACGCTGTTTTTGTGATTGTATTGTGAAATTGGATTTTACCCCCTCCCCTGAACGCATAGATGTTTGTTTATACATCAAAAATGTTATATTTACCATTGACAACACCAAACTAAATGCTACACACAGAAAACTGATTCGTTGTTGCAACCGAACTTGTTGCCAATCGAATTTTGGTAGTTGTAATTACTGAATTATATAATACATATCACCGTGAAATGGTAAAGACAATTGATATTATATATAAATTCTATTACATGAATGGTGAAATTTAGTTGATACAATTTTAATTATTGATTGTTACAACCATTAATCGGAATTTTTACTAATACTACATACGAAAAAAAAAAACAAATGTTCTTATTATTCATTTGTTTTTTAATATTTTTTTTTTTTTAATTTTATATTAAACTAAATAAAATATATCTGATAAGAAAAAAAAATAGTTCTCCTTGGTTCATTATATACTACTAAATGATGAAATGGATTTTCACCAATTTAAAATGATACTCGAATCACTATATTCACATATGACCGAAAAATCTGATAACATTTCTAAAAGATCTGATCTCGAATAAATGTCTATAATATTAATAGACTAGGCGATTTCTTGTGAACGATGTTTTGTTCTACCGTTTTATCCCGATTTTGACCAAATGTATATTATTTGAAAGGTATTTCTTTTTAGCCGTTTTGCAAATTTACAGATTTTTAAATTTTTTTCTTTATTTTGAGTAAATTGCATTTAAAGTTGCTACTAACACATACATAAAATTAGACAGTGCTATGTGTGTGTTTATTAAATTTGTTAATGTGTTTGTAATAAAAATGAGTTTTTTTTTCTGTTGATTTGTGAATTGGCTATAATTGATTAGCTTACCTTTAGGGTATTTATTAAATGAAAATATAAAACTTCCTAGAATTTGCACTCGAATTTCGAGGGCTGGAATATGCTAGTTACTATTAATAATAAAAAATAATAATATTATTACTAAATAAAAGAGAAGTAACTAGATTTATGTTGGATATAATATGGGGGACTAGGTAAAAATGGTATTAAATAACGACATCTATATATTCAAGAGACATTTACTGTTTTATATAATACATACTAGCTGACTCGGTAAACGTTGTTTTGCCGCATAATTTATTTCTAGTGAATATTTTTGTTGTTAATTAAAAAATAACGACCGAATTGTAATTAAGTGGGGGTGGGATCTATGAATGAGTGGGATCGCCGATGAAAACAAAAAAAAAACACCAACCATTTATTTTCTCAATATAATGCATTTCTTTAACGTAATGAACCTATTAATTGTTAGATCTCTCAAAAGTAAAACATAAAGTAAAGTAAAAAAAAAATTAATATATTAATTTTGGCTATTTTTGTAGTTGGGCGATTCCCCCATATTTTTCCCGACTATTCACATTGGTAATTAATGTACTCGTTAAAAATCTCAAGACTAATCATATCCCGCCCGTTTTTGCGCTACTACTCACATTAATATATGAATGGACTCGTACAAAGTGTAAAGCCATTTTCTGTTATAGTAGTCCAGCTATATGGTATATATTTTATTTGTATGGTCGATGCCACGCCCACTGCTCCGATCATGTCCATTTCTTCTTTGAATAGTTACATGAATAACCTATGGGCTCACGCAAAATCCCAAGGTTCTCATTATTACAGTACTTTAGATATATAACATATAATATTTTCTTTGTATCGGAGATGCCACGCCCATTGATCTGATCTCGCCCATTTTTATTTGACTACCTACATTAATACCTTATGGACTCGTACAGAGTCCCCTTTATAGTACAGCAGTTATATGGTATTACATATTTACTTAGTATGGGTGATGCCACGCCTACTGCTTCGATCACGCCCATTATTTGTTCGACTAAACACATGAATAACTCCTTAGCTCACGCAAAGGCTAAAGGCCATCAGCATTACAGTCTCCAGATATATGACATATTATATTTACTTTGTGTGGGCGCTGCCACGTCCATAGGTCCGATCCCACCCATTTTTTGTCTGACTACTCACATTGATATAGATAACCTCAGCTATCTCCCACCCATTTTTGGTATGGCTCCTTATATTATTAATAGATGACTTCACACAAATTTTTAAAGCTTTCCCTGTCATAGTACTCAATATATATTATATTAAAAATTCACGTTGTTTGGGTCGTGCCATGTCCATTGGTCCGATACCATCCATTTTTTGTCCGACTGCTCACATTAATAATGGATAAACTCGGACAAATGATGATATTTATAATATGATATTTGATGATATTTATAATATGATATTTACTTTGTATGTGAGGTGCCACGCCCACCAATCCGATCCCGTCCATTTTCATAATGGCTACTAACATTAATAATAGATGACTTCACACAAATTTGCAAAGCGCTCCCTCTCGTAGTACTCAATAAATATGATATTAAAATTTCACTTTGTATTGGAGATGCCACGCCCATTGATCCGATCCCAACCAATTTTTGTCCGACTACTCACATTAATAATGGATAACCTCAAACAAATGTGCAAAACTGTGGCTGTCATAGCACGCGTGATATATGGCATGTGTGGTAAGTCGAAGATTTATTACGAAATAAATAAAAACCAGAACTTGCGGAGCCAAGCAGAGCGAAGATCGCTTGAAATAAATAGATAAAGTGTTTAAAGCACAAAAGGAGATTTAATTAAGGTACTTTGAATTAGTGACAATGTTAACAAAAGCGCGTGTTAGTTAGACGAAAGTTAAAACGCAAGAGAGATGTTGACATGAAAACTAAATGACAGCTAAACGTAAGTGTCAAAACTTAGGATATTACAGTGATGCCAAACTTTATAAAATTAACTTTGAAAGTGAACAACACAACACTTTGTATGTGAGGTACCACGCCAACTTATCCGATCCCGCCTATTTTCGGCATGGCATCAATAACATCAATAATAGGTGACCTAACATAGCATAGCACTTAATATATATGATATTAAAAATGCACTTTGTATGGGAGGTGCCACGCCCTAATCACCTAGCGATATGAAATATACCTTACGACCTATTCGCACACCTACCAAACGCATATAAAGAATTTCATAACAATCGGTTAAGCCTTCTCGCAAATATGAATATAAATTTTTTTAATAAAATTTGGTATATAAGCTTTTATCGGCCATAGGATGAACGCTATTGAAATTGGTGAAATTCGGTCCATGTCCTAGTCTCCATACAAATGACCCCTATGAAATCGACATAAATTGCCATAAGATCCAAATTATCATATAGATCTTAGTCAAATTGGGTCTATATATATTTATTGTATCCATTAATCAATAGTCCAAAAATAATCCCTATAGGACAATTCTTAGTCATAGGCCCCATATAGAGCTGCTTCCCGACCTTCACTTAAATCTATCAAAATATAAAAATATTGCACAGATTTTTCTCAAATTTGGTTCGCATATATTTTTTCTAAATATAAGTGACTTTACCAAATATGGTCAGGATCGGTCCATTTTTCGACCTAGTCCCCATATAAATATAGCATCCGATATGAACTTTTTTATATCTGCAGTCAAAAAAATTAATAACAATGCCACTCAAATTTGGTTTATGCTTATTCTCTATATCGAATTAGTTGGACCGAAAGATAAGGTCTCAAAACCATGGTATAGGGTATCATATAGTCGGTCTAGACCGACTTTAATTTTCTTAGTTGTTTTATTCGACATATGATAAATTAAATCAACAATTCGGTCTAGCTAATCATAGTCTTATCTTGTTTTGGTATTTACAACAGAAATTGATTCGTAGAATTTTCTTTCGGTTAGAAATACTAAAGGAGGTTAAAAATGTGTATTTCTTTTGTTTTAACCAAAAACAGTTCTTAATACAAGTATTATATGTAATACTCTAACCAATTATTTGTTATAATATCCGTTAAAACTTTTTCGGTTTGAAAAATTTTGTTATAATAAAGTTAGTAGTAGTTGCAGTCACCAATATTTAGGACTGAGGCATGTTAATCTTGGTTGAATTAGGTTGCATCAATTAAATTAGTTTTGAAATTTGCATAAAAACTTTGATTGATAAACGGAACTAATTTTATTGTTGTTGATATCTAAATTTTAAATTAATTGTTTTAAGAGAATATCTAGTTAATTTTTAAATATTAAAGAATTACAATAGAAATTACTATTACTTTAACATATTTTTCTAGTTGTAATCGAATTCCAAACAGTCTTTTCTCTGTGTGTATGTAGAAAGGTTAATTCGCCACTCCTCGAAATCAGACAAAATCAGAAGATTTAAACGGGGCCTCGCAGAAATTAATTTATTTATTTCCATTTAATAATTTACTTATATGTTTTATTTTTAAGTTTTCTTGTTTATTTCCTTTTATGAACATTTATCTTAAAAGAAAAACATCTCATAATATTTTTGTTTAATTATGTTCTTCTCGAGTCGGAGTTTGAATCAAATTTACTTATCATTGTGAAATAAAGAATTTAGAAAAATGTATATACACATACATATTTGTATGTAGGTATATACTTGTCGTGAAAACTAAGTGAAATAATTTTAAAGCCGGGTTATAATCTATATATATAAAATTGAATGTGTGTTTGTTTTTTTGTTTGTTTGTTTGTGTGTACCTTATAGGAGACCAAACCTCTGGACGGATCTTCCTGAAATTTTCACAGCATTTAACTGGGACTCTGGCATGATTAATAGGGTACTTTTTTTTTGACCACGCCCACTTTTACGCCCACTTTTTTAAAATTATGTAATTGCTCCCATATAGTTTTTAACAGATTTACTTCAAATTGTATACACATTATACTCCAGGCGAGGTAGAAATAAACATTTCTTACGCCACGCCCCCTTTCACGCCCCTTTTCACGCCAAATTTTGTTTGAAAGTTTTAAACTTTTTTTTCTCTGTACAAATTTCTTCCTTCCAACGGATTTTTTTATTTGGTAGTATATTGCTCTTAATACTGTTAACGTCGCCATATAACTATGAACCACGCCCATTTCACCGCCCCCTTTTTTTTACTTATACCACTAAGAATGTTTGCTATACAAAATAATTTTTTTGTAATATGTATTTATCTAAAGTTTTATACACTTTTTATCTACAGGTAAGGTAGCCATACATTTTTTTATTACCAAGTCCCCCTTTTTCGCCTCATTTTACCTTAAATCATAATTAATCTGCTTTCAATCTATCTATATATATAAAAATGAATGTGTGTTTGTTTGTGCTTTATAGGAGGCCAAACCAAAGAACCGATCTTCCTGAAATTTTCAGAGCGTGTTACTGTGACTCTGGAAGGAATAATATGCTATATAAATTTTTGATTGGACAAAGGGGCGGTGCCACGCCCATATAACCCAAAATTTGAAAAAGTCATATCACGGGAATTTTTTTACCTACAGCAGTCATATTTGGTACATATGGTATTAGCATGAATAGAAATACATACAAGAAGAAAAGTGGGCGGGACCACGCCCCTTTTGAGAAAAATAAAAAATCGTAATATCTTCTAAACTACTGGAAGGATCGTCATGAAATTTTCACAAAAGGATATTTTTGCGAAATAATAAGACCTTAGCTATATAAAGTTGTTAGTGGGCAAAGGGGCGTGGCGTATATATAAAAACGTTGATGCATTTGATTGTAACGAATGATCTCCGGAACCATAAGAGCTGTCGAGGTAGGATTTCCAGCATAGGTTCGGTTCGAGCTCTTCTGTGTTTTTTTTTTTTAGTTTTAACCCTCTAGCTGGCGTTGGGGTCAAGTTAAAAACAAAAATTTTTACTTTCACCGCGATTTGACTGCAATTCAGAATGAACGTATGTTTCGTCATAAGAAATTTTTGTATGTATAAATGGACCCGATAGGTGGCGCTGGGTAAAGTTATTTCGAATATTCTTATTTATGGTGTGATTTTAATGAAACTAAGAATGTACATATATGTATGTTAGAAACATTTTTTTATTGGACCCGGTAGATGGCGCTGTCGTTCGAAAAATAATGAGTTGTCAAATTTATATAAATTTTAATAAATAAACTCACAAACGTTTTTATATATAAATATTCTAACGAAAAAGAAGGAAAAAGCCGCTACATTATTGCATGGTGGCCGCACAGCTCATTCAGCACTCAAATCACCGTTAAACGTACAAAAAAATGAGAATGCCGTCTGTAATATCAAAAAACATTCCGGTATGGCAAAAGTTCTGCAAAAATGCAGTATTTTTATTTGGGATGAATGTACCATGGCTCACAAACATTGTGATTTGATTTGATAAAAGATTTGAAAGGCAATGAAAGATTTTTTGGTGAAGCTCTCATTTTATTATCTGGAGATCTTCGTCACACATTTTATATAGGTATATACAGATTCTAACTAAAATAAAAATTCATTGAGGGCAAAACAACGTTTGCCGGGTCCAGCTAGTATTGATATATTTATTGAAGCAACCTTATTTTTTTTATAAAATATTTAATTTTCAATGTTAATAAATTATGTTACTAAGAGCATGACCACTTGGACTAACATTTGTATTTGTTTTTAGTTATCTGCGTTTTTTTAATATTCGTAAATATTTGTTAATAATTGAAAGTATTTTGCTGATTCAAAGAAATCGAAAAAAAAAATGGTTACAAGCATCAAATCAGATCGTTTTGTCGTAAAAAAAAATTACATTTTGTAAATGTATATTCTTACATGCCACTTTTGCATTTTTACATATTTACATATGTATGTTTGTATGTTTGTGTTAAAAGTTTGTTCATGTATATATATTTATGTCTATGTGTATGTGTAAGTAATACTCATTGTAATGTATCCGCTATTTCATTTATTATATAAAGTAAACCAACCACATTTGTTTGGCCTAAATTCAATTGAATGGATTTTCTATGAAGTTAAAGAACACTGATAGTAGATTTTGCATTAACGCACTTAACACCCAGATTATGATCGATGGTTGTAATAGAGTTTTGTTTTTGTTATCATTCGATATAATATTTTTAGACATTTCAATAGTCATCATTTTTGGGGTTTTGGATTTGGTTTAGTTGTTACTGCCATTGTTGTCTGCGTACAATCGTTTTATTTTTAAGATATTTGATGCCATTAAATGTGGTCTATGTATGATTGTATATATCTCAAATGTTTGTATACATATACATACATACATACATATGGATTGTATATTAATAGTCAACTATTACTTAATCAAATTTAACTATATAATTTAATTGTTTTTCTTTTTTTCTTTTCAGGTATGATATATATGTATGATTTTCAATACATGTAAGTATATGTATGTAACGGGTGATTTTTTTGAGGTTAGGATTTTCATGCATTAGTATTTGACAGATCACGTGGGATTTCAGACATGGTGTCAAAGAGAAAGATGCTCAGTATGCTTTGACATTTCATCATGAATAGACTTACTAACGAGCAACGCTTGCAAATCATTGAATTTTATTACCAAAATCAGTGTTCGGTTCGAAATGTGTTTCGCGCTTTACGTCCGATTTATGGTCTACATAATCGACCAAGTGAGCAAACAATTAATGCGATTGTGACCAAGTTTCGCACTCAGTTTACTTTATTGGACATTAAACCAACCACACGAATGCGTACAGTGCGTACAGAAGAGAATATTGCGTCTGTTTCTGAGAGTGTTGCTGAAGACCGTGAAATGTCGATTCGTCGCCGTTCGCAGCAATTGGGTTTGTGTTATTCGACCACATGGAAGATTTTACGCAAAGATCTTGGTGTAAAACCGTATAAAATACAGCTCGTGCAAGAACTGAAGCCGAACGATCTGCCACAACGTCTAATTTTCAGTGAATGGGCCCTAGAAAAGTTGGCAGAAAATCCGCTTTTTTATCGACAAATTTTGTTCAGCGATGAGGCTCATTTCTGGTTGAATGGCTTCGTAAATAAGCAAAATTGCCGTATTTGGAGTGAAGAGCAACCAGAAGCCGTTCAAGAACTGCCCATGCATCCCGAAAAATGCACTGTTTGGTGTGGTTTGTACGCTGGTGGAATCATTGGACCGTATTTTTTCAAAGATGCTGTTGGACGCAACGTTACGGTGAATGGCGATCGCTATCGTTCGATGCTAACAAACTTTTTGTTGCCAAAAATGGAAGAACTGAACTTGGTTGACATGTGGTTTCAACAAGATGGCGCTACATGCCACACAGCTCGCGATTCTATGGCCATTTTGAGGGAAAACTTCGGAGAACAATTCATCTCAAGAAATGGACCGGTAAGTTGGCCACCAAGATCATGCGATTTGACGCCTTTAGACTATTTTTTGTGGGGCTACGTCAAGTCTAAAGTCTACAGAAATAAGCCAGCAACTATTCCAGCTTTGGAAGACAACATTTCCGAAGAAATTCGGGCTATTCCGGCCGAAATGCTCGAAAAAGTTGCCCAAAATTGGACTTTCCGAATGGACCACCTAAGACGCAGCCGCGGTCAACATTTAAATGAAATTATCTTCAAAAAGTAAATGTCATGGACCAATCTAACGTTTCAAATAAAGAACCGATGAGATTTTGCAAATTTTATGCGTTTTTTTTAAAAAAAAAGTTATCAAGCTCTTAAAAAATCACCCTTTATGTATGTCTGATGTAATTTTTAATAAGTACGTTTTCATTTTAAATATTATCTTAAAATGTCAAAAAATAATAATATTAGTCTTTTGTAAATAATGACATTTATTTATAATTATATATTGTTATGTTGTGTGTGATTTTACAACTTAAAAGAGATTTCGAATCAACGTGGGTTATTATGTTGTAAATTTACATATTATTCGTAGACCACAATTTCCCACAAAATTATATAAAATTATAAATAATTATAGAAAAATGGAGAAATGATACGAATGCAATATTCAATCCGAATATGAATAAAATTTTACAAATCATTTTAATATCTGCGTCTATCCACCAATCCCTATTTAAATTGAACAATTAAAAATGCATTTGTGTTTTTTAATCAGAAATTTAATAATTATAATTACCATAATTCAATTTAAATTAAGGGCTTCTTTGATTAATTGTTTAATAAAAGGTACTTTTTTAATAATAGGGTACTGTTTTAATCAAATATACTTTTAATAAAAAAATACGATTTTTACAAAAGGTACTTTTTGAAGGAAAAGTACTCTTTCAATAAAAGTTGATTTTTTAATAAAAGGTTATTTTGATGTGTAAACATCTATACGTTCAGGGGATAAAAATCTATTTCACAATATAATCACAAAAACAGAGTAAGACGAAAACGATATGAGGTATGATATAAAATTATTGCAGTTAATTCAACAACCCTTAAGTATAACAAAGTTAAAAATTTCACAATATAAATGTATAACATATAACTCAACAACCCCACAAGTATAACCCTGTTACTAATATAACAATATCGAAATATAATAGCTACAAGTATAACACCATTACAAATATAACGATATCGAAGTATAACAACTAATTCAACAACCAACAAGTATAACACAATCACAAATATAACAATATACAAATATAGCAGCTGATGTATAATGTATAACAACTCTAAATTGAAAAAAATATGCTGAAAGCAGAAGTACTTCCAACTTAAAAAATCTCTCATAGCTTTTTTTTTAATAAAAGATACTTTTTTAATAAAAAGTATTTTGAATAAAAGGTACTTTTTTAATAAAAGGTAATTTTTAAATAAAAGGTACTTTTTAATAAAAGGTACCTATATAATAAAAGGTACTTTTTTAATCAAAGGTAATTTTTAAATAAAATGTACTTTTTAATAAAAGGTACCTATATAATAAAAGGTACTTTTTAATAAAAGGTACTTTTTTAATAAAAGGTACTTTTTTAATAAAAGGTACTTTTTTAATAAAAGGTACTTTTTTAATAAAAGATACTTTTTTAATAAAAAGTATTTTGAATAAAAGGTACTTTTTAATAAAAGGTACTCATTAAAAAAATGTTTTTTGAATAAAAATACTTTTTAATAAAAGGCTATTTTTTAATAAAAGTAATTTTTAAATAAAAGGTACTTTTTAATAAAAGGTACCTATTATAATACCTTTTATAATAAAATGTACTTTTTTAATAAAAGGTACTTTTTTAATAAAAGGTACTTTTTTAATAAAAGGTACTTTTTTAATAAAAGGTACTGTTTTAATAAAAGGTAGCAATTTAATAAAAAATACTTTTTTATTAAAGATTTTTGTCGAATAAAAGTACTTTTTTATAAAAGTTACTTTTTTGAATAAGAGTTACTTCCTTAATAAAAGGTAATTTTTTAATAAAAGATTCTTGGTGAATAAAAGTACTTTTTTAATAAAAGCACTTTTTAATAAAAGTACTTTTTTAATAAAACTACCTTTTTAATTAAAGTACTTTTTTAATAAAAGTCATTTTTTATAAAAGGTTATTTTTAAATAAAAGGCACGTTTTTATTTAAAGGTACTTTCTTAATATAAAGTACTTTTTTTAATAAAAGCTTCTTTTTAATAAAATGAATTTTTTAATAAAGGTACTTTTTACATATAAGGAACTTTTCTAATTAAAGACACTTTTTTAATAAATGGTACCTTTTTTAATAAAAGGTACATTTTTAATAACCTGTACTTTTTTAATAATAGGTACTTTTTAAACAAAAGAAACGTTTTTATTAAAAGGTACTTTTTAATGAAAGGTACTTTTTTAATAAAAGCTACTTTAATAATAAGTAAGATTTTTCTATAAGGTGCTTTTTTAATAAAAGGTACTTCTTTTAAAAAGAATACTTTTTTTAATAAGAGATACTTTTTTATACTTTTTTATAAGTTACTTTCTACATTAAATTTACTTTTTTTTTGCAATACAAGACACTTTTTTAATTAAATATACTTTTTAATGGAAGGTACTTTTTTAATAGAAAGTGCTTTTTTAATAAAAATTACTGTTTTAATAAAAATTACTTTTTTATTAAAAGGTTTTATTTTAATATAAGGTCCTTTTTATAAAAGTTACTTTTTTAATAAAATGTAATTTTTTAATAAAATGATCTTCTTGAACAAAAGTACTTTTGTAATAAAAGTACTTTTTTTACTTTTTAAATAAAAGGTACGTTTTTATTAAAAGTTACTTTCTTAATATCAAAAACTTTTTTTATAAAAGGTACTTTAATAAAAAATAAGATTTTTACAAAAGATACTTTTTTAATAACAGATACTTCTTTAAAAAATGTACTTTTTTAATAAAAGATACTTTTTTATTACTTTTTTTATAAAAGGTACTTTCTGAATAAAATTAACTTTTTTAATACAAGGTACTTTTTTAAATAAATTTACTTTTTAATGGAAGGTACTTTTTTAATTGAAGGTACCTTTTTAATAAAATTTACTTTTTTAATAAAATATACTTTTTTAATAAGGTACTTAGTACGTTTTTAGTATAAAGCACTTTTTTACTAAAAGATACTTTTTGTATGAAAAGTAGTTTTCCAATAAAAGGTGCCTATTTAATACAAAAGGTTATTTTTCAATAAAAAAGAGATTTTTTAATAAAAGCTACTTTTGGAATAAAACATACTTTTTTAATGAAAAGTATTTTTTTAATTTAAAGTACTTTTCTAACAAGGTACTTTTTGAATAAAAAATACCTCTTTAATATAAAGTATTTCTAATAAAATATACGATTTTTACAAAAGATACTTTTTTAATAAAATATACCTTTTTATTATTTTTTTTTTATTAAAGGTACTTTCTAAATAAAATTTACTTTTTTTTATACAAGGTACTTTTTTAATTAACTGTACTATTTAATGGATGTACTTTTTACATAGAAGGTACTTTTTTTTAATAGAAGGTACTTATTTCATAAAAATTACTGTGTTAATAAAATGTGCTTTTTAATAAATGGTTCTTTTTTTAATATGAAGTTCTTTTTTTATAAACGTTACTTTTTTTTGATAAAATGTACTTTTTTGGTAAAATTTACTTTTTTAATAAAATTTACTTTTTTAATTAAAGGTACTTGGTACTTTCTAATAAAAAGTTCTTTTTTAATATAAAGTATTGTTTTAATAAAAGGTACTTTTTGAATAAAAAGTACTTTTCCAATAAATACAAAATGTTCTTTTTTAACAAAAAAAAGTACCTTTTTAATAAATTACTTCTTTAATGAAAAGTAGTTTTTTAATATAAAGTACTTTTCTAATAAGGCACGTTTTGAATAAAAAATATTTTTTAATATAAAATACTTTTAATAAAATATACGATTTTTACGAAAGGTACTGTTTTAAAAATATATACCTTTCTATTTCTTTTTTATAAAAGGTACTTTCAAAATAAAATTTACTTTTTTAATACAAGGAACTTTTTTAAATAAATGTACTTTTTAATAGAATGTACTTATTAAATAGAAGGTACTTTTTAATAGAAGGTGTTTTTTTAAATTACAGTTTTAATGAAAAGCTCTTTTTTAATAAAAGGCTCTTGTTAATATAAAGTAATTTTTTAATAAAATGTACTTTTTTAATAAAATTTACTTTTTTAATAAAAAGTACTTGGTACGTTTTAATAAAAAGTTCTTTATAAGTACAAAGTACTTTTTTTAATGAAAAGTACTTTTTTAATATAAAGTACATTTCTAGTAAGGTACTTTTTAAATAAAAAATACTTTTTTTTAAATAAAATACTTTTAATAAAATATACGATTTTTAAAAAAGGTGCTTTTTTAATGAAAGGTACTTTTTTAATAAAAGGTACTTTTTTAATAAAAGGTACTTTTTTTTAATAAAAGGTACTTTTTTAATGAAACGAACTTTTTTAATAAAAGGCACTTTTTAAATAAAAGGTACTTTTTCAATAAAAGGTACTTTTTTAATAAAAGGTACTTTTTTAATAAAAGGTACTTTTTTAATAAAATGTACTTTTTTGATAAAATTTACTTTTTTAATATAATGTCCTTTTCTAATTAAAGGTACTTGGTACTTTTTAATAAAAAGTTATTTTTTAGTATAAAGCACTTTTCAAATAAAAGGTACTTTTTGTATAAAAAGTCCTTTTCCAATAAAAATTATTTATTTAAATAAAAAAGTACTTATTTAATAAAAGGTACTTTTTAAATAAGGTATAAAAAGTACTTTTCTAGTAAGGTACTTTTTGAAAAAAAAAATACTTTTTCAATATAAAGTTCTTTTAATAAAATATACGATTTTTACAAAATGTACTGTTTTAATAAAATATACTTTTTTATTACTTTTTTATAAAAGGTACTTTCTAAATAAAATTAACTTTTTTAATTAAAGGTACTTTTTTAATTGAAGGTACTTTTTAAAAGAAGGTACTTTTTTAATAGGAGGTGTTTTTTTAAATTACTGTTTTAATAAAAAGCACTTTTTTAATAAAAGGCTCTTGTTTTTATAAAAGTAACCTTGTTAATAAAATTTACTTTTTTAATAAAATTTACTTGTTTAATGAAATGTACTTTTTTAATAAAAGGTACTTAGTGTGTTTTGATAAAAAATTCCTTATAAGTATAAACTACTTTTTTAATGAAAAGTACTTTTTTAATATGAAGTACTTTTCCAATAAGGTTCTTTTTGAATAAAAAATATTTTTTTAATATAACATACTTTTAAAAAAATATACGATTTTTACAAAAGGTGGTTTTTTAATAAAATGTACTTTTTTATTAAAATGTACTTTTTTAATAAAAGGTACTTTTTTAATAATATGTACTTTTTTAATAAAAGTTACTTTTTTAATAAAAGTTACTTTTTTAATAAAAAATACTTTTTTAATAAAAGGTACTTTTTTAACAAAACGTACTTTTTTAATAAAAGGAACTTTTTAATAAAAGGTACTTTTTTAATAAAATTATTTTTTAACAAAAAGGTATATTTTTAAAAAATTCATTTCGATGGTGTATGAAATTCTATATCATGTTTATAGATTTACAGCCGTATTCATAAAAAAAATCTTAAATCAGGTTTCAAATACAAATTAGTTAAAACACATTTTAAGCCTAAAAAAGGTTTGTTAAAAATTCGTATCATAATCTGTGTCCATAATATTAATAGGCTAGGCGATTTCTTGTGACCGATGTTTTGTTCTACCGTTTTATCCCGATTTTGACCAAACGTATATTATTTGACCAAACGTATATTAGTGAAAAAATAAAATTTCTTAGAATATGCACTCGTTTTATTAAACTCTATCATGGCAACATTGTATTTTTTATTTGTCACTTGAGTCATGGTGCAAAACCATGGTTTTAAACTCATACGGTATTCGTATCTATAATTTTTTTGTCGTGTTTGAGAAAAATGTGGATTTTATAAAAAAAAAAATTAATGATAAACTTGTCTATTAAATTAATAAAGAAAAACAGTCAAAACAACAGAAATTTATGTGGTGATTTTATTGCAGATTAAAAAAGTATTAAAATAACCAGTTTATTTAATTTGTTTTGATTGTTTACACACCACTAGTTTTATTGTTCTATTATTATTTCAAATTAGAAGTATACCTTTTTTAATATAGTTGACTTAATTAAGTTATTTTAATCATTTTTTATAAATACATACTTTTATTGATATGGATAACAAAGAGGTTTCTAAGCGCTACCGTTCCTTATCCGGAATAGAAAACGGGTCGCTCCTTTTCTGTAAATTTTCTTTTGGCGATCATTTGAGATTTGGGCAATAGTTTCTATTGTAAACAAAATACAATTAAAACATGAAATTTTGTCCTTAAAAATAGTTGTTACCAATTCTATTAATCAAATATAGCGTGTCCATTATTTATTTTAAAAAAATCAATGTGAGTCCGATCACAGGGGAGATGTGTAAACATCTACACTTTTTCCAATTGTATTTCAGAAAGTATCAAATGTATTTCAGAAAACATCAAATGTATTTCAGAAATTATCAAATGTATTTCAGAAAATATCAATTAAATTTCAGAAAATATCTATTGAAATTCAGAATTAAAAATTAGTTTACCTTACAATACCGAAAAGTTATTATTGTTTCTATTAGTGATTTGGAGTCGCAGAAAATGTTTAGCAATATTTGGACTTATTTGTTATGCACTGGAAAATAAACTAAATGCAAAAGGCCTAAAATGCAAAAGGCCGTAACTAACAAATAGTTCAAAATTGACTTTTTGTATTGTAGTTACGGCCTTTTACTTAAAAACTGCTATTTGACCATGAATTTGTTTTCATAAATTAAAATCCATCTTTATTTTTCAGCTTGATTCTAAAATTTGGGTATTAAGTTTAAAGTAGTTTTTGTTTTATGATGTTTTTTGCTTCTCCTGTAAAAAAATAAAAATAAAAAAAATATATTTTTATATAGCATTCTGACTATTTTTCTGAGACTCAATTGATATTTTCTGAAATTCAATTCATATTTTCTGAAGTAAATTTAATAATTTCTGAAATACATTTAATGTTTTCTGAAATACATTTGATGTTTTCTGAAATACATTAGATAATTGATGAAATACATTTGCTGTTTTCTGAAATACATTTAAAATCTTCTGAAATACAGTTGATAATTTCGGAAATACATTTGATATTTTTATACCCTCCACACGTCAGTGGCAGAGGGTATATATACATATATAGGTTTGTCATTCCGTTTGTAACGCATCGAAAAACTAATTTCCGACCCCATAAAGTATATATATTCTTGATCCTTATCACAGCTCGAGTCGATATAGCGATGTCCGTCTGTCCGTCTGTCAGTCTGTCTGTTGAAATCACTCTCATTCACAAAAAAGCCATCTAACTGGATAAGGTTACAAAAATATCATTTGCCATAATTCCCAGCAGGTTGGTATTGAAAATGGGCTACATCGGGCATCATTGTGATTAGATACGAGCAAAAATATGTAGATATCTCTAAAAAAAACATAAAACCCAGTGTGTTTGGTGTAACAGTTTAGTGGTTGAACATTATAATTGTACAACAACATAAAAAAAATTCCACAAAAAATTATGCATATACATATATTAACAATACCAAGAACACAATAACATAGCTCACGTTAGTAGTATTGCCACATATTTTTTTATCGTTATCACGTTATAATAAAAAAAATCGCCAATATGAAAGAAAAAAAGAAAACGAAAAATGGAAATTTTCCAATGGAAAATGAAAATGGATAATGAAAAATCAAAATGAAAAATGGAAAATGAAAAACGGAAAATGGAAAATGTAAAATAGAAAATGAAAAATAGAGAATAGAAAATGGAAAATGAAAAATGCAAAATGAAAAAAAGAAAATTGAAAAATGGAAAATGGAAAATAGAAAATGGAGAATGGAGAATGGAAATGGAAAATGCAAATTGAAAAATGGAAAATGAAAATTGAAAAATTAAAAATGGAAAATGAAAGATGGAATTTGAAAAATGGAATATGCAAAATGGAAAATGGAAAATGAAAATTGAAAAATGGACAATGAAAATTGAAAAATTAAAAATGTAAAATGTAAAATGTAAAATGAAAAATTAAAAATGGAAAATGGAAATTGAAAAATGAAAAATTGAAAATGGAAAATGAAAATTGAAAAATGAAAAATGTTAAATGGAAAATGAAAATTGAAAGTTGTAGCCGTACTCGACATTGGGTGAATATACAGTTTAAAACTCAGGTGGAGGGTTCGAAAAATTCGGCACAGCCGAATTTAAAACTCTTATTTGTTTTATATACATTTGATAATTTCTGAAACTCAATTGATATTTTCTGAAATTCAATTGATATTTTCTGAAGTACAAATGATACTTTCTGAAAATCAATTGATGCTTTCTGAAATACAATTGATTATTACTGAAAATAAATTGATGCTTTCTGAAATTCAATTGATACTTTCTGAAAATCAATTGATGTTTTCTGAAACACAATTGATACCTTCTGAAATTCAATTGATATTTTCTGAAATTCAATTGGAAAAGGTGTAGTAATTAAAAAAACACCTAAGTTTAATTTCGACTTCGTCAAAGTTTTCCTAGTATTTAGCTTTTTAAACTCACAGCACACGTAGCGGTCAATAGCTTGAATATTTAAAATTAACGAAAAAGATTTGTCATTTTGCTAAACAGACAGCAAACTCGGCGGTTCTGCTTACTAAAAACACCAATACACTTACATATACCATACACCGTTTTTCCTTTACACTGTTTTTGTGATTGTATTGTGAAATTGGATTTTACCCCTGTGAGCGCATAGATGTTTACACATCAAAAAAAAACTTCTTTCGATCGAATGACAATTTTTGTACCCTATACCACTATGTGGTTTGGGTATAATGACTTTGTGCTGCTGTTTGTAACTACCAACAATATTTAACCTAGACCCATTTTTTATTATACCGATCGAATCAGAATCACTATCTGATTCGATTTAACGATGTCCGTCCGTCCGTCTGTGTGTCCATGTAAAGTTTGTAATCAAACTGCAGGTCGCAAATATGAATATATTTTGATGAAATTTGGAATATAAGCTTTTATCGGCCACATGATGAATGCTGTTGAAATTGGTGGCAATCGGTCCATGTTCGGACCTAGCCCCCATACAAATGACCCCTATAAAATCAACATAAATTGCCATAAGATCCAAATTATCAAATAAATCTTAGTCAAATTGGGTCTGTATATGTTTATTACATCCATTAATCAGTAGTCCAAAAATAATCCCTATGGGACAACTCCTAGTCATAGGCCCCATATAGAGCTGCTTCCAGATCTTCACCTAAATCTATCAAAAAACAAAAATATTGCACTGATTCTTCTCAAATTTTGTTTTATATATTTTTGCAAAATACAAGAGACTTTACCAAACATGGTCAGGATCGGTCCATTTTGGACCTAGTCCCCATATAGATATAACATCCGATATGAACTTTTTCATATCTGCAGCCAAAAAAATTAATAAAAATCCCACTCAAATTTGGTTTATGCTTATTTTCTATATCCAGTTAGTTGGGCCTGAGAGATAGGGTCTCTAAACGCATGGTATAGGGTATCGTATAGTCGGTGTAGACCGACTATAATTTTCTTACTTGTTATCTATAATGTTCAAAATGAAGACAAACACAAAGCAAAAAGTACAAATGTCTTTTTAAAATAGGTTTAAAATTTTAAAATTCTTTTAATTACAAAAGATTTAAAAAAGGTATTTTAAGCTAAAATACGTTTATGAATACAATTTTATCGATTTTTGCTTAAAATGGATTTGAAATGCTGTTTAAAATGTTTATGAATGCGGCTGTTATTCTTTTACAAATAGTAGCCATTATTACCTACCATTATTGCATACGACTAGGACACACAAATGTCACGCATGGCTGCATTTTAAAACTCCCAGTTACATAGCCTTGAAATTGCAACCTAACTTATTCAACCGGTGCTTTACATCTACTATCAGAATGCCTAAAAGACTTGCCGATCCACCTAATGAAAATAGTTTAACAATTATTAATTACTTAAAATCAACAAACATTTTTAACTGCATTTATTTATACATACATATATTTTAACAATAATGACTATTTTCTTATACATATGCCTTTGAGCTGAAGGCCTCAGTTGCTATTGCTCCTCTGGTTAATTTGCATATAATTTAAATTGTAAATTAATTTCATATCAAAAATCATTCTAAGTGAGTGTTTCCGTGAAAATGGTTAGCCCACACCAAACAATATCAAAACACTCGTATAAGCTACAGTGGTTTGAACTGTATATTTAATGTATAATAGATTAACCTCCCACCTATTTGAAGGTTTTTGTTTAATCCATTCATAAAAAAAAAAAAACATTGATAAAAAGGTATGCAACCTTTACCTAGTTCAATTCTTTTTTTTTTAATCTCCATTACTTATTGAATATCAATTTTAAAAAATATTCACTTTAGTGAAAGTAAAAAACAGTCCATAATCAACAAATTCGCAAAACACACCCTAATTAGTGTAGAACATGTGTGTTTGTGTATGTAAACTATGAATAATTTATTTATTTGTTATACCCTCCACTCCAGTGTGCAGAGGGTTTATATAAGTTTGTCATTCCGTTTGTAATAATTAGAAAAAAATGTTGTAACCTAGGGTGCTCGTTGACATAAAAAATGATTCATTAACATCCTGAAAAGTTTGCTATTTAAAATCGTCCAAATCAGTCGATTAGGGCCCGAGATTTGAATAAAGAACTAAAAAGTCTTGAAAAAATATAATTTTCTATGTTGTTCTTGTCACGATCACGCCCTGAATAGTGCAGCTACAGTGATCATTTTTAGTGAGAATGATTCAACAAATTCATGGGAAGATTTCTATTTCAAAAATCATTAAAATCGGTGGAACCTGGACCTGTTCCACCGATTTTAATGATTTTTGAAATCTCTGAAAAAGTAAAAAAAAAAATGAAAAATATGATGATTCTATATTGTTCTTGTTGTTATGCTAAATGTTGTGTTGTTGTCATAGCTGGACTTGTTGTTTTTGTGGTCGTTGTGGTAATAATATAATAAAAACTAACCCTTTGTACATTTTTTTATTAACTCTGGTAGAAAAATTTAAAAGTTTCCATTGTTTTGGCATCACTCTAAAAATTTGTTAGATCATTTCTGTTATTACCACGAGCCTGCCTGCAAAATTTCAGACCGAATGGCTCACGGGAAATTGGTTAAAATTTATCCAAAATTTTTTCGACAAGCAGACACTACGAGTTAATATAAAGGGAGTAAAAATTCACCAACATCTTAAGCAAATAATGCTAAAATACCTAGTTGTTAATAAAAAAAAAAATAATGTAAATATAGCAAAAAAAATTTTATGTATAAATTTATTTATAAATTTATATAACCATATTAAATAATACAAATAATATACAGATATTCTATATATGTAGTATATCTATAACAACTGCATGTTAGAAATAAGTCGGTATATTATTATATTTACATAAAATTCTGCAATATTTTGTTGTGGGGAAAATACATTTCTTTTGCATTAACAGAGTGTCACTTCATTTTGCTCAGCGTGACTATGCCACAGTAGATGGCGCCACAATTTTTGTTTGTTCTAATTAGCTTTGCAATAGTTATTTCTATTTTAACATGAATGTTAATATTTTCAACTGGATATCATACAGCACAATGTTAAGAGTATACACGGACTGGTCTTTTATTTCATACGTTTTTTCATCATTCTTTTACAAATATGAACATAAGTTTGGCATATTAACTTTTTGTTGTCTTTACAAAATAGAGTTATCGAGTTCATCAATGAGTATTTTGCTTTCAAAACAGTTCTACATAGTTATATAGAATTATTATTCTGCTTTACCTACAAAATATCTGATTGCGACTACATCTAATTTTTAAAAATTGTTTATAATTACTAAAGCATTATTATTCACAAAAATACACAATTGCACTTTTTAAATTTTCCATTAAAATTTAAGAAAATATCAATTCTAAAAATTGGAATTAATATTTCCAATTATAAATTATAAAATATTAATTGAATTTCAGAAAATCATAGCAAAACGTCGGAAATAATAATTTTAAATTTAGAAGACATGAATTGCATCTTTAATATATAAATTTTATTCGTTAAACACAAATTGAAATTCCAAAAAAAAAAAACACCAAATATGTTTACATTTAAAAAAAATATTGTCATTCAGGAGAAATTAATAACTTTTCAGTACCGCGATTCAGTAACTTCTTTTAACGATAGTCGAATCGTTAAAAAAAGAAAAGCAAAATTATCAGTAAAATTTTTAAACGATATTCGCTATTGTTAAAGTCAGCTGTTGTTGTTATCTAAACGACAACCATTTTTGTGTTGTTTATTCAGGTTGAAGTGTCGTCATACATAAATAAAAATCATAAAATAGTGAAAATATTTTGCTTCTATTAAAAAACTTTTTTATATAAATAAAAAAAATTAAATAGCATATTCAATTCATTATTTCATTTTCATTCTTTTATTCTTCTTTGTGTTTTTCGCTTATTTTGACAGAGATGCCACTCGTTTACAATTTAAATAAATAGAAAAATAGATTTGTCGACTGTCGTTAAGATGTATGTACTTAGTGAATCACTTAATCCTTAGTGCAAACAACAATAGCTGTCGATATATTTTGCGATTGTCGGATCGTTGAAATTTACAGAATCACACTACAGAAAACATTAATTTAAATTCAATGAATTTTAGAAAACGTCAATTGATATTTAAGAATTGCGAACATAAAAATTGTTACATAAATAAACGCGATTTGATGAGAATGTTATTTTTTATATATAAATTTTCAGAATTTTTTTTTGGATGAATATTTGAAGTTCTTCAGAAAATAAAGATAACAAATTATTTTATTTAAAATTTTTGCGATATTTAGTTTTTTGCGTTTGGCATCCCTAATTTAATTATTTATTATTATAAATTTATTCTCTATGTTTTTCAAATATGGCAATATTTTTTTGAAAAAAAATTTGAGAGAGCTTTTTCGGTTATTATTTTGTTACTCCATCCGACCTATATTTATTTATTTATTAAATGTGGATATCACATACAACAAGATATAAATCTTTTTAATTACAGTATGTGATCTTATAATGAAACAATCAATTTGTGATAGTAGTTACAATACTTTTAAGAAACAAGAAAAATATAAAAATAAAAATAATTTTAAATTACAAAAGTATAAAAATATAAGTACAAATTAATACATAATGGGAGAGTATAGAATATATAATATAATCACAAATGAAACAATAATTAAGAAAGTTGAAAATTAGAGACCAAATCATTTTTAAATTGTAAAGCGTTGTCTGTTATTTGTAAATTGTTGAGTAACGAGTTCCACTGACATATGGTATTTATAAAAAATTGCCAACTAGAGATTAATGTTCGATATCGTAATTGTATAAGAATATTTCCTCTATTGGATCGTGCAAATTGAAGGCGTTAAAATAAATAAGATGGTTCTTTGGTGTATATTACTTTGTGAAGTAGAATGAATGATCTTATTTTTATTAAGGCCACGAGGCCAACTCCGTACAGAGACTTAGAATATAGAGAAGTTCCATCATATCTCTTTAAACCATACACATAACGTAGGATCGCATTGTAAGCTACTAATAATCTCCTTTTACTTTCTGAATCATAACAAGTAAGAAAATTATAGTCGGTCTACCATGCGTTTAGAAACCGTATCTCCTAGGCCCAACTAACTGGACATAGAAAATAAGCAAAAACCAAATTTTAGTGGGATTTTTATTAATTTTTTTAGCTGCAGATATGAAAAAGTTCATATCGGATGATATATCTATATGGGGACTAGGTCCAAAAATGGACCGATCCTGACCATGGTTGGTAAAGTCTCTTGTATTTTGCGAAAATATATACAAACAAAATTTGAGATGAATCAGTGCAATAATTTTGTTTTTTAATAGATTTAAGTGAAGATCGGGAAGCAGCTCTATATGGGGTCAAAGGTATCATTTTTGGACTACTCATTAATGGATGTAATGAACGCATACAAACCCAATTTGAGTAAGATCTATATGACAATTTGGATCTTATGGCAATTTATGTCGATTTCATATGGGTAATTTGTGTGGGGGCTAGGTCTGAACATGGACCGATTCTCACCAATTTCAATAGCGTTCATCCCATGGCCGATAAAAGCTTATATACCAAATTTCGTCAAAATATGTTCATATTTGCGACCTGCAGTTTGATTACAAGCTTTACATGGACACACAGACGGACGGATGGACGGACGGACATTGTTAAATCAACTCAGAAAGTGATTCTGATTCGATCGGTATAATTAAAGATGGGTCTAGGTCAAATATTTTTGGTTGTTACAAACAGCAGCACAAAGTCATTATACCCAAACCACATAGTGGTAAAGGGTATAAAAAGCAAATATCTCACAACCATATAGTAACTTCGGCATAATGAAAGTTTTCGCGAGAAGCACACGAATGTTTAAAGGGTACAATGTATAGGGTACAACGTTCATAGCATTACAAATATTTTTCCAGATGCAGAATTAATCTGATTGTTCCACTGAGCGATTTATTAAAAATGATTTCCAGATTCCTAGCAGATTCCACAATTTCAATATTCTGATTACCTAATGATACTGGAATATCTATATGGATGGTTTGATTTCTTTGAGTTATAACTAAAGATTTTGATTTTTTTGGATTTAAGTAAAGTCCATTTGAAGAAGCCCATTCAAATATTATATTGAGATCCTCATTAAGCTTTTCAGTGCATTCACGAATTAATCCTTTTTTCATACATGGCCGCAATGAAGAAATATTTGGCCAGTTAAAAGCCAAAAAATCACGATTTAATACAAGCTATTTAATTAGCAAAAACAAAATTAAACGAAAAGTTATGTCATATAACCGGAAACGCATGCATATAGAAAACGCATGCATATTTTTCCAATATTTTGTTTACATTTATTATCAATACTCAAACCGAGGTGGAGGGTATCAAAGATTCGGCACAGCCGAATTTAACACTCTTGTTTTTTTATAAAAAGAAATAAAAAAATGTTTTTTTTTTTTTTGTTAAAAGTTTTGTTAATTGTTCTTTAATTTAGATTTATTAAAAAAAAAATTACTTATTACAGACAATTTAAGATTTTCGTTAATCGCTTTTTTTAAATTTATTTAACACTCAATCATTTTATTGAGCATTGTTTTACAAATGTATGTATTATAGTTTAAAAACAAAGGAGATAATTGATTTGTGTTGGATTTGTGAAATAAATTTAAATCTGTAGTTAGTTTTTAGTTTTTTTTTTTTATTATTTTATTTTAGTTATTATTACGGCAAACATGTAAACAGTTTTTTTTTTGTTTTGTAGAGAATTTAAGACAAATTTTAAATATTGTAAACTATTTAGGTTTTGTGATTTTTTCATTAGAGATATTAAAATGTTTATATATTTTTAGTAAAGATGTTTATTAATTTTAAAAATAAATATATTTGAAGTATTATTAATAGTTTGATGCACCGATAACACTATACATCAAACGGTTGAAGGATCCACTTTGGCGAATGGTATCATCGGTTGTGTTTACCACCTGCAGAAGAAATGAGTTGATTATTAATTTGTTAAAAACTGCGTTAAGAACTTACATTGTACGACGGACCGGAAATGGACGTTGTTGAGTGTACTGGCTTCTATGAATGCAATAAAATTTTATGATTAATATTTCTAATTTTTAAAGAACCTTTAAATTACGAGGTATATGACTTTTTCGTTTGGTTGAAAATGATTTAACATATTTTGATTAGTTTTTTGTTTTCTTCTAAAATATGCGTTGTGAAAATAATGATTTTTTTTTTGTCCAAATTTACACATTGATGGATATTAGTAATGCATGATATTAATAAATTTTTTAATCAAAGGCCAATCAATGGCTACATATTAAGCTGTTTGTTTTTTTTTTTTAGATATTAATATCAACGAATGTTATCATTTATATTACAGTCCATATTTTCAATTATTTACATCAGTAGAATTTAATTAAATGCTTATTTTTTATGTTTTGCGTTTGCGAGTTTTTTTGTTTATATTTTGATGCGATCAATTGTGAAACAACTTAAACAAACATATTTTACACATTTATCAGTTGATGCGACAAAATAAAAATAAATATGGAAAAAAAAAATAACGATGATTTACAGGACAATCTGAGCTGACAATTTGAGCTGACAGAACGATTGGTGACTTGATTGAATTTGGTATGACGAGAGAGAGTGAGAGAAAGAGAGAGAGACAGTGATACTGCTCGTAGCCAATCACAAACTTCTCTGATCTTACCTTTCCTGGAATCATTCTATGAGGATGGAAAACCTTAGTTTGCACTGGCACCGTAACTTCTTGAGTGTTGTCAGCATTACCATAGTCCTGCTCCTGTATGGCTCTATAAGTTTCACTCTTTGATGGATCAAAGACTAATGTTTTCTTGTAACTGTTTGTTGTTAGGCGTCCAATCATCATTGAATTTATATTTAAGTCATTTGTTGCATTTCGAATCATTTCTCAGATTCAATCAAATGTTTTGATTTAACAATTATTATTTTGACGAGTAGAGAGTTTTAATTTAGAGAGTTGACATTTTATAGAACGTAGTTAAGAAGAGAGAAAAAAAACAGGATGTGCACAAAATAAGTTAGAATTAGTTTTAAAAAAAATGTTTGGTATATTTGCAGACTAACTCAAATGACAGTTTAAATGAAAAATTCCAATTAAAATTTATTTAAAATATTGGGATTAAAGTTTGTTAGAACTACAAAATTAAGTTTAGCTTTAACACAATAATCTAGACGTTAGTGGATAAGCGTGATATTATAAGGGATAGGTAGTCTTCATGGTTTTAAGGAAAATTTGTTTTTCTCAAAATTTGTATGCATCTCTAGTATACATATTTTATTTTGATGTTTTGTTAGCCACATAAGCGAATTTTAATTTTGCACTTTTATATTCTTGAAATTCTCTTGGAATTGATTAATTGTGTTTTTAGAGGAATTGGGAGGTGTATTGGAAAGTATTTAAAAGGTCTAAGGGTTGTATAAGTGGATTTGGTGTAAAGGTCTTTTAGTATATTTTTTTTTCAAAGATTTTTTTTCTAAAATCAAATTGAAAAGTATATTTTGCTCTAGTTTTATTTAAATTTTCAATGATGATACAGTTGTTCCAGCTGTTTTTGTTGCTGTTCTCGTTGTTGTTGTTCTTGTAGTTCTTTCTGTTTTTGTTGCTCCAGTATTTTATATTTTTGTTCCAGGAAAGATAGATCGATGAAAATTCTAATATTAATCGTGCAGCTAATTGTTCTTAACAATACTTGTCTTTAAAACTATTTTTACTTATTAAATTAATTTAAGATTTTTAACTTTTTACTGGGGGGGGGTTTAAGTTGTATGTAATTTTGTTTGTTGGGTTACAGTGTTAATATCAAAAAAAAAAAAAAGAAAAAACTAAGAACAGTGTTGATTTTTTTCGAACTCAAGAAAGGGATTGTTTTTATTATAGTAAAGATAACAACCAATTCCCAAAGTAAAAGCTATAGTAAGGAATGATATAGAAATAAACGGATATTAAACTATGTAAAATTTATTTTTATTTAATCATTATTGTAAAATCCATTAATCAAATAAGAAGGTATTGGCAGTCTTGAACTATTTATTAAAAAAAGAAATAAATAAAACTATGGATGCAAATTGTTATTATTACCATCGCATTCTAATTAGAAGCTTTATAAAAAGTGTTACCATTGCTTGAATATTACGTGAAAATTAAATCAGGCTGGCTTCAAGGGAATATTCATGAATTCGAAGTAGAATTTGAAATGTTTGTTGTATTAAAAATTATACGTTTTAGTAATTCGAAAAATCGAACCATATAAATAAAATATGGGTTAATATAATCAAAAATAATTAGTTAAATTTCATAAGTGTTAAGTCTGACGACCTACAAAAAACTTTCAACATAACTGGTTGCAAAAATATAAAATCTTGATCGTTTAGCAAAAAAAAAATAACTACAAATGTTTGTATTTGTTTAAAAAATTATATTAATAAAATACCACCACATTAAGAAACATAATACACAAAACATTTAAAAGGATTACATAAATATTTAATAATAAATAGAATATAAAAGTTTCCAGTCGAGAATATGTATGTATGTGTTTTTATGATTGTGTTTACAAGCTGATAAACAATTTACCTCCGGTTTCAAACTCAATTGCTAAATAAATCTGAGGTTAGCTTGAATTGAAGGAAAAATTAAGAATAATTTCTTCTAAACAATTACTTTTATTTTCTTCAGACGATATATACATGAATGTGTTTGTATAGGGTATATTGGTAGGAAAATGTAATCGAATTGTGTAGTATATAGTATATGTGTAAATATATCACAAAAAGGAAAAGCATGCAGAAATTTTATTTGATGGGTTTACTCAAATCATTACTGTTTCGATTGCACACAAAAGAAAATTAATATTAATAACATAAATTAATATCAATCTCTAAGATAAAAGAGGATAAAAATTTATTGGATATTCTAATTTCAGCATGATTTGTGAAAAGAGAGAAACTTAATATAAAATATTTTTATTTTTACCCGTCAAGTTTCGTTGGCATAGGACGATGCAAAGCACTCTTCCTTAATGCACTGACACTACAACAAATAATATAGAGTCGACAAAAAATAATATCACATCAATTTGTTTATCACATATTTTGTTAAGTTTATTTTTTTTTAATTTTTTACGATAGGACGTGCATTTTACATATACACAGCATATCTCTCAATATTCATATTTAAGAATGTTGGTTTCGGAGAAACGTTAAAAAATTAATATATTATGTAAAAAGATTAGTAAAAAATTAAATATTATCGTTTATTAGCAGTGTAGCTTTTGGTATGAGTGTAGCCTTTGTTTTTAATAAAAAAACCCAATAGATTTGATTAAGTTTTAGTTTATTTTTGTGTAAATTATTTTTAGTATGTAATATTGGAAGTCTTTTTCTTAGCTTGAGCCAAAGCTTGGTGTCATTTTTTTAAAGCTCTGATAGTTAAACTAAATAATATATTAGTAATTTTATGTGTTATAAAAAAAATAAATACATACGGAACTGTCTGGCGGATGGTGCTTTCAATGTTGTTGTCGGAGTACAAACCAATGGGGGAGTTGAATTGTTTGTGGAAAACCTTTAAAAAGTATCATAATTAATTAAGTGAATTTTTAATTGTTTATTAATGAAATTCTTTATTATACTTTGCCAGAATCAGCATCTGGGCCAACAACTCTATGCAACATTGTATTGGCAACACGTTGCTTCATTACACTATCATGATAGTCATGATGGGGATGGGCACGTACAGCTGGATTGGGATAATGTCTCAAGTAGGAATCTGTGGTGGGAGCATCTTTTTTCACTTTAGCACCGGGCAAAACCAGGGGAGTTGTTCGGTAAGGCTATAAGATAAATTAAAAAGACAACAACAATTTTGAGTTACAAAAAATAACTAAAATTTAAATATTTAATCATTATTCTATTCAATACCCATCTAAAATATTACTTTTGTTTATTTTTTTAACCATCTAAAAATTTGTTGTATCTATTCAAAGATTATTTATGTGTGCGATTGTGTTTGTAGTATCTGTCTTATATAAAAATCAATATACGTACATATATATACTGCTTCTGTATTATGTGTATAAAAATAAATTTCTAGCCAAACACAAATTATGAAAGGAGAAACGTCCAAAATAATTAAAAATCGAGATCGTTTGGCAAATGGAATAAATATTCAACATTTGTATTCATATACATGTATAGTTGAAAATTTTACAGACTATTTACTTGTTGTGTTGGTGGTCATTTTAAAAATATGCTCCTCCCTCAATATATTTTTTTAAATGATTTCTGTGTATTCTACACAAATTTAGATATATTAATATAATATTACGTAAGACATTCAGTTTAGCGTAAACATTTGAAATTAATTTTTGTTTAAAATAATTTTTTTATTTGTTTGCGTTTTTCGTATAATATAATATTAACGCAAGTAATTCAGAAGAGTTAAATACGGGATAAAACTTCATTCATGGCATATTTTAAAGATGTTTCTATTTTTTAATACTTTACAAAATTATGTTTCGACAATTTGACAGCAAATTTCGTTGGTATTTTAAAGAATTGTCATAAATAGTAGTTCAACATTATTCAGAAAGGTATTATTTTATGTTATAAATGATTTAGCAGATTGAGATAATTTTAGCCCAATGTTCTATGTACCTCTTTTGATACTAAAAACTATTACCGATATGATTTAAAGTTTGTTTCTTTATGGTTGCTAACTTTACACGTACATTAATATACAACTCTGTTGAGAACGTTTTTGAACAGCTGATATTTTTTGTTTACCGCGCTTTTACTTCATTATGTGGCTGATGCATATTATAAAATATGTGTTTGTGTGTCGATGTGGTTACGTTTTCAATTCTTATTTAGAAAAAAGTAAATTAGGCTTAACAAAAATTAACATTTTTAAATTACAACTAAATGGCTGCGGTAAGGCGATCAAGACGTTTCAGCAACACTGGTAGCAAGTCAACACCTACTCTTTCAGCAACTCCAAAGACACCCAGACAAGTCAGTATATGGCAACATAGAAATTCTAGGAATTCAGTTGCTCTACACAGTGACGACGAGGAAGACGAACAATCTTCCAATTGCAGTACAGAAGAAAATAACGAGAATTGTGATTCGATAAATAAAATGGAATGTCGGAAGCGAACGGAAGTAACTCAAAAATCAATAGTAATGGAGAAAATACAGACACCAAAAAGTAAAAAAGCTTCTAAGCCTATGCCAGCTTCTAAAAAGAGAGAATTATTGAAAAGACTGTCAGCAAAAGAGGAAGATTCTGAAGAAGAAGACATTCAACGATCATCACCACCCAAACAATCAAGACAAAAGGCTCAACCGTTACCTAAACATTTAATAAGCCCTTCTAGACTTTTAGATCGTCTAAGTATCGATGAAGAAAGACCGTTGGAAACAATAACACCTGATGTTGCTAAGAAGTCTCCTCAAAAAGAAAGTAACAAAGAACCTTCTCCCAAAACTACACCCGTTCGTAATAAATATCAAAATGCTAGACGTGTATTAAATAGTGCAGAATGCCAAAATTTACCCGGACGGGAAGAACAATTGAAAGAATTAAGGTTATTCTTTAAAGAACACCTTGAAGATAAAAAGTCTGGTAGTTTATATGTTTCAGGACAACCGGGTACTGGCAAAACAGCCTGTTTATCTCTTCTGCTAAAAACACCCGAGTATAAAAAGTGCCTGCAAACAGTCTATGTTAATTGCACGTCCATAGCTTCAATAGGAGGGGTTTACAAAAAACTTTGTACAGAACTAAATCTCAAACCTCAAGGACGAACTGAAAGGGATCATTTACAAGCCCTACAACATTACCTTAAGACTTGTCCCAAAATGATTTTGATAGTACTGGATGAAATTGATCAATTGTGTAGTACCAAACAGTCGGTTTTATATACCATCTTCGAATGGCCCTCTCTACCCGACTCCCATCTACTTTTAGTTGGTATTGCCAATAGTTTGGATTTGACCGAAAGAACATTAATGCGTTTAAATGCACGTTGTGAGCTGAAGCCGCAACATATGCATTTTCCGCCGTACTCGAAACAACAGATTGTCGATATTTTCAAATCTCGTTTGGAAGAGGCTGAGGTATTAGATATCTTTCCACCCGTCACTTTGCAGTTGTTGGCAGCTAAAGTTAGTGCTGTTAGTGGAGATGTTCGACGAGCTTTAGATATTGGACGTCGTGTAGTAGAAATTGCCGAACAACAGAAGAAGGCTGGTGAAAGAGAGATCAACTTAAGAAATCTCAACTTGGCTGTTGCTGAAGTTTATGAAGATCCAAAAGAAGGTATGTGTATTTATTTTAGGCATATAATAAAACTATTTCCCTATAATTTTAAATACATTAATGATAACTGTATTTTTTTTTTTTTTAATAACAGAAGTTCTAAAACCTGTCCAAGTTACCCAAGTGGCTGCCGTTCTAAATACAGTCTATGGTGCCTCACAAAATCTACAAGAAGATATGGATGAATCTTTTCCATTACAACAAAAAATCATGTTATGTTCTTTAATGTTAATGCTACGCAATGAAAGGAATAAAGACATCACTATGGGACGATTACATGAGGTGTATAGGCGAGTATGTAACAAACGTAATATACATCCCGTGGATCAAGCCGAATTTGTCAGTCTTGTGGATTTGGTGCAAACAAGAGGCATTCTAAGATTAGTTCGAAAAAAGGAACCACGTCTTTGTAAGGTTCAACTGCAGTGGGATGAAGAAGAAGTCAATGGTGCTCTAAGGGACAAACAATTAATAGCTTCCATATTAGATGACACAGCCTGTTTAGGCAAGTGATTGATAACAAAAATAATTTATTCAATAGATGAATTTTAACAAGAAATTAACATTTTTTTTTTTTTTTTTTTATATCTTATGTAATTTTTATTTTTAGTTTATTTTTAATAAGACGTTTTTATAAATACCTCTTATTTACCTGACATTTTTCTAATTTACTTTATTCTTTTGTTTTATGTTCATTATACTCATTTCAAATTATTTATAAATAAATGAAAAATAGCCTTGATCTAAAAGAAGAGTCATTCACACAAAAATAAAGTGTTTTGTATTTTAATTAAAAATAAATAATAATGTCTTTGATATACCTGATGATATTTCCTTTTTTTTTCTTTGTTAAAATAACCAAAGCGTCATCTTAGATGTTGAAATACAATGTATCGTTTTATATATTTTAATTTTGATTTATTTTAAAATTAAACTATGTTTATAATCGAATTAATAATTATTTTTTATACTCTTCTAATAAAAATTTTTCTTAATTTTAATTTGAAATTATATTTGGGAGAAAAATAATCTTTAATTTGTTTATATATGAAGGTTTTGAATTTAAGAAACGTTAACATTTTATACCTCAAGATTTGTTTAAGAAATTTACGACGTATAAGTTTTCTTATGTAAGTTTTTATAATTTACTTACTATTTATATTTACTATGACCTTTGCCAACTTTATGTAAACAATCGTTACGGATTTGTATATAATTTAAAATATTTGAAGAGCATTTTTTAACCAATTCAATATTTACGAGAAAATATATATTTTGAGAAATCTCCAAAAATGTTGATTAAAAATTTCAGTTAAATCAATAGACAATAAATGAAACTAGCAGATTCCAGCGCTGGAAATTCGAGTGCAATTTCTAGTCAATCCACAAACCAACACTTTTATGGTTTATTATTATTGTGAATGAAGATAAACTTATTAACAAATTTAATAAAACACACATAGCATATGTATAATTTTATGTATTTATGTATTTACTCAAAATAAAGGAAAAAATTTAAAAATCTGTAAATCTGCAAAACGGCTAAAAAGAACTACCTTTCAAATAATATACGTTTGGTCAAAATCGGGATAAAACGGTAGAACAAAACATCGGTCACAAGAAATCGCCTAATATTATAGATTAAAAATAAGATTTAAAAAAAGGGTTTACTTTTGAGCACTCACAAAGTTTGACTCTCTAATATCTTGAATAACTGTTAATGTATGAGCCCCCAAATTTCTGATTTAAAAATTCATTTCATGTCAATTTTTTGATATATTTTTGTTTTTTGGTAGATTTAAGTGAAGACCAGGGGAGCAGCTTTATGTGGAGACTATGATTAAAAATTGAACTACAGGGTTTTATTGGACTACTGATTAATGGATGTAATAAACATACACAAACTCAATTTGACCGAGATCTATATGATAATTCTGATATGGCAATTTAAGTCGATCTCAAAGGGGTCATTTGTATGGGGACTAGGTATGAACATGAACCGATTTTCACCAATTTCAATAGTGTTTATCGTATGGCCGATAGAAGTTTATATACCACATATATTCGTATTTGTTGTAGTTTAATTACAAGGTTTACGTGGACACACAGACAGTCGGACAGATATCGAAAAATCGGCTCAGTAAGAGATTCTGAGTCGATCGGTATAATAAAGGTCAAATATTTTTGATAGTTACAAACATCAGCACAAATTCATTATACCCTGACCACATAGTGGTATTTAAAAAAACAGGTCTCTTAGCTTATGAATTTTCACAAACTTGTACTATTAATATAAATTATTTAATTTTCTAAATCCTCATCTATGACAGACTAAATGTAACCTTGAAAAAGCATTCAAATGTGTAGTATTTTCAGAAGATATTTTTTTCAAAATTAATGTAGCACATCAATATAATTTCACTTTTATTTCCTTCTAAATAAAATTTTATGTTTAAATTTATGAGATTAGTTTTCTTATGAATTCTATTGTGTTATGTTCCTCTTGAATAAGTTTTTGATTATAAAACGACAAGTGTTACAAATCCATTGTCAGTCAGATGACCATCATTCTGAATTATGCTAAAGAATTTTTAAATAAATTCACAACAACAATAACAATAATAATTATATATCGTATATATAAGATTACAAATTATTTGTTTATTGTTTTTGATTTGATTGTTCTAAATTTTTCTATGTACGCTGTTTATAGGAGTAACAAAAACAAATAGAATTTAATCGGGGGATAATTAATTTTCTTTCCGTTTCTAAAAGACCGTTGACGTATTTTTCAGCCAAATTTGTTTTTTCTTCACAAAATTTTGTTTTTCCATTCGTTATATTTTTGTTGTTCGTTTCGTTTTTCTATAGATCTAAAAATAAAGTATAAATTACACTAAGCTACATATGAAGGAAAAATAAATATGAAAAACAGCAACAAAAAACATTTTATAGATAGATAGATGGTGGTCGAAATATATTAGATATATGTAGATATTTATACATTCTACAAACATACATATATGAGGCACACGTACACAATTGTACAGTCTGAGTAAGAAGTCATTAGAACTTTAACGTTAGTAACTACAGTACATCCAAATACGTATCATTATCAATGATATTTTGACAGATTTATTTAATATTTTTGTAACAATTTTCTTAATCCATCTAATGCACATTTCTCTTACATTACAAAAAAATTTATCTCATCTGTTATTAGAAATAATATATATATCGATTACTTTTTTTGTTTCCAAAAAATTTTTAAAATCTTATAATTTTCATTAATATTTAACTAATACATACCAGTACAGACTATTTAAAATTTGGAAGGCAATTTCTCTTGAAATCAAACATATTTAATTTTATTTGAATTTATTAGATTTAATCTATCTATACTAACTAGCAGATTTCAGCGCTCGAAATTCGAGTGCAATTTCTAAACAACTTTATTTCTCAACTTATCCAATTCACAAACCAATACTTTTTGGCTTATTATTATTATTGTGAATGAAGATAACAAACTCATTAACAAACACATTAACAAATTTAATAAACACACGCATCTGTGGTTTTCTGGAATTACCGCGTATGTCCATTTTTGTCAGTTTTGAGTTAACGATGCCAAATATATTAATTTTTAACGCTCTTTCCATGTGTTAAATTAAAAAAAAAAAAATTTACCATTTCTGATTTTTTTCTTTAAATAACGACGTAACTTAAATGTTTATTAAATTAATTTGCAGCACTATCGACGTATGTGAACCTACGTTTGATCGCTGACAAATTATTTTCTCAGAAAACGACACATAGCGACATATGTTGTTATTAATGAACAAAAATGCAAAATAATTTTGGACTATTTTTCAGTTTATAACCACTTATAAAAACTTTTGTGTTTATTTTTGTTATTTTTTGTCACTACTATTCTTGATACGTTGTTATATTCTCATCCTAAGTCCCGTTAACTTTTTGTTGAAGAACAAAAAATTCAATTTTTCAAGCAACAACAACTTATGTCTTCATGTATGGTTGCATTGGTAGTTTTCTTTTTCAAAGAAAACGACGTTTGTCGACATAAGTTGTTTTATCTGCACACACTTTAAGTGTTATTTACATATTGTTTTTTCGTCTTTCTCTAGGATCTATTCCTCTGAAGATTTTTGACTCAAAATTTTATATAAAGTATTTATTGCTCATATCTACAGGACTGTTAAATAAAAAGCTATAAAAACTTTATACCGAGCCCTTAATTTCAAATGCAACGTTTTTTGGCTCCTGAACATTTTGATTTTATGAAACACGCGGTTATTCTAGAAAACCACAGACATAGCATATGTATAATTTTATGTATGTGTTAGTAGCAACTTTAAATGCAATTTACTCAAAATAAAGGAAAAAATTTAAAAATTTGTAAATCTGGTGAACAGCTAAAAAGAAATTCCTTTCAAATAATATACGCGTGGTCAAAATGGGATAAAACGGTAGAACAAAACATCGGTAACAAAAAATCGCCTAGCCTTTTAATATTATAGATATAATAAAGAGGTAATGTGTGTTTGTTTGTAGGAGGTAATCTCCGTAACTACCCATCTGATCTATCTGAAATTTTGCGCAAAGTCTTACTGCGGATATGTGAAGTGCTATAGGGTATGTATAAGTTGTGTAGAGGGTATATATAAGTTTGTCATTTCGTTTGTAATAATTAGAAAAAAAATTCTGGACCCTATAAAATATATATATTTGTGTTCCTTATAACAAGCGGAGTTGATATAGCGATGTCCGTCTGTGAAAATCACGATCACGATTTCAATCGGTCGTTTGCATAAAAAATTATTCATTAACATCCTGAGAAGTTTGCTATTTAAAATCGTCCAAATCGGTTGATTAGGTCCCGAGAATTGAATGAAGAAGTAAAAAATATGATTTGTCTATGTTGTTTTTGTCACGATCACGCCCTCAATATGATAACTAAGGTGCTTAATTTTAGTGAGAATGATTCACTAACATCATGAGAAAGTTTATGTTTGAAAAATCACTAAAATCGGTTTAATAGGTCCCGAGAAATCACTGAAAAAGTAAAAAAAATTGAAATATATATGTTTCTGTATTATTCTTGTTGTTATTGTAAGTGTTGTATTTTTGTCATAGCTGGACTTGTTTTGTCTATTTGTGTTGATAATCTTGAATATAATATTATGTGGTGGAGGGTATCAAAGATTCGACACAGTCGAATTTAACACTTACTTGCACCTCCCATGCAAAATAAATTTTTAATATCATATATATTCAGTCCTGTTCTTGAAACGTTGTTATTTGAATAAGAGTGAATTTAAAATCACATGAAATTGAAATTTTGGGTTTCTTGAAACCACTTTTTTTATTTATTTAATGGAAACATATGTTTGAGTTAAGAACCATATGTTTGAGTTAAGAACATTTGTTATCTAGAAACCGAGGTGCCATATGGTTCTTTATTCAGTTTCACAAAAAACTTTTAAGTATTTTGTGCATGTTTATAGAAAAAGAAAAATATTTTCTTTTAAAATAACAACTTGCTTGTTCATTTAATTGTTTTTGTTCTTCAATTTCATTCAATTAAAAATCACTTTTCTATTTTTAAAAAGTTAGGCATCACCAAAAAAAATTACGATATTCAAATAAATTGGATTTGACTGGCATCACTACTGTTTAGAACATATGCAAAAAAATAAAAATATGCGATTTGATGAAAAAAATTTTTTTAATTCCTTTATTTGTAATAATTAGTGCATAAAGAATCTATGTTATAATTGAAAAAATTATAATGGAAAATAGATTGTGTAAATAAAAAGTTTTTATTATAGTTATAAAACAGCATCATCGCAAAAAGTGTGTTTTATTAACATCGACCACTTATTACGAGTTTTTTTTTTTTTAAATAATGACAAGGTTCAATAAAAAACATGTTAGAGTTTAAATATCAATTAGTTTTTTTATCTTTTAAAACCTGCTTAGTAGAAAAAAAGGGCATTTGTTTTGATTTCACAAAGCCTTTTCTATGTGAATTAAAACGAGAAAAAATATTCTTATTGAAATTGGAGAACAGCAAAAAACTCGTAGATTTAAGAATTTTTTCATTTACGAGTTTTTTTTTTTGTGATAGTGGTTTCAAGAACAGGGGTGATTGAGTGCTATGATAGGGAGAGCTTAACAAATTTGTCTGAGATCACCTATTATTAATGTTAGTAGTTATGCCTGAAATCGGCTGGATCGGATAAGTGGGCGTGGTACCTCCCATACAAAGTAATTGCTCAATATCATACGTCCCGACTACTATGACAGAAACAGCTTTGTCTTCGATCATCTACTATTAGCGTGAGTAGTCAGACAAAAAATGGGCGGGATCGGACAAAGGGGCTTGGCACCCCCCATACAAGGTAAATAATAAATCGCATATATCTGGAGTACTGTAATAGTGAGAGCCCTTTCATTACGTTGCGGGGGATGGTAGGGGTGTAGCGAAGCACATCGGGTTACATCTAGTTGTATATATTTTTAAAACCAAACTTATACAATCACGTTATACATTTATGTCGTCTTCTCTTCTGACAAAGAATGTCGCATTTTATTTGCATTTTTTTCGAAAAGTGCATTTTTTATATATTCTGAATTAAGAGCAAACTTATCTTATACATCAATCGAAAGGTCTCAAAGGCGAGCCCTCGTAAATAGCAAAAAATTGCAGCCCTTGACTTCTTTCAGGCCATAGTGTGAGAATATTTCCCATTGTTCCCCTTTTTTGAATATTTTCACCTTATTTCACTTCAAAGAAGATAGTAATCAAAATTTTATGAACACAGCATTTTGAGAACTATCGATTTATGTATAAGATAATGTTGCTCTTAATTCAGAATATATAAAAAAATTCACTTTTCGAAAAAGTGCAAATAAAATGCGACATTTTTTGTCAGAGAAGTAAACGGAATTAGATTCAAACTATATTATCGAATGTACAGCAAGTACTTATGAGATGAGCTGTTACTGTAATCGCAAGCACTTATAATGATTTAGAAAGAATTTTTTTTCAATGAATATTACGAATATACTGAAAAAAATTTCTCATAGATCTCTAAATTGAGCCATTTATTTTGAAAGTGACATAAGTGACATTTCAAAATAACAAGCTAATTCTAACATAATTTATTATTTAACGGTACTCTTTAATTAAAAAAAAAACAAATTACAATCAATGTGTTAAAATCTAGATTTTATTTGAAAGAAGTTATTTAAAAAACAGATTACTGAGCACAGCAATGCTTAGTGAAAATTATAAAAATTAAATTAAAAATTGTTAGTAATAAACTTTTATATGATATTCACGATAAAAATCATTTTCATCCAATAAAAAACCGAAAATATACTCTTAACTCAAGTGCTATAAAATAGAAAACATCAATGAGCTTGCCTCATCATAATTTTATACCTCATTCTTTTTTTTTCTTTTTTTTTTATCTAAAATCAAAAAATCATAAAGTTTTTTTTTGAAAATTTTCCCCTTAACTTATTAATATTATTTAAATCAAAATGTATTTTAAATTTATTATTTATAAGACATAAATATTTATAAAATATTTCTATTTATAAGTGATTTTCTAGAAAATTTATTATCAATTATATATCTAAGTAAAAAATGACAAAATCCTAACCACTTTAAGAAAGGACGACAAACTAAGGTACATAATAATCTATAATATTAATAGGTGAGGCGATTTCTTGTGACTGATGATTTGTTCAACAGTTTTCTTCCGATTTTGACCAATCGTATCTTATTTGAATGGTATTTCCTTTAAGCTGTCCACCAGGCTTATAGATTTTAAAATTTTTAAATTTTGTTGAAGTTATGATCATTTAAAGTTACTACTAACGCATACATAAAATTAAATTAAATTTGTTAAGGTGTTTGCAAAAACAAAAATGAGTTTGGGTGCTTCACACAGTAATAATTGTGCAGAATTGAAAAATTATTCTGGACATAGCATAATTAATAATTTACTAGCAGATTCCAGCCCTCGAAATTCGAGCGCAAATTCTAGGAAATTTTATTTTTTCATTAAATAAAGACCCTAAAAGTATGCTAATCAATTGTAGCCAATTCACAAATCAACACAAAAAACAAACTCATTTATATTACAAACACATTAACAAATTTAAAAAACACACACATAGCATTGTATAATTTTATGTATGTGTTAGTCAACTTTAAATGCAATTTACTTAAAATAAAGGAAAAAATTAAAAATCTGTAAATCTGCAAATCGGCTAAGAAATAATATACGTTTGGTCGAAATCGGGATAAAACGGTAGAACAAAACATCAGTCCCAAGAAATCGCCTAGCCTATTTATATTATAGATTAAATGAAAAAATAAAATTTTCTAGAATTTGCACTCGAATTTGAGGGCTGGAGTCTGCTAGTATTATATAAATAAAGAATTTGTAATTTAAATTCAAAATTGATAAAATTGAAAACATGCTTTAAAAATATGAATTTATATAGAAATATCCACTGAAAAATGCATTTTTTTAAAATAAATAATAACAAGTAAATAAGTATATAAGTATAAGTATTTTAATTTTTATAAAAAAATATTTTTATATTTTAAGTATAAACTATAAATTCTTTAATCATATATTTAAAAATATGCCATAACGTTCAAACATATGCAATAATATTCAATAAATATGTATAAAATATGCACTTCAAAAGCAAAATATACATAATATAGATTTTTTTCAAAAATACGCATAAACAAATCATATTGTTGCAACTGATTTGATTCTCAAAAGTATTTGGTGAAAATTGATTTCGGGCTGACATGCATTTGCTTAAAAGTCTCAGCCATATATGCGATGGAAATCGATTGATTTTATATCGAAAATGAAATTCTAAAAAGAATGATGAAAATCAAACGGTTTCAATTTCATCGTGTTTCTTTCAATAAAGTGTCACTCTGTAATTACATATTTTATTATTAAATACAACGCTGTGTTATTGTTTTTCACAAAAAAAAAATTTAATATTCGGTTAATAATTTTGTGTTTTGGTTTGAAAAAATTTATTAAAATGGCATTTATAATAACCACAAGTGGCGAAAATGTCACAAAAGAAAGCATAATGCATAAATCCTTTTGGAGCAAAATTTTTTGGTGAAGCAATTTTTCAACCTTCTGATGATGGCGTTAAATTTCCTTTTTTTCTGTCGCGTATTTATGTACTTTCGCTTGAAAAATTATATTAAGTGAGACATTATAGTAAGTTAATTTATTATACTTACATTTTTTAACTTATATCTATAATATTACTAGCCTAGGCGATTTCTTGTGAACGATGTTTTCTTCTACCGTTTTATCCCGATTTCGACAAAAAGATATATTTTTTGAAAGGTATTTCTTTTTGTATGTTCACCAGACTTACAGATTTTAAAATTTTTGCCTTTATTTTAAGTAAATTACATTTAAAGTTGCTACTAACACACACATAAAATTATACATATGCTATGTGTGTGTTTACTAAATTTGTTAATGTGTTTGTAAATTTGTTTTCTTCATTCACAATAATAATAAACCAAAAAAGTGTTGGTTTGTGAATTGGCAAATTTAAAAAAAAGTTGCCTAGAATTCACTCGAATTTTGAGCGCTGGCATCTGCTAGTTTTTAATAAAGCGTTGAAAATTTGAGCAAAAACTAATCTGTTTCAAACCGAAAAACAAAGTCTCTTGATTTAAAACCGATAAAAGAAAATAACAATTTCGTTTTCCACCACACCTTTATTTATCCATATTTCCACAGAACAAAATGAACATATTTTTATAAGAGAAAATGAAATATATTTATTCTTGAAATAAGAACGAAAGCAAATCGAAAAGTTGATTTATTTCGATTTTGTTTCGTTTTGGTATTGATTTCGGTTTTCATCACATGCCTGATATACATATATGTTTTTCTAAACTATTTTAAAAGTAGAATAAGTCACTTTACCGTAATTAAAAATAGTGATATTACAAATTAATCTCCCGTAAGATTTTAAACGTTTAAAAACACAAATCCTTAAATATCACGATTTATAAACAAAGTGGCGTATTCTCATTTATAATTATTTTGTTAAAAGTTCCATTAATAAAAATATTTGAAAACAAAACTGAGTTTATACAGAAACCGTTTATAAATTTATTATTAACTAACAGATTTCAGCGCTCGAAATTCGAGTGCAATTTCTAGGCAGCTTTGTTTTTGAACTTAGCCAGTTCACAAACCAACACTTTTATGGTTTATTATTATTGTGAATGAAGACAACAAACTCATTAACAAACACATTAACAAATTTAATAAAACACACATGGCATATATATAATTTTATGTATGTGTTAGTAGCAACTTTAAATGCAATTTACTCAAAATAAAGGAAAAAATTAAAAAATCTGTAAATCTGCAAAATGGCTAAAAAGAAATTCCTTTCAAATAATATACGTCTGTTCAAAATCGGAATAAAACGGTAGATCAAAACATCGATCACAAGAAATCGCCTAGCCTATTAATGTTATAGATAACACATACGTATTTATAAAATATTTCTATCAAATTTATAATTGATTTTCTGGAAAATTTTTTATCATTTATATAAAGTTATTCGAAACTCAATTAAACACATTTCCAATTAACTTATTTATTAATTTCATTATTTTCTATTCTATTGACCGACCAGATATTTTACTTTGTATGGAGGATGACACGCCCATGTCCGACCATTAAATAAACTCACACAAAATTAAAAGATTCTTGCTATAATACTATATAATGATAAATATTTATTTGGACTGGCCCGGCAAGCCCTTTTTAGGCGTAACTACTTTACATCATAACATGGACTCACCTAATGTTTCGTAGTATTTTTACTAAAAATTATGTTATACTCACATATTCTAAAAAAGAGCTAATTTAAAATATAAATATATACATATTTGTAAACATCTATAGAGACCATTTTTTCTAAAAAATAATTCTTTCTAACTAGCGTATTTGAGTCAAATCAGGTCATTGATAAGTTACTAGCAGATCCCAGCCCTCGAAATTCGAGTGCAAATTCTAGGAAATTTTATTTTTTCATTTAATAAAGACCCTAAAGGTATGCTAATAAATTTTAGCCAATTCACAATTCAACATTTTGTATATATTGATTGCGTTATTGGTTTGTGTCCAAAATTATTTTTCAATGTTATTGGTTTATGTCCAAAATTAATTTTCAATTCAGCACAATTATTATTGTGAATGAAGAAATCAAACTCACAAACACAATAACAAATTTAATAAACACATACATGTCAGTGTATAATTTTATGTATATATTAGTAGCAAATTTAAATGCATCTTACTCCAAAACAATGTAAAAATTCAAAAATCTGTAAATCTAGTGGACAGCTGAAAAGAAATACATTTCAAATAAGATATTTTTGGTCAAAATCGGGAGAAAAATGTGGAACAAATCGTCGTCCACAAGAAATCGCTTTACCTATTAATATTATAGATATCGATATATTCAAAAAATATATACTTATTGGAGCACTAAATTAATATACGAGTGTTTCGTGAAAATGGTTAAGGCGGGATGACTTCGCATACAGTCGTACCAACGTTTTTATACATATATTAACATAAAATCACCGCATTCGTTATCGAAATTTTTCGATCGTAATTATTTTTTTATTTTCCAAAATAAAATACTAAGAATAGTTTTACATTGAGGATTGATATTTGTCCGTGTTCTTTAAATAATAAACGAAAATATGGAATTTTCGAAAATATGTTAGTAGCAACTTTAAATGCATCTTACTCCAAAACAATGTAAAAATTTAAAAATCTGTAAGTCTGGTGGACAGCTAAAAAGAAATACATTTCAAATAAGATACTTTTGGTCAAAATCGGAAGAAAACTGTGGAACAAATCATCGGTCACAAGAAATCGCCTTACCTATTAAAATTATAGATATCGATATATTCAAAAAATATATACTTATTGGAGCACCAAATAAACATACGAGTATTTCGTGAAAATGGTTAAGGCGGGATGACCTCGCGTACAGTCGTACCAACGTTTTAATACATATATTAACATAAAATCACCGCATTCGTTATCGAAATTTTTCGATCGTAATTATTTGTTTATTTTTCAAAATAAAATACTAAGAATAGTTTTACATTGAGGATTGATATTTGTCCGTCTTCTTTAAATAATAAACGAAAATATGGAATTTCGATTGATTTTACTCGATATAGTATGCGCTGATTTGGCCCCAGATTCCACACGGGAGAAATAATGTAATGAGAGTATGACAATAAATTATGCAAAATATTTGCCGATCTGGGATTCATATTTAATTGATATAAATATATAAAATTAGAGCAAAATATAAAAATAACTATCAAAAATATTTCACCTAGACCCATCTTTTATTATACCTATCGACTGAGAATCACTTTCTGAGTCGATTTAGTGATGTCCGACAATCCGTCCGTCCGTCTGTGTGTCCATGTCTAGGTCTAGACCGACTATAATCTTTTTACTTGTTATGTATGTTTTTTTAATTTACATCAAATTTAATTTAATTTCTGAATTTATTTCAATTCTAATAAAATTGTGATAGATTTATTTAAACTTCCTAATATTTATTTGAACAGTGATCCCTTTTGTATTTCAATTTATATTTTTTTGTTTTTGTAATTATCATTGCTGCTTACTTGATATTGAATACATTCGTTGAGGTCTGGTTGTTCCCTGTAGTAGTGTGGTGAACCATTTTTAAATTGTACGTACTCCATTATTTGTTTGTTTGTGTGTGTTTTATAAAAAAATGATATCAAATCTCCTTTATATATAAAAAAAAAATAAAATAATAAATATAAAACAAAACTGAATAAATTTTTATTTTAAATTTAAAATAAGATAAATTTTAATTTTATTTTATAAAAATTTTTAACAGTCTTTAAAGTTCTTCTTTTTCAAAAAGTCTGAATTATTCACTTAAATTCACAGAAAATAGTGCAAAATTAAAAGTTTAAACTTGCTTTTTGTTTATTTTCAAATCGATCGTTTGTTGTTTTACACTAAATGTTTTTTATATAATTTATTTCGTTTTTTTTTCAATTTTAACTAGAGATCGTTTTGGAATTCGTTTTAAAAATTTATTAAATTTTTATTTTATTTTATTTCTTATTTATTTTTTTGGAAAAAATTTTTAACTACCTAATATTCTATAATGCGAACTTAATTTTACAATATTCCGAAAGCAACTGAATTCAAAAATTTTCAAAAATCGATGATGAAAACAAAAATTTGTTTTTTTTCAGAAAAAATATTTTATATATAACTTATACATTTGCACAGTCATACCACATTTATATAGTTGGGAGTATATAAACAATATATATATTTTATATATACATTTATGTGTTTCATCAATCTCTCTTCTTCAGTTTATTCATTCTCCACCTTTTATCCTCCATGTAGTTATTTCAATATTTTCAAAAATTCAAAATGTACAATTAATGTATGTAGAAGTTTGCAGAAAATATATTTGTTGTTGTTTCTTTTTTTTAATAATTTCTCAATATTTCGTTATAATTTTTGTAGCAGTGAAAATTTGTTATTTGTTTTGTATCTCTGTTCAACATAAACTTGGACTTGTTGTATACATTTTGTGCGCCTACACATTTGCCATTAAAATATTTGGGCCAATTCCATCGTCCCATCCCCACTTGTAGAGATTGAAATTATCTTGCTGTTTTGATATTTAAATGTTTTAATATTTAAATGTTTTAATATTTAAATGTTGTTTGATTAAAATTTAATTTTATATATTACACCTCTCTCTAAGGTAATTATCATATATATATATATATATATATATTTTTTCAATTTAATATAAATAATTAAGATATTTTTCTTCATGAATTTCCTTGATAAACAACAAATGTTTAGATTTTGTTCTTAATGACCTTTTGTTGGTAATGGAACTTTAGCTTAGTATTTGCCTTACCATAAATTGCTTAATATCTATATTGTTTTCTTTGTAAATGACCTCGCAAGTTCATGATATTGAATTGTTAGATTTATTTAGTTATTTTTGCTTTTCATTTAAAGACATGTAGGTGGTTTTAGATAATTCTATTTATTAGCGAAGGCGTTGTGTGGTTTCGAAATCGAATTTATGTATTTTACTATTTGGAAATATGTATCAATAAAATATGTATCATGGTTTTAAAAACAGATTTTCATCAAAAAAGAATTTTTTTTTGTTTATAGTAATTTTTGAAAGTTCGTTTGTGAAATCTTTAGAAATATATAGATCCTAAAAATTTTGTAAGATGTCACTGAACTTCCTTGCCAAATATTGTTGATGACACAAAACCAAAGCACTGGCAAAATTTTAATTATGATTGTACAAAAATAAAGTGCTGATAAAGCACTGATATGTATAACATTCAGAAGGGGTGCTGTGTAACTACTTCTTTTTATAAATTAACATAATTTAAGTTAAAAAGCAGCAGTTTAAAATGTTTTGCCAGTGTAAGCAAAAATGACTAAAATCTGTTTATGCAATCAAATATATAATGGGTGACAATACATTGGAAATTTTTATAAATTTCTGTATTGCCAATCAATAATAACTAGCATAACCACAAGCAGTAACTGCCTAAGCCGAAAATCATGCTTTTGGGAAAAATAACTTTTTATATTAATGTAATGGGGCTTCATTACGACTTAGGTCAGTATGTTTTCATTAATAACTTTTTAAAAAGCAGTGTTAGAGAAATTGGGATTTCACGTAAATATAAAGCATTGTGTGTAGAATATGATAGCGTACATAACTCAAATCGTTCTTAAGTCGACTTAGGCGGATATCGCTTGTAACCACAGACATATAAAAAATTTATTAATATTTAATTAAAATTCATTAAATGGTGAATTTTTAAATAAAATTCTTTAAATTTCATTATAAATATTTGATGAACACACAGAAAAAATCATGTGAGTCCGATCACAAGAGAGATATGTAAATATCTAATAATTAAGGATTTTTTATGGCACTTTTTTAAAATGCAACAGAAAGCGTCATCTATTTATCACTTATACCAAACAACTGCAGGGGCTCTGCTAATATAAAAATACTAGCAGATTCCAGCCCTCGAAATTCGAGTGCAAATTCTAGGAAATTTTATTTTTCCATTAAATAAAGACCCTAAAGGTTTGCCAATCAATTGTAGCCAATTCACAAATCAACACAAAAAACAAACTAATTTTTATTACAAACACATTAACAAATTTAATAAACACACACATAGCATTGTATAATTTTATGTATGTGTTAGAAGCAACTTTCAATGCAATTTACTCAAAGTAAAGGAACAAATTTAAAAATCTCTAAATCTGCAATTCGGCTAAAAAGAAATATCTTTCAAATAATATACGTTTGGTCAAAATCGGGATAAAACGGTAGAATAAAACATCGGTAGCCTATTAATATTATAGATTTATTATCATTTCAACCGGTTAATTTTTAATTTTTCGTTTTTTATTTTTTATTTTTATTTTTTATTTTTCATTTTTCATTTTGCATTTTTAATTTTTTATTTTTCATCTTTAATTTTTTATTTTTCATTTTTCATTTTTTATTTTTAATTTTTCGTTTTTCATTTTTTATTTTTCATTTTTCATTTTTAATTTTTCATTTTTTATTTTTAATTTTTAATATTTTATTTTTATACCCTATACCAAAATGTGGTTTGGGTATAATGACTTTGTGCTGCTGTTTGTAACTACCAAAAATATTTGACCTAGACCCATCTTTTATTATACCGATCAAATCAGAATCACTATCTGATTCGATTTAACGATGTCCGTCCGTCCGTCCGTCTGTGTGTACATGTAAAGTTTGTAATAAAACTGCAGGTCGCAAATATGAATATATTTTGATGAAATTTAGTACGTAAGCTTTTATCAGCCATAGGATGAACGCTATTGAAATTGGTGAGAATCGGTCCATGTTCAGACCTAGCCCCCACACAAATGACCCCTATGAAAACAACATAAATTGCCATAAGATCCAAATTATCATATAAATCTTAGTCAAATTGGGTTTGTATGTGTTTATTACATCCATTAACCAGTAGTCCAAAAATGATCCCTATGGGACAATTTTTAGTCATAGGCCCCATATAGAGCTGCTGCCCGATCTTCATTTAAATCAATCAAAAAACAAAAATATTGCACTGATTCTTCTCAAATTTTGTTTGTATATATTTTCGCAAAAAATGTAGACATAGACATAGCATCCGACATGAACTTTTTCATATGTGCAGCCAAAAAAAAATTAATAAAAATTCCACTCAAATTTGGTTTATGCTTATTTTCTATGTCCAGTTAGTTGGGCCTATGAGATATGGTCTCTAAACGCATGGTATAGGGTAATTACTTGTTAATTATTAAGTTTTCATTTTTCCTTTTTAATTTTTCATTTTTTATTTTTCATTTTTATTTTTCATTTTAATTTTTCATTTTTAATTTTTTTTTTATTTTTAATTTTTTAATTTTAATTTTTTATTTTTCATTTTTCATTTTTTATTTTTCAGTTTTCATTTTCCATTTTTATTTTTCAACAGCGACAAAAAGGTTATTAAATATTATAATTTTTTTACCAATACAGGCATAAGTCACACTGATTTTGTCTAACGTCTTTTATCTTACGCTGTGTTTCTGTGTGTATTGTGAAATAGATTTTTACCCCCCGCGCGTATAGATGTTTACACATCAAAAATATAAATAATTTTATAAGAGCCTAAAGGTATGCTAATCAATTTTAGGCAATTCACAATTCAACATCGGGCCTGTGATATACAATAATAATGAAATTCGATTAATTGTGTATTGGCTAAAATTAATTAGCATACCTTTAGGCTCTTATAAAATTATTCATTACTAATATTTTTATTTATTTAATTTGATATATTTTTAACACATATTTTACATAAATTTTAAAATTCTGCATTTCTTCTCCATACGAACTATAACTATGCCAATTTTCACACTCCTCCTTGCCCGCTTTAAAAAGGGATGAATAAATTTTCCTTCACGTATTAGATAATATTATAGATATCCCGTCCTAAAATTATTATTTTTTTTTGCGAAATCACTGTAACAAATTTGTGACAAAATATACAATTACAAAAAGAATAGATAAACAAAAAAAAAATTATTTTTTCTGTGATGCCAAAACAATGGAAACTTTTAAGCCTCTGTATTAGAGTTGATTAAAACAATAAAAATAGAGGATGGTATAAAAGAAAATGTACTTATAAAATCTTAACCATTATTAAAATATTTATAGTTTCTTTCTTATAATTAATTATCTATAATATTAATAGGCTAGGTGATTTCTTGTTACGATGTTTTGTCCTACCATTTTATCCCATTATTTGTAAGGTATTCCTTTTTAGCTGTTCACCAGATTTACAGATTTTTATATGTTTTCCTTTATTTTGAGTAAATTGCATTTTAAGCTGCTACTAACACATATATAAAATTATACATATTCTATGTGTGTGTTTATTAAATTTGTTGATGTATTTGTTAATGAGTTTGATACCTTCATTCATAATAATAATAAACCATAAAAGTGTTGGTTTGTGAATTGGCTAAGTTGAGAAATAAAGTTACCTAGAAAATGTACTCGAATTACGAGCGCTGGAATCTGCTAGTTATAAAATAATGGGCAAGAATAACGTTTTGTGAAGAAATAAACACTAGAATAATAGATGATTTTACTTCTGATCGTAAGCAAAAAAAAAATTTGTGAGAAATATGCTGCGAATAAATCCATAATTTTAAAAATCATCAGGAAATATCGTGACAGGATAATTTAATAGCAAGAGAACTTAAAAAATATCATAAAGAGGTCAATAACAATCTGAAACTAAAAATATGTGTTCGAATTTTTTCCTGAAAAGCAATTGTGGCTGATCTTGGTTGTTATTATCCTGTGAAGAAGCCACCAAATCTATGGAAAATTGTAAATCAAAAAATACGGACGCGAAATTACACAAACAAGACAGATTTCATATAGGAAGTTAATGCAGTGTGGCAAAAAATGTCAATGGATACCATCTAGAATTTAATTGACTCCATGCCTCGGCGCCGGAAACAATACTAAAAAATAATTGATACCCAACAAAATATTATTTTGTTATTTTTTTCTAAATTTAAGTTTTTCTTTTTTAAATGAATAAAACTCAAGTTTTTACATTAATAAAAGAGTTTTTAATTTTATGATCCAAAATATATTTTGTAAAAAGTTTCCATTGTTTTGGCACGCACTGTATATAGATAACTTGCTTTTATAAATCTACAATTGTTTATAAAATTATATTTAAAGTATTTTTATTTTTTATTTATTAGTTGATGAATTAAAATTTCAAAATACTTTTGCTAAATCAGAATCGGCATCGAAATTAGTAGGGAGCTGAAAATAAATGTTGGCATTTGAAAACCATTTAAAAGTTTGAATTACCAAGGCTTTGTCAAAGTTTCACAGTTTCTCCAGCTCAGATTGCTGTAATAATTTGCCAAAACACTCAAATATTAAAAATTTTACATTCGGCCAACACTTTGCCAACGCTTTACTGTTCCTATTTTGTGCTTGGTAATAGTTTATAATCAATTTTTTCTTTGATAGTGTCTATACACACTTCATCCAAGATTTATTTTTATTTTAAGTAATTATAAAAATATTAATTTTTAAAAATGATCAGAAAATGTTTATAGAAAATAAATTTTTTATTGTCCTGGGTCAAGATTTAGATATGATAAAAAAGATGTTATTTTCATTCTAAACGCTTCATTTTTAAACTCTTTCTTTTAACTCATACTCTCTGTCTGTCTGTCTATCTGTCTGTCGTGGGTCAACCCAATTCCCCCTTATCCAATTGATCTGAAACTTGGCCCATAGTCTTGTTGTGACTACAGATTAATTTTGGGGTAGTCACGCACAGTCACGCATAGAATATGTCTGTATAAAAACACTAAAAATTTAAAAAGTCAATTTGTAACCAAATTTTTCAGTATTGTGAACTTATTTATTTGTAATTGTTGTAAACAGTATTTGTTTAATTTTTATAAATTTTGTGGAAAAAATGTTTAAAGGAATAATTGACTGAAAAGTAATTTTATTACGAATAAAATCAAAAATCAAAGCAAATATTCTTATTATAAACATTGCATTTACCTATTGCTGATCGCATAAATCAAGAAAAGGAAGGCTAATTATAAATATCGAACATAATTAACTAATATTAATATTTTTTATTGAACATTATTTATGTTCTTTATTCTCATTATTGAATAAGAAATACTCATCATAGGCACTCGTACATACATACATACATATACTGTAGGAATGTATTGTATATATTTTATTTGACTAAAAATAAAATAAACAAATTCATCCTAACCTTGATAATATTTTTGTAAAAGTTTTCATAAAGTCAAAAGAAAACAGATTTGAGTAAATAAAAAACACCCTTGAAAACTGTGGACTGTTTCATCATTTACATTGAAAATTCAAAAATTATCTCGTTCGTTCATGTCGGTTTTCATCGAAAGTCATATGAAAATTTGAATACTGAAACATTTTATTGTTCAGTATTCAGCCATCGTCGGCATCCGTACTTTAAGGTAAACAATAATACATGCATAAACGTGCCTATCAGAATAAAATTTTGTGTATTTACAATGACTTATGGTTGGTGATTATGTTGGTCTTGTTTGTCTCTTGACTTTGATGTCACCACCACCACCACCTTTTAATTTTTAGTCACCTACAATAATTTTGTTGTTTGTGCGTCATTATTTTTGTTTTGTTTAAGATTATTGTTTTTGTTTTTACTAATATTAAAAAATAAATAAAAATTAAAATTAAAGTGGGATGCCCTTGACCATAACGATGGTCATACATTGACTCCTCGCAAATGACTTTTTATTTAATTAAAGAAAAGTGCGCCAAATTAATTAGTATTTCCGATATGTATAAGACATTTGGGGTTATAATCGTTCTATGCTGCCTAAATGATACTTTACTCAATGAATATCTAGAAAGGGTATTGGCATGAAAAATATCAGATGGGAATAGCAAATACATATTTACCTGTACCATTAAGTAGAGATATAGGGTTTAATATACATAAATATAAAGTGAGTGACAACACAATGGAAACTTTTAACAAAATATAGTTTTGACGACTTGAATGGTCAATATCAAAAAATTCGATCATAAAATTAAAACTCTTTTATTAATTTAAAAATTTTATTGTTTTATTTATGTTAAAAGTAAAAAATATTAGCATAAACTAGCTTAACTTTAGAAAAAAATAATAAAACTAAAAATATAAATTTTTAATTTTTATGCTGTTGACAAAACATTGGAAACCTTTACTATACAATATTTTTTAATACTGTTTCCAGCGCCGAGGCATGGAGTCAATTAAATTGTTGATGATATACATTGCTCTAGGATTGTTCTATAATGTTCCAAAACGATGAGTTTCTAAAATATAATTTGTACCGGTAAATCGAAAAAAAAACGAATTTAAAACGAATCCCACTTTTGGAGAAAAAAATATCAATGTCATTAAACGATATCAATATTTTTATACAACACGAAAGTTAACGTACAGATTCCAAAATTTCTTTCGTACAAGATATCCTGATTGGCACCCTCAGATCGCTCTGAAACTTGGACATGTTATAGAGAAGATGTAAAATTAAGGGACCCGTATATTTGGGGTTGATTAAAATAGTGCTGAGGGTGCCATTCAGGATACCTTGTACGAAAGAAATTTTGGAATCTGTACGTTAACTTTCGTGTTGCATAAAAATATTGATATCGTTTAATAACGTTGATATCGCGGAAAAAATGTTTTTCGTTCTCATTTGCGTACGTTACGGTTTGCGACATACATATTTTGGAACAATGTTGAGAACAACTAGAACAACCTAGAACAACCGCCAAATTTTATTTTTTTTCCAAAAGTGGGGACAAAGCTTAAAATTCGTTTTTTTCGATTTACCGGTACAAATTACATTTTAGAAACTCAAATTACATTTTAGAACAATCTTCCAAAAATTGTATTTCCAAAAATGGGGGGCTAACTTTGCACACTTATGATATACATTGAAATTTTATACCCTGAATTAAATGCCTCAATGGGCCCTGCCTTGTTTGTGTAATTTCGTTCCGTATTTTCCGATCTACAATTTTCTATAGATTTCACTGTATTTTTGGGCGTCGACGAATCCTATGCCAGATGAATGTCTTGTGTTAGTATAATAAAACCCCTGAAGGTTTTGGGGCTGTGCGGTTACAGTCAAGTTTTATGGCCTTTTAAAGTTTTCATTTTTTGGGCACCACTGTACAATATAAGACGCAAAAACCATTATAAGCGTTCTTCTGAGCTTAATTTTCAGTACGGATGTCTTCAATACAATATCATGGGGATTTTATTTTTTTTTGTAGAACATTTTTTTTTATATTTGAATATATACTAAAAAGTCCCCTAAAACCGGCGTTTAGAGGGTTAAAATATTCGAAAAATTCATTCAACGATGGTAAATCGTGAAAATGGTGAATTTTATTTTATCACTTTTAGTATAATTTTAAGTGTTAAATAGAATTCCCAAAGGGATATGGGCTGTGTAGGCGCAGTCAAGTTTTATGGCCGTTTACATTTTGTTTTGCTATACTGTATTAAATAAGACGCGAAAAACAATATAAAGATTCCTGTGAGTTTAAGTCTGTTCGGATAAATTTAATAATATTTATTTTATGAGAATGTTTTGTTACAATTTTAAGAAGAAGAAGAATTAAATTTCAGATGCGTTTTACATTAATTACTTTTCTCTGTTTTTGTATATACAAAATCAACATAAAATTAATTATGTTTAATAGGAATAAGGCGTGGTACATTTACAATAAATAAAAAAAATAAAATAAAATTAACCATTTTCCGGATTTACCATCGTTGAATGAATTTTTCGTCTTCAGTAACCCATTGTGAAATTTTCAGCTGAACATTTTCGCCGAACATTTTAACCCTCTAAACGCCAGTTTTATGGGACTTTTTAGTCCCATTCTGAGTCGACTTAGGGATGTCTGAAGGTCCGTCCGTCCGTCCGTCTGTGTGTCCATGTAAACCTTCTAATCAAACTACAGGTCACAAATGTGAACATATTTTGATGAAATTTAGTAGTATAAGATCGACTTAAATTGCCATATCAAAATTATTATATAGATCTAGGTCAAATTTGGTTTGTGTATGTTTATTGCATCCATTTATCAGTAGTACAAAAATGCAATTCTTAGTCATAGCCCCCATATGAAGCTAATACCCGATCTTCACTGAAATCTACCAAAAAAAATAATAAATAAATAAAAAATTGCACAGGTTTTTCTCAAATTTGGTTTGTATATGTTTTTGCGAACATGGTAAGGATTGGTCTATTTTTCGACCTAGTCCCCATATAAATAAGGCATCCGATATGAACTTTTTCATATCCGAAGGCAAAAAAAACTTGCCACTCATTCTTGGTTTATGTTTATTTTCTATATCTAAATAGTTGGACCAATAGTTTGTATAGGGTATCGTAAATCGGTCTAGACCGACTATAATTTTCTTACTTGTTTTCGTTTATTTTTTTTTTTTAATTTGTATTTTTTTAACAAATTTGTTATCCTTCGATAGAGAACACGCGAATGACTGATTTCGCAAAAAAAAATAATTTTAGAAGTTTTAAAAATCAAAATTGGCAAATTCAAAATTTTGGAAAAGTTTCCAATGTATTTTCACCCACTGTATATGTGGATCAGTTAAGAAATATCAAAGTAAGATCATCGGAGTTTTATAACAGGATAACTGTCCAAGTTACTGAAGTAATTGTAGTTTTTGTTGATATTTTCTTATAAATTTAATTATTTCTCAAAAGCTGCTTTTTACTAATTTTTAGATTTAATGTTGATGGATATAAAAATTCGAAAATTATTCTTTTAAAATCTTAGTTGTGCTAGTTTTTTGTTTTATTTTTCGGATGTTTTGAAACATTTAGAACTCTCAAAACTCCTATAAGTCTCAAAAATTATAACTTTTTTTTAATAATGTTTTCATCCTTTCTGACTCTCAGAAATATGCTTTCAATGATGGAAGGAGTGAGATCGAAAAAATCTTAACACACATAAAATGTATTAATAAGAAAACCTAGGGTTTTAAATTAAATTATATTCGATCTTACAAAAAAGGTACACCCGGAAATCCTTCAATTAGGGATTTTAAAGTGGTTTCTTTCACTTTTTGGGACACCTTCTTTGTGCTCTTCAAATCCCTTTTAACAAGAGCCCAATAACTCTCCCCTGGCCTAAGCTTCAGACGGTTTGGATGATTGATACAAAAACCACGTTATTGTTCTTATACCACTCAAGAGCTTTCTTACCGTAGTGACAGGATGTCAAATCGGCCCAAAAATATGTATACTGTGTGGAAGGAGTCTTTTTTCAAACATTCCTTAATATAAATTTCGGTATTTGTAAAGCCCGTTGCAACAAATTAGTGCATTTTTTACCGCCATACCAGAAACATTTTTTGAAATTTCGCCTGCTTCTGGATCCTAAATTTTTCTTTAACATTTCTTCGAACATTGGAAATATCTGCAAAAATCTGCAGTACATACGTTTCGTCCTCCATTAAGCAGCAGGAGCATTTTTTTATGAAACATGATTTCAATTTCTCTACACCAAATAGAGCGAGAACTGAGCTAACCTGACTGCATCTACCGGATGTGCTGGGAGCTTTTTTCAATGTTCTTTATATTTTCTTGGCCTAAAAACATCATGTGGACCTTCTTTCTTCCCGAACCATATTTCCTATCAATGTTTGAATTCTGCTGATAGTTTCTATTAACATTGGAAACAGTTTGACGGCAGACGATTGATTCTTTGGCCAACTTTTTGTAGGACCAAGTTAGATTTTTATACCCTACTAGCTGGACCCGGCAAACGTTGTTTTGCCCTCAATGAATTTTTATTTTAGTTAGAATCTGTATATACCTATATAAAATGTGTGACGAAGATCTCCAGATAATAAAATGAGAGCTTCACCAAAAAATCTTTCATTGCCTTTCAAATCTTTTATCAAATCAAATCACAATGTTTGTGAGCCATGGTACATTCATCCCAAATAAAAATACTGCATTTTTGCAGAACTTTTGCCATACCGGAATGTTTTTTGATATTACAGACGGCATTCTCATTTTTTTGTACGTTTAACGGTGATTTGAGTGCTGAATGAGCTGTGCGGCCACCATGCAATAATGTAGCGGCTTTTTCCTTCTTTTTCGTTAGAATATTTATATATAAAAACGTTGGTGAGTTTATTTATTAAAATTTATATAAATTTGACAACTCATTATTTTTCGAACGACAGCGCCATCTACCGGGTCCAATAAAAAAATGTTTCTAACATACATATATGTACATTCTTAGTTTCATTAAAATCACACCATAAATAAGAATATTCGAAATAACTTTACCCAGCGCCACCTATCGGGTCCATTTATACATACAAAAATTTCTTATGACGAAACATACGTTCATTCTGAATTGCAGTCAAATCGCGCTGAAAGTAAAAATTTTTGTTTTTAACTTGACCCCAACGCCAGCTAGAGGGTTAAAACTAAAAAAAAAACACAGAAGAGCTCGAACCGAACCTATGCTGGAAATCCTACCTCGACAGCTCTTATGGTTCCGGAGATCATTCGTTACAATCAAATGCATCAACGTTTTTATATATACGCCACGCCCCTTTGCCCACTAACAACTTTATATATCTAAGGTCTTATTATTTCGCAAAAATATCCTTTTGTGAAAATTTCATGACGATCCTTCCAGTAGTTTAGAAGATATTACGATTTTTTATTTTTCTAAAAAGGGGCGTGGTCCCGCCCACTTTTCTTCTTGTATGTATTTCTATTCATGCTAATACCATATGTACCAAATATGACTGCTGTAGGTAAAAAAATTCCCGTGATATGACTTTTTCAAATTTTGGGTTATATGGGCGTGGCACCGCCCCTTTGTCCAATCAAAAATTTATATAGCATATTATTCCTTCCAGAGTCACAGTAACACGCTCTGAAAATTTCAGGAAGATCGGTTCTTTGGTTTGGCCTCCTATAAAGCACAAACAAACACACATTCATTTTTATATATATAGATAGATTGAAAGCAGATTAATTATGATTTAAGGTAAAATGGGGCGAAAAAGGGGGACTTGGTAATAAAAAAATGTATGGCTACCTTACCTGTAGATAAAAAGTGTATAAAACTTTAGATAAATACATATTACAAAAAAATTATTTTGTATAGCAAACATTGTTAGTGGTATAAGTAAAAAAAAAGGGGGCGGTGAAATGGGCGTGGTTCATAGTTATATGGCGACGTTAACAGATTTTTCTCAAATTGGGTTTGTGTAAATTTTTTCAAAATATAAGTGACTTTACCAAATATGGTCAGGATCGGTCCATTTTTGACCTAATCCCCATATAAATATAGCACCCGATATGCAGATTTTCATAACTGCAGCCAAAAAAATTAATAACAATGCCACTCAAATTTGGTTTATGCTTATTTTCTATATCCAATTAGTTGGACCGAGGAGATAGGGTCTGTAAACCATGGTATAGGGTATCGTATAGTCGGTCTAGACCGACTATAATTTTCTTACTTGTTTTGAAAATATTTAATGATTTTACCACGTACTTTTCACTCATTTTAACCAAACTAACAAACTAACTGTTATTATGCATAGTAACTGACATTTCTTCAAAGATAACTTGATAAAAAAAAAAATTAAATAAAGCATGAGAAAAAGTTAATGGGATTTTTTGATCTCACTCCTTACAAGTAAATCAAAAAAATTTTAAGTTTACGCGTTCCGGTCTACTGCAAGAAATAATGATCAAATCAAGTAGAAAATTATTAACACTAGAACTACCAAATCCACACAGAAAAATAATTCACCAAAAATAATTAAAACTTAACAACTGAATTTTCGATTGTATCAACAGAAATTTTGTAGCAACTACCATTTTTGTTGTGATAAAATATTTACTGTTGAGACAATAAAATTACAATTGCAAAATTCGGTTATTAACTTCATCGCAATTCGGTTGGTAACATATTTGGTAGCCACAACGAATCTGTTTTCTGTGTGTAATTTTGACCGGTTTGACAATTTCCCTTTGCAGATAAAAAGCTATGGTTTCAAAATTCTTTCCATATGGTGGAAAAGATTTTACAGGAATATGTACGTCAGTTTTATCAAAACCAGTCAAAACGACTGGCCTTTTTAAAATTTTACTAAAAATGCAGTTATTGTCTGATGTTCATGATTTTTATAGCATTGTTAAAAAAAACTACAAATAACACTGTACACCAATTTTTGGACTATTGCACAGGGTAATTAATCTTTTAATTCTAATACCACTTAAATTTAAAGTTAATTGCTTTTATTTTTTGACCAGTATTTATTATAATTTCTTATTTCTTGTGTTTTTATAACAACAATGATATTTTTAAACTCTTTTAACTCATACTCTCTGTCTGTCTGTCTGCCATGGGGCAACCCCATTCCCCCTCATCCAATTGATTTGAAACATAGCCCATAGTCTTGTTGTATAGATTAATTTGGGGGTAGTCACGCACAGTCGCGCATAGTCACGCACAGTCACGGAGTGATCTAAAACCTATTTCCCCTTATCCGATTGATCTGAAACTTGGTCGATAGACTTGCTGTGAAAAAAGATTAACTTTGACATAGTCATGCTTTTCCTCATCCGATCAATCTGAAACTTGGTCCACAGACCTTTTATCACCAAATATTAACTTATAGATAGGCCCGCAAAGTCACGCACAGTCACGGTGAGATTCAAAGCTCATATGCAACAGGAAAGAAAGAGTTTTAATAAAAAGTTTGTTCCTATGGGTTAGGTTATTTAATATTCTTCTTTATTATTTGCCCAATTAGCAACTTCTTACTTGTTCTTTTTTATTGATTTACAATTAATAAGCTAAAACATTTGTGCAGGAAATGCATTTAGGATTAGATGTCTATTATTTTCTGAAATAATAAATTTGTTACTAAGACTTCACCATACTAAAAAAAAAGTTACTGATGTTATTAGGAACTTTTTGAATTAAAACTTCGAAAAATATATTTTTAAAATTAAAATCGGACTGATGTTATTGGGAACTTTTTGAATTAAAACTTCAAAAAATATATTTTTAAAATTAAAATCGGACTAGGTTTTAAAGGTGAAAAAATATATGAATAATATTGGATTATTAATTTCATACACGCGTTATAGTACAATATTTGTTTTGCGGTGAACATAACTCGTTACCCAATCATGTGAAATAAATAAATCGATATGCGTTTAAAAGGTGATATGTTTCCCGAGGTAATCACGAAGAGTTTTGAAGTGAAAAACACGTTTTTTGCTATAAAATTTCGGTGAATTTGTTGTTAAAAGATTACCCCGTGGTAAAAAAAATTTTTTTAAAAACTGATTTACATACGATATACCATATGAGGCCAGTCGTTTAAAACGCTGTATCATCGTTACTTTTGCACCAATTTAACTAAAATTTTGACACAATACTCTCGACATTTTTTACATTCGACAAAAAATGCAAAAAAGGTTTTAAAACCTAATTTATTTTCAAAAAAACCTATAGAAATATTATTTGTATATTTGAAATCGTTTATTATTTAATGATACTCTTTGAAGTGTATATCAATAATTAAACAAGTAAGAGTGTTAAATTCGGCGGTGCCGAATCTTTAGTACCCTCCACAACATTCACATTAATATCTGGACTTATTGCACTATTTATAATAAATGTAAACAAAATATTTTAAAAATCAACAACAAACACTCTAAATTTTCAATACCAACCTGCTCGAAATAATGAAAAACAACATTATCCTAACTTTGTCCAGGTAAATGGTTTATTTTGTGAATGAGCGTAATTTCAACGGATGAGTTATACACGGAATGATAAACTGATGGTGTGGAGGGTATAAAAATTGAGACAGAACTGATTTATTTTAAATTGAAGTAAATAACTCCAAAGACTTAATAAATGAAATTCCGTTTTTAAAAAAAATCCTACCGAAAATAAACAAATAAGTGCAATTATCTAATTTGTTAAACTTTTTAATAACCAGATTCAAGTTTTGCACTTTTGATAAAAAAATTAGCTAAATATAGTCTTTCGAATCAGTGTACATAGTTTTAACAGCATCGTCTCAAACGATTTTTCATTAACAACGTTAAAATGAGTTTTAAAATCAAGCCACATATCCAGAATCGGTTGATCCTTTACATATCGGGATCTTGGTTAATCAACTTATATCTATTGTAATATAATTTTTGTCTTACTGATGAGTAAGAAAATCAATTATGAGTCTCTTTGACCAAAAAGTTTACATTTGGAGGGAAATTGTTAAACTAAGTACCATGTTTACAGAGTCCATGTAGGTGAAATATATATGGGAGGTGTACCGTTAAAAATTTTTTTTGTATGGGGACAGGGACAACATAAATTGTTGTATATAAAAAGCACTACCTACACTGAAAAGGAAAACGAAAAAACGTTAACTATAAAAAGCGCTTTTTTGAGTAGTTAAAAGGCGCGAAATCAAGTGCGAAAAGCACTAAGTTAGCATCACTGGTGCTTAATAATGCGGGTAAACCATGTGGGTGCCTAATTAGTTGTCACCGAAATTGGTTGCATGATGCCATCAAAAAAAAGTATTAACATATCGACCCATGTCCTTCCCTCTATCTGTCTTATGAAATTACACAGTTTATCAAAGTGACTGGTGACTGTTTGAAATATGTGTATCAAAAATTTACAGTCATTCTCTTATCCGCTCTCTTATAAAAGACACTGTATTTGTAGAGCCAATTTGACAAACCTAATAATTTTCTAGTGTTCAGCACATTAGTCTTATACAGAATTGAAGAAATAAATTATCTATAATATTAATAAGCTAGGCGATTTATTGTGACCGATGTTTTGTTTAACCGTTTTATCTCGATTTTGACCAAACGTATATTTTTTGAAAGGTATTTCTTTTTAGCCGTTTTGCAGATTTACAGATTTTTGAATTTTTTCCTTTTTTTTAAGTAAATTGCATTTAAAGTTGACTAACACATACATAAAATTATACAATGCTATGTGTGTGTTTTTTCAAATTTGTTAATGTGTTTGTAATATAAATGAGTTTGTTTGTGTTGATTTGCGAATTGGCTATAATTGATTAGCATACCCTTAGGGTCTATATTTAATGAAAAACTAAAATTTCCCAGAATTTGCACTCGAATTTCGAGGGCTGGAATCTGCTAGTAATAATAAATTTTACAAGTTAAAACTTTATTTACAATTTTAGAGTAATCCAGTAAATTTGGGTAACATTGATCACCATTTTGACATTTAGTGGCTTGATGTTAACTTTTCCTGCAGTCATGTTTGTTCTTGATTAGAAATTTTTATTAAAATGAGATACCATTACTAAATTGTAAATTAAATCAAAACTTGTTAATCGATTTTTATTAAAAATGTCTTGTTTTATTTTCAATGTATCTATGTTTTTAACCTAAGATCGAAGAAGAGCTATTTGGATGTTATTGATTTTTTTATGAATTTTAAAACAATATAAATATTTAAATTTTACATCAAAAAAATTATTTATTCGAAAAAACTTTACGAATATTTCCGAAACTATTGCCCTAATTAAAAAATAGTGTACAGGTAACTTGGAGGTAATTTAGCTGCGGATTTTCAGGTTTTCTATTTAACCAAATCGGACAAACTGTTCTTGAGTTATGCTAAAATATGTGGTGAAGCCTCCTTCATTTTTTTAAGAGCGGTTTATCGCGATAACCAGAGTCAATTCAAATAATGTAAATTATAGGCTTAAGTCTTCACCAGCATATGTAGCAAAATTGACTATCAAACCCTATGCCGCGAATCAGTGTTGCCCTGTGTAATTTCTTTTTAAAAAATTTTTTAATTCATCATACATAAGATCTTATAAGCCAATGTTGGCTGATCTAAGCAAAAATAGCATGAAAAGATATTTTTTCTGTTAAGTTATTCTGTTATTCGGCTGATACAATTTCGAAAATATTTTAAGAAACTTTTAATTATGAAATATATCATTTATATATTAATTTATGAAACTCGATTCCAAATGCGGTGGATCGAATTTTGGCACCCACCTAATAAATTTTATATGATTGTTTTAGATGTGATCTGTGAAATTACTTTTTCTATAAATCATATTAGCTGTACATATAATTTCAATAAAATTATTAGTGTTTAAAATTGCAAAAAATTTAAAATATTTTATTTAATATTTTCTTTGGGTACCTCCAAAACTGAACTTGTCGTTATTTTAAGAATATCCCAAGTTAATAAAATTAGGATTTAACAATAACAGAATAAAAATATTTTTTCATTCAAAAAAAAAAAAAAAAAGGAATGTTCAAAAATAAAGTTCACACCAACTCTTTGAAACAATTTTAATATTTTTATTCACTGTTTAAGAAAAGAAAAACTAAATAACAGAGCATAGTTTCAGGCAAACTATTTTATATAAATTTCTAGAAAAAATGATGACTGTGTGGGTGGGTGTATGGATATTTGTGTGCATATGAGATGAAAAGTTTAAATAACTTTGAAGAGGAACAATTTTAAGAAGCAAAAATGTTTTAAGGCAGTAAAGTTTTTAGTTGATGGCATGTTAACATGTAAAACTCGTCATTTTATTTGCAATAAGAAAATAAATTGAAAGAACAATGGTTTGTTTAATAATGTATGTATAGTAATTTCAGATAGCAAAGCATAGTTAAATAGTTCAATTCTCAATTGAATTGGATGATTGAATAGTAGGCATTTAGAGACTCACTTGATTCACAATGGCGACTTGTTCTTCAGCTACATCTTGTAAATGATCACGTGTAGGCATTGGTGAGAAACTACCGTTATCGGACGGTGCAACATAGCCACCAGAAGCATTCAAGTTGGGAAATACTGTGTGTGGCAATGTATCAACGGGTACCTGTAAGGCACGCTCATAATGACCAGGACCAGGCAAAAATGGTGAAGGTCCTCTGGAAAAAATTATTACAATATTATTATAAGCATTTCGTATGAAACTATATTAAACATATTTGTTCCTTTTACCTATGTGGATTGTGATCTGGGCTAGTGGAGAGTAAAGCTGAATTTGATCTTGAACTATCTCCACTTAAACCTTGAGTATAGGCAATTTTATTATCCCTATTTGTAAATAGATTATTAGCTTTTAAACATGATTTTATTTTTAACGTGTCAAATGGTTTAATTACCTGTGCACCACAATGCTGATTTCATTGCCAGCTGAACGGAATAATGTCTGAGCATCGGCATGACTTAGATCTCTAGCATCATAATCGCCAATTTTCGATATAATATCACCGCGAAGTACTTCACCAAATGCAGGACTGCCCACTTGTACCTTATTTAAAAGAAAAATGTTAAGAAAATATTATAATTATGGTAATTAAAAAAAATTTATGTTTTTTTTTTCAATTTCTTTTTTTTTTAAGCCTTCATTTAAATCGGTCAAATAAATCATAATTTTTATTATTTGTCAAATTAACAATAATAAATAATTGAAAATTATTAGATTATTTGCTTTTCATAATTTGGCCTTCAATTTTTTTTTTCTTGATTTGACCAATAATGCACCCGTTACTCTTATTTACGTCTAAACAAAACACCAACAAGCTAAAATTTTATTTTCTCTTTTCACACAGTAACGTATAATTGTATTTGTCTTGCGAATATCATATAAATTGAAAAAGAAATCATATTAATTGCCAAAAAAAAAAATATATAAATATTTTCAGAAGATCTTGTACTATTTTTTGTAGGCAATTTCTTTATATTAAAGATTATGTGTGTGTAATAATTGTTTCAATGTTGTCTTTTACTTCGTACATTAACAATATACTTGAATGCAACATTCACATAAACAGAACGATAAAGAATGAATTCTTATTGAAATTAATCCTTACGCCATTATTTACGATTATGAAATTCTGCTTAAGGCTATCTGCCATGAAAAAATTCCACTATTTGGAAAAAAAATCATATTTGATTGAATTAAAAATTGCTTAGAATTGTTTGTAATCTTTAAAAAAAATTGTTTGATAACAGACATTTTGTATTTGAAATGTGATTTTTCAATCCAGCAAAAAATGTTTTGTGTCTTCATTTTCAGATGACAATTATTTTAAGTCACTATGGCTTTCGATTCGGATTCCTTATAACTTTCTGTGCCGAAATATTGATGTTCAAATATTAATTTAATATTATAAATTAAATTTAAAATAATTCATACTGTATGGGCAATATTAAATACATCTATATATATATATAAATGGATGTATGTATGTCAGGGACCCTAATAATTATTCCTTTTTTCATACAAGTGAGATGATAACAGTTATTTTTTGATTTTTATTTTTTTGAGTAAAAATAACAGTAATTTCTGATTTTTATTTTTTTTTGAACAAATAACAAATAACTGTTATTATTTTTTTAATTTTTAATTTTTTTTTGAGCAAACAACAGTTATTATTTATTTTTATTTTTTCGAACAAAAATAACAGTTATATATTGATCTTTATTTTTTTTTGAGCAAAAATAACAGTTATTTTTTTATTAATATTTTATTGAGCAAAAATAACAGTTATTTTTTGATTTTTATTTTTTTGAGCAAACATAACAGTTATTATTTATTTTTATTTTTTCGAACAAAAATAACAGTTATATATTGATTTTTATTTTTTTTGAGCAAAAATAACAGTTATTTTTTGATTAATATTTTATTGAGCAAAAATAACAGTTATTTTTTGATTTTTATTTTTTTGAGCAAAAATAACAGTAATTTTTGATTTTGATTTTTTGAGCAAAAATAATAGTTATTTTTTGATTTTTATTTTTTTAACAAAATAAACAGTTATTTTTTGATTATTATTTTATTGAGCAAAAATAACAGTTATTTTTTGATTTTTATTTTTTTAACAAAATTAACAGTTATTTTTTGATTATTATTTTATTGAGCAAAAATAACAGTTATTTTTTGATTTTTATTTTTTTGAGCAAAAATAACAGTTACTTTTTGATTTTGATTTTTTTGAACATAAATTACAATTATTTTTTTAATTTTTATTTTTCTGAGCAAAACAAACAGTTATTTTTTTATTTTTATTTTTTTGAGCAAAAATGACAGTTATTTTTTGATTTTTATTTTTTTGAACAAAAAAAAAAAAATATTTTTTGATTTTTATTTTTCTAAGCAAAAATAACAGTTATTTTTTTGATTTTTATTTTTTGAGCAAAAATAACAGTTATTTTTTGATTTTTATTTTTTCGAGCAAAAATAACAGTTATTTTTTGATTTTTATTTATTTATTTTTTTATTTTTAGTTATTTTTATTTTTAGTTATTTTTATTTTTTTATTTTTCTTTTTTTGAGCAAAAATAACAGTAATTTTTAATTTGTATTTTTTTGAACAAAAATATCAGTTATTTTTTATTATTCTTTTTTTGAGCAAACAACAGTTATTTTTTGATTTTTTTTGAACATAAATAACAGTTATTTTTTGATTTATTGTTTCGAGCAAAAATAAGAGTTATTTTTTGATTTTTATTTTTTCGAACAAAAATAACAGTTATTTTTTGATTATTATTTTATTGAGCAAAAATAACAGTTATTTTTTTTATTTTTGTTTTTTTTTAGCAAAAATAACGGTAATATTTTGATTTTGATTTTTTTGAACAAAAATAACAGTTATTTTTTGATTTTTATTTTTTTGAACAAAAATAAAAGTTATTTTTTGATATAGGAGTATTTAGAATAGTACATAAAAATGTGAGAAATCACAAAAAACGTGTTGAACATGGGGATTTCTTATGCACATAAAAACAAACATAAGGATGAATATACAGCCCTGTTCTAGAAACGTTACATGAAATTGAAATTTTGGGTTTCTCGAAACCACTTTTTTTTATTTATTTAATGGAAACATATGTTTGAGTTAAGAACCATATGTTTGAGTTAAGAACATATGTTATCTAGAAACCGAGGTGCCATATGGTTCTTTATTCAGTTTCACAAAAAACTTTTAAGTATTTTGTGCATGTTTTTTCTTAAGTTTATAGAAAAAGTAAAAAGAAAAATATTTTCTTTTAAAATAACAACTTATTTGTTCATTTGATTGTTTTTGTTCTTCAATTTCATTCAATTAAAAATGACTTTTCTATTTTTAAAAAGTTAGGCATCACCAAAAAAAATTTCGATATTCAAATAAATTGGATTTGACTGGCATCACTACTGTTTCGAACACATGCAAAAAAATAAAAATATGTGATTTGATGAAAAAATTTTTTTAATTCCTTTATTTGCAATAATTAGTGCATAAAGAATCTATGTTATAATTGAAAAAATCATAACGGAAAATAGATTGTGTAAATAAAAAGTTTTTATTATAGTTATAGAACAGCATCATCGCAAAAAGTGTATTTTATTAACATCGACCACTTATTACGAGTTTTTTTTTAAATCAGCGCAAAATGTAGATGTTTTTTAAAATGGTTGTTTTTCATAAAATTAATGTCTAATTTTTTAAAATAATAACAAGGTTCAATAAAAACATGTTAGAGTTTAAATATCAATTAGTTTTTTTATCTCTTAGGACCTGCTTAGTAGAAAAAAGGGCATTTGTTTTGATTTCACAAAGCCTTTTCTATGTGAATTAAAACGAGAAAAAATATTCTTATTGAAATTAGAGAACAGCAAAAAACTCATAGATTTAAGAATTTTTTCATTTACGAGTTTTTTTTGTGATAGTGGTTTCAAGAACAGGGATAATAGTATACTTGAATCAGGTTTCCAACAGTTACTTCTATATGCTTTTCTTGTTTTAATATAAATGTTAATTTTCGGTCCCTGATCTATGTATGTATGTTCCGTATGGACTCCAAAATGGTTTTGCGTGGCAAAATCAAATTTTAAAATTGTACCACTAATGGCATCGACATATGAAAAAAGTAAGAAAATGCGTTTAGAGACCCTATCTCTAATTTCCAACTAATTAGATATAGAAAATAAGCATAAACCAAACTTGAGTGGTACTGTTATTAATTTTGTGCCATTGAATATGAAAAAGTTCATATCGGATGCTATATTTATATGGGGACTTGGTCGAAAAATGGACCGATCATAACCATATTAATTAAAAATTTGAGAAAAATTTGTTTTTTGATAGATTTAGGTGAAGATCGGGAAGCAGCTTTATATGGGGGCTATGAATAAATATTGTCCCATAGAGTTTATTTTTGGACTACTGATTAACGGGAGTAATAAACATACACAAACCCAATTTGACCGAAATCTATATGATAATTTTGATCTTATGACAGTTTATGTCGATCTCGATTTTCATCAATTTCAATAATGTTCATCATATGGCCGATAAAAGCTGATACACTAAATTTCATCGAAATATATTCATATTTGTGATCTATAGTCTGATTACAAGGTTTAAATGGACACACAGACGTACGGACGGACGGACGTACAGACGGACATCGCTAAATCTACACAGAAAGCGATGCTGAGTCGTTCGATATTATAAAAGATGAGTCTAGGTCAAATACTTTTGATAGTTGCAAACATCAGCACAAAGTCATTATACCCTGACCACATAGTGGTATAGGGTATAAAAATGAGGTTACGGACCGATTTTAATGAAATTTTCAGGGAATCCTCAGAATAGCCTGACGGGTGACACTGTGTATTAAAATTTAGATGCAATATAAAAACCAGATATTTTCTTAAGGCCAGCAACGCGGACCGGGCACAATATAAAATATGAGAAATATTTAATGAAATTTGTTGATATAGGAGATCCTACACTTGTAAAAATTTCATCATATCTGAAAATTTTTTTACGCAACTTCCAAAGAGAAATTCAAGAGGATTTAAAATCTGTAAGCCAAATTAAAGAATAATATAACGATTCGAACGTTTAGGTTAGAATATCTCAAAATTTTGATGTTATGGATCATTTTGGCTGAAGTAATAAAGATAACAAAATATGGAAAGGGCATTAATGCCGTTTTCTTTTCTGACCAATAATGTCGCATTTTATTTGCACTTTTTTTGAAAAGTGAATTTTTCGATATATTCTTAGGTGAGAGCAACCTTGTCTAATACATCAATCGAAAGGTCTCACAGTCGAGCCCTCGTAAATCGAAAAAAATGCAGGTCGTAGTGCGAGAATATTTCCCCATTGTTCCCCCTTTTTTGAATATTATCACCCTAGAACTTTAAAGAGGATAATAATTTTTAGCTTTTTATTTTTTTAAGACCTTTCGATTGATGTATAAAATATGGTTGCTCTTTACTCAGAATATATAAAAAAAAATACACTTTTCAAAAAAAGTGCAAATAAAATGCGACATTTTTTGTCAGAAAAGAAAACGGCATAAGATTAAATCCTATCGACTCATATCACTGCTACCAATTATAAGAAAACTGAATAAGATTATTCAATTAAGCAGACTGATAGCAAACCATCAAATTGGTTTTCGCAAAAGCCATTCAACAATTGAACAGATCCATAGAGTTACAAAAACTATAGTAATAACATTCAAAAATAAACAAGTGTGATTTGCGCTATTCTTCGACATGTTACGGTCATTTAACGGAGTTTGTCACTATTTGTCACTAAAACCATCCTGCAAGAAAATACTGTAATCTACTCAAATCATGTATTACCGACAGATTCTAGAGAGTAAAACATGAAAACCAATATTCTGAGTTATACCAAATTAAATCCGGAGGTACCGCAAGGTAGCATCCTGGAACCAGTCTTGTATTGTAGGAATAGGCTCTACTTATAGAACAGCGAGAAGTGCCAAAAGCAAGCTGTGCGAAATATCCCGGAATGACCTTAGACACGAATCTAAACTGGAAAGAACGCCTTAAAAAGAAAAGAAACGAAACAAGAGAACAAGCTAATGATCGATAAAATATTCTTAAAACCAGTGTAATCATATGGAAATTTACTTTAGGGTAGTTCCAAAAATACTGCAATCGAACTTATTCCACGATTCCAGAATAAAGTCTTAAGAGCTTGGATCATGGTATATCAGAAGTCATGACATACATCGAGACCTAAATATCACTACGATTAACCACGAAGTCTCCCAAACAGGACAGAAATACACATTACGTCTTCAACTACACTCGAACGATGAAATACCACCTCTTTTGAGTACTTCTGGTCTGGCCGTGCTGCGCCTTACACAAGCAGATGTGCCCCGAGATAATGAACTGAATCATTAATCCCAACGAAATTTAAAAAAAAAAACTACTAGTTAGTCACTGTATAGACCAGTTGTAGTACTAGTTAGGCATAAAGTATCTATAATATTGATAGGTAAGGCGATTTCTTGTAACCGATGATTTGTTAAACAGTTTTCTCCCGATTTTGACCAAACGTATCTTATTTGAAAGGTATTTCTTTTTAGCTGTCCACCAGATTTACAGATCTTTAAATTTTTTTTTTTTTTTTTTTTTTTTTTGAGTAAAATGCATCTATGTGTGTGTTTATTAAATTCGTTAATATGTTTGTAAAAAAAATTAGTTTGTTTTCTTCATTCACAATAATAATTGTTGTGGATTTAGAAATAATTTAGGACATAAACCAATAATTGGCATAAACCAATAACGACAATAATCGATATTTAAAAATTGTAGAATTGTGAATTGGCTATAATTGATTAGCATACCTTAAGGTCTTTATTAAATGAAAAAAAATTTTCCTACAATTTGCACTCAAATTTCGAGGTCTGGGATCTGCTAGTAATTATAAAATGCTTAAATAAAAGTAAATATATAAATGGAAGATTTTCCAGGGTAGAATCGAGTTCTACACACCAAAATGCATACTAATTGATATATCACGTTCCAGATACCAAATGGCTGTTACAAGTATTTTTATTAATTACAATCTAATACGCTGCCCATTTGACCGAATTTGAAGTCTTTGACCAAGAGGGCGGTGGGTTCACAGTAAAATTTTCTAACGGTCATTGGCACATCAGAATTGCTTGGGCTTATATTCGGATTCTGCGCGGCAAAGACCAGGGCCTGGAGTTTCTTCAAACTTTATGGGTCTGTGTTACTTACAAAAAAAAAAAAAAATAATAATAATAATAACAGAGTGCAACAGCCATTCTGGGGGGCGGGGTTAGAAATTCGAAGTCAGGGTGAAATTTCTAGGCCAGTATAGTAAAACTTCCAAAGGGTTTGGCTCTGTCAGACCAAACATTTTTCAATGATCTTTAATATTTTTTCCTTATCCTGACGTTTGTTTGCTTAGTTTTTCAGAACCATTCATGATTTTCTTTTCATTCTTTAGCAAATAGCTTCAGTAAATTAAGTTTAACTATTTTTATCAAATGAAATCTTCAAATAATTGTAATTTTTCCCTTTTTTTACATTATTTTTTTTTTATTAATAAACATATTCAGGGCGAATGATTACTAGGAGAGTAAAAGAGATGTATACGTATGAGTGATATTTTTAATATTAAATATATTTTATATATGGATATATTAATAAAAATAAATTTTTTAAGCCTTACCTACAATTTTGGTGAAGAATGAAATGAGAAATCATCAATGGTTCTTGAGTTATAGATTAAAAAAAAGAGTTTAGCTTAAGAACACCAGTGCTTTCACCCAGACTTGGAATTTCTCACTCCCCCCCAGATAACGACCACTAAAAGGATCCACATTGTGATAATAAATCAATTGATTCACAAAGTTTATGCTTTTTTTTCTAAAGTAAGTAACATCTTCAAAAGAAAACTATTTTAAAAATAAGAAAATTCCAAAAATTTATTTTAAGAAATAAAATTGTTGATAAAAAATTAAATATGGAAATGAATTTATTTAAAGATCTGACTGTGTGCGTTTTCTTTTTTTTTCACTAAAATGTTGCAATTTGTTTATTTGGTTTAATTTTTAATTATATTGAGTTTTTGTATATTTTTTAATTATCTGGAATAATTGCCATAAAAATTTTTATATATTTTATATGGTTAAATAAATATATAATTATATTTATGCAAGATTTTCAAACAATCGCTAAAAGCATGTCGGATTTTTATTGTTAAGTAAATCTTAAAATTTATTACAGTTACGAATGATTTTTTTTTTTATTTAATATCGTCAGACAGTTCTTTAACGATAAATAATCTCGTTCTAGGTTAATTGAAATAAGTAGCACAACTTTTTAAAAAATTTTGTATTAATTTGATTTATGTATTTATATCATTTTGAGGTCTTTTTGGGAATTTGAAAGAAAAAGTTGTTAATATGTGAACTGTCAACGACAAAAAAATTAACGCGACGAATAAAAGCGGTTCAAATAATTGCAAAACTTAATGTTTTACCTTGATTTTTACACTGGTCATAGTTTGTTCAAAATGTAACTTTAAGAGGACAATTTTTTCCGTGTGATTGTTGTAAAAAGTTTGTTGTAATAAATCATATCACAAAGGAATAAAAGAAAACAAATATAGAGATAAGAGATTCGTAATTCCTAAGCACCAAAAAATTAAAATTTTTTTTTTTTATAAAGGGTGACCCAATAAGTGCACGATTCATATTTGACACCATTTCAGGAACACGATAACGGAGTTCTTGTGGCCTTCCATCCAGGTATGGATCCGAATGACATGTGGTTTCAGTAGCCAGCTGCCACACCGCAAAATAATCGAAATAACCGCGATAATCGATTTAACCGATGTCAATTGGCCGCCAAGATCGTGCGATTTCTGCCTTTGCTATTTTTTGAAATCTCGGGTCTATGTAAATAGACCACAAACAATTCCTCAGCTCGGTGAGATAGAGCCAGATTTTTGATGTGTAAACATCTATACGCGCAGGAGGGTAAAAATCTATTTCACAATAAAATCACAAAAATAGCGTAAGACGTAAAACAGAATCGGTGTGACTTATGATTGTATTGGTTAAAAAATAAAATATAAAAAATTAAAAATAAAAAAGAAAGATTAAAAATTAAAAATTAAAAATGAAAAATGAAAAATTAAAAATGAAAAATGAAAAATGAAAAATGAAAAATGAAAAATAAAAAATAAAAAATGAAATATGAAAAATGAAAAATTAAAATTGAAAAATGAAAAAAAAATGAAAATTAAAAAATAAAAATGAAAAATGCAAAATTATAAATGAAAAATTAAAAATGAAAAATGACAAATGAAAAATGAAAAATAAAAAATGAAAAACGAAAAAAAAATTAAAAATGAAAAATGACAACTAAAAAAAGAAAAATGAAAAACGAAAAATAAAAAATGAAAAATTAAATATGAAAAACGAAAAATGTAAAATGAAAAATAAAAAAATGGAAAATGAAAAAAATAAAAAAAAAATAAAAAATTAAAAATAAAAAATTAAAAATGAAAAAACAAAATGAAAAATGAAAAAGAAAAATTAAAAAAGAAAAATGAAAAATAAAAAATTAAAAATAACAAATGACAAATGAAAAATAAAAAATAACAAATGAAAAATAAAAAATGAACAATTAAAATTTAAAAATTAAAAATCAAAAACGAAAAATGAAAATTTAAAAATGAAAAATAAAAAACTAAAAAGAAAAAAGAAAAATGCAAAATAAAAAATGAAAAATAAAAAATAAAAAATAAAAAATAAAAAACAAAAAATGAAAAATAATAACTAAATATGAAAAATGAAAAACGAAAAATTAAAAATGAAAAAGAAAAATGGAAAATGAAAAATAAAAAATGAAAAAGAAAAATGAAAAAAGAAAAATTAAAAATAAAAAATGAAAAATAAAAAATTAAAAATAACAAATGAAAATTAAAAAAAGAACAATTAAAATTTAAAAATGAAAAATGAAAAACTAAAAATGAAAAAAGGAAAACGAAAAATTAAAAATTAAAAGAAAAATGGAAAATAAAAAATGAAAAAGAAAAATGAAAAATGAAAAATAAAAAATGAAAAATAAAAATTTAAAAATAACAAATGAAAAATAAAAAAAGAACAATTAAAATTTAAAAATGAAAAATAAAAAATAAAAATTATTTAGTCAATTATTGTTCGGTTAAGATCATGTATATATTTTTCTAATGAAAGAAAGATAATAGTTTTTGTAATGTAAGACAAATATTGGAAAAAAATTGAAGAAAAATGAAAAATAAGAATTGAAAAATGAAAAATGAAAAACGAAAAACGAAAAATAAAAAATGAAATATGACAACTAAAAAAGAAAAATGAAAAACAAAAAAAGAAAAATAAAATATGAAAAATTAAATATTAAAAACGAAAAATAAAAAATCAAAAATAAAAAATGGAAAATGAAAAATAAAAAATGGAAAATGAAAAAAAAATTAAAAGTGAAAAATGTAAAAATGAAAAATTAAAAATGAAAAATAAAAAATTTTAAATAACAAATGAAAAATAAAAAATTAACAATTGAAATTTAAAAATGAAAAATGGGAAATGAATAATGAAAAATGGAAAATCAAAAATGAAAAATTGAAAATGAAAAATGGAAAATGAAAAATTAAAAAAAAAAGAAAAATAAAAATGAAAAATAAAAAATAAAAAATGAAAAAGAAAAATGAAAAAAGAAAAATCAAAAGTGAAAAATGAAAAATTAAAAATTAAAAATTTAAAATTAAAAATTAAAAATTAAAAATTAAAAATTAAAAATTAAAAATTAAAAATTAAAAATTAAAAATTAAAAATTAAAAATTAAAAATTAAAAATTAAAAATTAAAAATTAAAAATTAAAAATTAAAAATTAAAAATTAAAAATTAAAAATTAAAAATTAAAAATTAAAAATTAACAATTAAAAATTAAAAATTAAAAATTAAAAATTAAAAATTAAAAATTAAAAATTAAAAATTAAAAATTAAAAATTAAAAATTAAAAATTAAAAATTAAAAATTAAAAATTAAAAATTAAAAATTAAAAATTAAAAATTAAAAATTAAAAATTAAAAATTAAAAATTAAAAATTAAAAATTAAAAATTAAAAATTAAAAATTAAAAATTAAAAATTAAAAATTAAAAATTAAAAATTAAAAATTAAAAATTAAAAATTAAAAATTAAAAATTAAAAATTAAAAATTAAAAATTAAAAATTAAAAATTAAAAATTAAAAATTAAAAATTAAAAATTAAAAATTAAAAATTAAAAATTAAAAATTAAAAATTAAAAATTAAAAATTAAAAATTAAAAATTAAAAATTAAAAATTAAAAATTAAAAATTAAAAATTAAAAATTAAAAATTAAAAATTAAAAATTAAAAATTAAAAATTAAAAATTAAAAATTAAAAATTAAAAATTAAAAATTAAAAATTAAAAATTAAAAATTAAAAATTAAAAATTAAAAATTAAAAATTAAAAATTAAAAATTAAAAATTAAAAATTAAAAATTAAAAATTAAAAATTAAAAATTAAAAATTAAAAATTAAAAATTAAAAATTAAAAATTAAAAATTAAAAATTAAAAATTAAAAATTAAAAATTAAAAATTAAAAATTAAAAATTAAAAATTAAAAATTAAAAATTAAAAATTAAAAATTAAAAATTAAAAATTAAAAATTAAAAATTAAAAATTAAAAATTAAAAATTAAAAATTAAAAATTAAAAATTAAAAATTAAAAATTAAAAATTAAAAATTAAAAATTAAAAATTAAAAATTAAAAATTAAAAATTAAAAATTAAAAATTAAAAATTAAAAATTAAAAATTAAAAATTAAAAATTAAAAATTAAAAATTAAAAATTAAAAATTAAAAATTAAAAATTAAAAATTAAAAATTAAAAATTAAAAATTAAAAATTAAAAATTAAAAATTAAAAATTAAAAATTAAAAATTAAAAATTAAAAATTAAAAATTAAAAATTAAAAATTAAAAATTAAAAATTAAAAATTAAAAATTAAAAATTAAAAATTAAAAATTAAAAATTAAAAATTAAAAATTAAAAATTAAAAATTAAAAATTAAAAATTAAAAATTAAAAATTAAAAATTAAAAATTAAAAATTAAAAATTAAAAATTAAAAATTAAAAATTAAAAATTAAAAATTAAAAATTAAAAATTAAAAATTAAAAATTAAAAATTAAAAATTAAAAATTAAAAATTAAAAATTAAAAATTAAAAATTAAAAATTAAAAATTAAAAATTAAAAATTAAAAATTAAAAATTAAAAATTAAAAATTAAAAATTAAAAATTAAAAATTAAAAATTAAAAATTAAAAATTAAAAATTAAAAATTAAAAATTAAAAATTAAAAATTAAAAATTAAAAATTAAAAATTAAAAATTAAAAATTAAAAATTAAAAATTAAAAATTAAAAATTAAAAATTAAAAATTAAAAATTAAAAATTAAAAATTAAAAATTAAAAATTAAAAAGTAAAAATTAAAAATTAAAAATTAAAAATTAAAAATTAAAAATTAAAAATTAAAAATTAAAAATTAAAAATATGCAAGAATATAAAATGAAAAACGAAAAACGAAAAATTAAAAATGAAAAATTAAAAATTAGCCAGTTGAAATAATAAATAATAATAAATATTTTTGTATTAGCAGAGCCCCTGCAGTTGATTGCTATAAGCGATACATAGATACGCTTTCTGATTAATTTTAAAAAAGTGCCATAAAAAAGAATTTTAATTACGGACTCACATGATTTTTTTTTAAATGTCATAAAAAATTTCATGAAAAGACCAAGGGCCTTTGTTCAGAGCCGCGGAGGCCATCTGCCGGATAATCGGAACATGTCCACTTTAATCGGAACATGTCTACTTTAATCGGAACATGTCTACTTTATTATGCGATAAAAATATCAAAATAAAATGCGTTTATTTTTTAAATTAAATCGTGCATCCTTTTTTTAGTCTATTTCAATTATAAAAAGAGTGATTTCTGACAAAAAATTTAAATTATATTAATTTTTGGCCACGAAATATAAGAGTTCCGACTATTATCTTTCATTAAACAATACACTTTTCAAGCGCTCAGAAATTTTGCTGGCTTGGTTTGTCTTCATATTGATCCTCTGAAAGGCTTTTCTTATAATTTTTTCCTCACACTGTATTAAATAAGTGTAAAAAATAGTTTAAATCTGTATTTTATATCTGGATCTCCACAATGAAAATAACTAACTATAGACCGTTTTACCCCGTATCTGCATATTTTATAGGTCATTTTAGTTGAATTTTAATAAGTACCGCAAGAGTCCACTAAATAACACAAAAGTCACTTCCACACTTTCACTTTACTTTAAAGAAAAAAAGTCCAAAAAATATTATACACAGTTATCGAAAAAGTATATTTTGCCTCTTTCCTGTCGTGAACTTTTATAAAATTGTTTAAAGATTCACGGAACATATGAAACTGTGTTTTAGAAAACTTTTTGGTATTTTTTTATACGACTAAAATTTTACATTTTCATTTATTTCAGTGTTGGCCAAAAATAAATTCAACTCTGAAAATAAATGTCAACCTCGTGATGGGCAATTTTCAGCTAAATATGTATCAAAATATTTTTTCCGATCAATTTAGAGCAATGCAATGCAATCCATGATATTGCAAGCTATGCTAAGCAAACCATGAACTATTTGAAAATATGTTTCTGGAACGCAAACTGCTTAAGCCAACATAAAGACGGACTTGATAATTTTCTTAGAGACAATCAAATTGATATTTTGCTTGTCTCTGAAACTCATTTGGCTCATAGGAGTCTCTTTTCACTGCGCGGATACACCTTGTATGATACTAAGGATCCAAGAGGTAGAGCATATGGTGGCTCAGCTATCCTAATTAAATACAGATTAAAGCATTATTTAATGTGTGATCATTGTGAAAACTACCTTCAAGCTACTACTATTTGCTCTGAAGAACTTGGAAACAGCGTAGTGATTTCATTAACATATTCTCCATAAGGTTTTCTATATCAGAAAATCAATATACAAGTCTTTTTTAAATCACTAGGCCCTCGTTTCATAGTTGCTGGCGATTTTAATGCCAAGCATATATTCTGGGGGTCACGGCGAAATTCCCCGAAGGGTCGTGTTTTGTTCAACATAATTTCTGAAATAGGTGTGGGTGTGGTCGCAAGCGGAGAAGCAACGTACTGGCCAACAGAAAAAACAAAAAATACCCGATTTAATCGATTTCGGATTAACGAAGAACATCGCAAAAGAACTTGTGCATGTAGAATCTTCATTGGAACTCTCGTCTGACCACACACCCGTTATTGTTACTATTTCGAACCCCCAAAAAATTGTGTACCCATCTGGTGATTTAACGCTTTCAAGTAATATTGATTGGCTAAAATACAAAAAGTTTCTTAGTACCCATAGCACAGAAAGCTTTCCACTAAGAACACCAGATGATAGTGACCTATTGATGTTTAACTTCGAACAAGATCGCAAACTAGCTGCTCAACTTGCTACTAAACCTCCTCTTCACACCAGGCCATATATAACTACTTCTGTAGATGGTGAAAGGCTATTAGGTGAAAAAATAATAATTCGAAGAGAGTGGCAACTGCACAGATCTCCTCAACTTAAGCAACAATTGAAAGAATACACGAAAAACCTACGGAAACTGCAAAGAAACGCTAAATTGAATAGATATCTTGAAAAACTGGATACAACAGAAAAAACTGATTACTCCTTGTGGCGTGCTACAAAAAATCTTAAAATACCTGTTGTATGTAAGCCTCCTCTAAGAACGGAAAGTGGAAGATTGGCTAGAAATGACAAAGAAAAGGGAGCATCTAAAAAAATTTTCTCGATTGTTGATTTAAACCCTAAAAAAGCGTCAGGGATCGATGGTATCAGTAATAAAATGCTTTTTGAGTTACCCCGAATAGCATTAAGAATAATTCTGCTTATTTTTAACGCTATATTACGCCTAGAATATTATCCCCCAGAATGGAAAGTTTCACTCGTTACAATAATACCTAACCAAGGTAAAGAACACACAAAGGTGGGTTCGTATAGACCAATAAGTTTACTGTCCAACTTGTCAAAATTATTCGAGAGAATTTTGGTAAACAAACTTAAAATATCCGTAGATCATAAAAATGTCATTCCTGCACATCAATTTGGTTTCAGACGAAAACACAGCACCACTGAGCAAGTTCACTGAATTGTAAGTGCCATAAGAAGAGCTTTTGAAGAGAAAAAGTACTGCTCAGCACTTTTTATAGACGTCTCGCAAGCCTTCGACCGGGTGTGGCACGAGGGACTCCTCTGTAAAGTTAAACGGTTGTTGCCCCCCGAACACACATAAGCTAATGGAGAGCTATATAATTAATAGAAAATTCTCTACAAGAGAGAAAAACTTTGTGAGCCCTCCATAGACAATTCATGCTGGTGTACCACAAGGTAGTATATTGGGCCCGCTTCTGTATCTTTTACACATCCGACATGCCAATAAATGAAAACACACTTACGTCGACTTTTGCGGATGATACTGCAATTTTAAGCGTACACGAAAACCCCTCAACAGCATCTCTTCTTTTACAGAGCATATTGAACAGCTGGAAGATTGGCTAGATATGTGGAAGATGAAAGTAAATGAACAAAGTGTATCCACGAAACTTTTACCCTAAGAAGGGAGACTTGCCCTTAAATTCGAATTAGGAACCAGTCTTTACCTCAAAATTCCTTTGTTAAATATCTCGGACCACATCTTGATGAACGAATTACCTGGAAAACCCATATAGACTCTAAATTAACGCAAATAAAATTGAAATTAGTCCAATTCACATGGCTACTTGGCAAGAACTCAAAGTTAAGTCTCGATTGTAAGCTCTTGATTTATAACTCGATTTTCGAACCCATGGTGCTATGGTATACAGTTATGGGCAACAGCCTCAGCTTCAAACACAGAAAGAATACAAAGATGCCAAAACACGATTTTGAAAATGATTACAGGCGCACCAAGGTACATGAGAAACTCACATTTGCACAGAGACTTAAATGTTTCTCTAGTAAGGTAAGAAATCACTAGACATAGTGCAAACTATTTGCAACAGCTGGAGTCTCACCCGAATCCTCCAGCACGTAGCTTAATCAACAATCGTGTCCACAACGCTTAAGGAGGAGGGAGACTGCTGATCTCATTGGGATGAAAAATGGATTGATACATTTCTTTTTTCATTAGATTACATATGTATATATATATATATATATATACATAAGATCCCGTCGTTCCTATAAGCTGCATAGGTCCATGTATATAGAATAAATGAAATTTTGTCTGGCATTGGCTGGATTTAATATTTAAGTTTTAATTTTAAGATTTGAATAAATTACTGTCAGTTCACAAACCTATATGAAGATTAAAAAAAAAAATTTTTAAGTTTTTTTTTATGGCACTTCTTTAAAATTAAACAGAAAGCGGTATCTATGTATCACTTATAGCAATCAACTGCAGGAGCTCTGCTAATATAAAAATAATTATTATTATTTATTATTTCAACCGGTTAATTTTTAATTTTTCGTTTTTTATTTTATACTTTTAATTTTTCGTCTTTCATTTTTCATTTTTTATTTTTAATTTTTTAATTTTTTTTTTAATTTTCATTTTCTATTCTTATCTTTCATTTTTTATTTTTAATTTTTCACCTTTTATTTCTTATTTTTAATTTTTCATTATTAATTTTTAATTTTTTTTCATTTTTCTTTTTTTGTTTTGTATTTTTCATTTTTCATTTTGCGTTTTTCATTTTTCATTTTTTATTTTTCATTTTTCATTTTTCATTTTATATTATTCATTTTGTATTTTTCATTTTGCGTTTTTCATTTTTTATTTTTCATTTTTTATTTTTCACTTTAATTTTTTATTTTTCATTTGTATTTCTTATTTTTTATTTTTTATTTTTCAATTATTATTTCATATTTTTCCTTTTTCATTTTTTTATTTTTCAATTTTTATTTTCCATTTTTTATTTTTCATTTGTCATTTTTTCATTTTTATTTTTCATTTTTTTTTCATTTTTATTTTTTTATTTATCATTTTTTGTTTTTCATTTTCCATTTTTTATTTTTCATTTTTTATTTTAATTTTTTTTATTTTTTTTGTATTTTTCATTTTGCGTTTTTCATTTTTCATTTTGTATTTTTCATTTGTTATTTTTTCATTTTTTATTTTTATTTGTAATTTTCATTTTCTATTTTATCTTTCATTTTTTATTTTTAATTTTTCACCTTTCATTTCTAATTTTTAATTTTTCATTATTAATTTTTAATTTTTTTTCATTTTTCATTTTTTGTTTTGTATTTTTCATTTTTCATTTTGCGTTTTTTCTTCATTTTTTATTTTCCATTTTTATTTCTCATTTTTTATTTTTCATTTGTCATTTCTTATTTTTCCTTTTTCATTTTTTATTTTCCATTTTTTATTTTTCATTTGTCATTTTTTCATTTTTATTTTTCATTTTTAATTTTTATTTTTTTATTTTTCATTTTTAATTTTTTGTTTTTCATTTTCCATTTTTTATTTTTAATTTTTATTTTAATTTTTTTTTTCATTTGGGTTTTTCATTTTTCATTTTTTATTTTTAATTTTTTAATTTTTATTTCTTATTTTTTATTTTTCATTTCTTATTTTTAATTTTTTATTTTTTATTTTTAATTTTGCATTTTCAAACAGGTTATTACATATCATAATTTTTTTACCAATACAATAAGTCACACCGATTTTTTCTTACGCTTACATGTTACGCTGATTTTTTCTTACGCTCACACGTTATGCCGTTTTTTTGATTGTATTGTGAAATAGAAATTTACCCCCCTGCGCATATAGATTTACACATCAAAAAATAAAAAATTTGATAAAAAAAGAAAACTATTCAGAAATTTAATTTTAATTGTTTTTATGTTGAAATAAAAATGTTATAGTTTTACGTTATTTCGCAAAATAAAACGATAATGAAAGATTTAAATCTAGCCCGGTGGCCGGCATTGTGACCCATTTGGTTTTTTTTTTTAGCCCGGTATCCTAAATTATTCCAGTTTCTGTATTACGTTCTTTATGAAAGTAATATGGTCATAATAATATTTTTACTGAAAACACCTTCTGTGAGTTTTACTCCACTAACTCTATACATTCGTTAAATGCAAGAATCTCATCCATGTTATTTACTAGTCATATATAGAATAAAATTATTAAAATTTTGGAAAAAAAATTGCAAAATTTACTCTTTCTTTAACTAGATTTAGATTTTTCTAGAACAATGCTGCTGATATGGGGAATACACTTTAGAGGCCTTTTGAATTTAAACAGCATCCGTTTTAATATATTTTTTATTTGTTTATTTTCTCAATAACATTTGAAGAACTCTTGACAATTGGATAGATATTTTGACGATATTTGTATATGTATATGTATGTGATTTAAACACACGTAGAGCAACAATTGCAACATATTGTTTTGGTAAACAAATTTTAATTCGTAATAAACTTTTAACAAATTTTATATTCTACATATTTGGCAGGTTAATATTGTTTGTTTGTTTTTTTTTTTTTTAATAATAATTGTTTGCAAATATACATAATGCAAACAAGAATTTGGTCTGTAGAATTTGGAAATAAATCAAATATCGTTTAAGACATAATATAAATATTTAGTGCAGCTAAGTTAAACTGTAATGAACTGCTTCAAATCTTAAGACTTCAGATATCAAGAATAGAATTTTATATTGTTGGTTATTGTTGTTGTTTATAGCGGCTGCCGCTTGGTTAGCCATAGAAATTTCTTAGCTATGCATCATTTTTGAAAAGCGCAATTTGCAATAAATTTCAATAAAAAAAAAATAAAAACAAAATTGGTGCCAACTGAAAAAAGTTTAATTAAAAAAAAATTATTTACTAAATGGTTTGCTTCTAATATAGTGGGAGAGTGTTAAAGAGAAAACGATTCTTTTTTTGTTTGGCTATTTTGCTTTAAATTGTAACAGTGCCACTGTTCTAGCATTGTTCTTTTATTTTAGATTTGTGTTATTTTTAATGCCAACTAAGTGCTGTAGGCCTTTTGTGCTCAAGACAATATTTTGTGAAAGGAAGGCTTTGTAACGCTTTTGTTTAAGCGTTTTTCGTTTATAGTTTTTACAATCGGGTTGAAGCCCTTTTATTAGGTGAAAAACACCAAATGGCCATCAAGCTCACAAAATCGGAAACTTTGAAGTTTGTAAATTACATAGTAATATTTTTTAATCGCATGGATTTTTATTTTTTTATACAAACAGCGAATTTATCAAATCCAAAAAAAAGAAGGATATAATGGTTTAAAACTAAAAATTAATAGATGCTATTTTTCTAAGTAATTTTGTAATGATTTTTAAACATTTTATGCTTCATATTTAATTTTTTAGAAATTTTTGTTGGATTATTAAATCCAATTCATTAGAAAATACAACTATTGTATTTTTAAGATTTAAAAAAAAAATGTAAGCAATTATATAGTAATTTTTTCACAAGACCCATATGTAAGTCATATTTTTCATATGCCGGATTATGCCGGAGTTAAAATTCCTTTCGCTATTTGCTTTCAAACACATTTGTAGTTGACATCACTGGTTTCTGCAGCATATGTTTATTGTGGTTTATAAATTTGGCAAATGAATGATCTTGTTAACATAAATTGATGAATTGTGTTACAAGAAAAAACAATGCACGTCCTTAGAAGAATAAGAAGCATAAGAAAATCAATGTGAACATTTTTTCTGCATTATTTTTAAATATATATTTTTTTTAAATTTATTTTCACTTGTTAATAACACTTGAGATAGATCATGTTGCATAATGTACTTTTTTTTAATATCCAAATTTTTAAGAATTTCTAAATGTTTTATTACTCTTTATTGTAAATGTTTTTTGTTGTCATTACCCGTGTTATTATTAACGGCGTATCTAGATCATTGCCACCGACTAGACGTATACCCCAGGGAGTATTTTGACCATCACGTTTCAAAATAACCACAAATTCGTGCAGTTTGGGACTCATGGTTGTTTAACACACACAACAACAACAACACTTAAAATATTCATACAGCAAGGAAGACGCCAACAAATTTGTGGAGTTTATTGTTACTTCGAAAACTAATTTCAAAAATTAATTTTCCGTTACAAAAACGACCAAAAAAATATTTTGAATTTTTTTTGTTTTCCTAAACGTATTTTTTAAAGTTGGTTCGTCGTAGTTTGCGATGATTTTGCAAAATTGTAAAATATTAACAAATTGAAATAAAAGGTTGAGATTAAAACGTTTCGATCTTATTGAAAGCTGCCCAAGTACTGATTTTAAAAACACCATTCAGAAGAATTAAGCGATTTTATTTTTATTTTATGTTTTTTCTTTTTTTTTTTTTTGCAATCGTGTGTCTTCTTCAACATCAGTTGCCGCGGCATCGTTTTGTATGTATTTATTTATTTCTTCCTTTCAATTACGATCATGCTACATGTTAAACAAAGTATAATACTAATGTGGCAAATGATTTGCGAGGCAGCAGCGTTAATAAAAAAAGAGGGAGGGGGGACGAATTATATACATAATCTTAGAGTTTATAATGCGATTATAATCGAAAGTGCGATTAAAATTTGATTGGCTGAAGAAAATAACTATAGAATAATTTGGAACAACTCAAATGTAGCAGATCCCAAAATTAAACAAGTAAGAAAATTATAGTAGGTCTGGACCGTCTATACGCTACCCTATACCAAGCGTTTAGAGACCCTATCTCTCAGGTCAAACTAATTAAATATAGAAAATAAGCACAAACCGAATTTGAGTGGAATTTTTATTAATTTTATTGCCTTTGAATATAAAAAAGTTCATATCGGATGTTATATTTATATGGGGACTAGTGCAAAAAATTAACCGAACCTGACCATATTTAGTAAGGTCACTTATTTAAGTGATTTAAGTGAAGATCGGGAAACAGCTTTCTATGGGGGCTATGACTAAGAATTATCGTATAGGGTTTATTTTTGGACATTAATAAACATACACAAAAACCCAATTTGACCCAGATCTATATGATAATTTATATTTTATGACAATTTAAGTCGATTTCATAGGCGCCATTTGTGTGGGGACTAGGTCTGAACATGCAACGATTTTCACCAATTTCAAAAGCGCTCATGCTATGGCCAATAGAAGCTTATATTCCAAATTTCATCAAAATATATTCATATTAGCGATCTGTAGTTTGATTACAAAGTTTACATGGACACACAGACAGACGGACGGACGGATGAACATAGCTAAATCGACTCAGAAAGTGATTATGAGTCGATCGGTATAATAAAAGATGGGTATAGGTCAAATATTTTTGGTTAGGGTATATACAATATATTTCAGGTAATAATTGTTTGTTTAATGCCATTTTCTTTTCTGACAAAAAATGTAGCATTTTATTTGCACTTTTTTCGAAAAGTGTATTTTTTTATATATTCTAAATTAAGATTTACCTAATTTTATATATCAATAGAAAGGTCTAAAAGTGCTGTGTTCATATTCAAAAAGGGGAACAATGTGGAAATATTCTCACACTATGACCTGAAAGAAGTCAATGGCTACAATTTTTTGCGATTTACGAGCGCTCAACTGATGTATAAAATAAGGTTGCTCTTAATTTATAATATATAAAAAATACACTTTTCGAAAAAAGTGCAAATAAAATGCGACATTTTTTGTCAGAAAAAAAACGGCATAAGATTTCGTAGTACATTAAAAATAAATTCTGAAATATATATGAATTACGAAATCGTAATCGTTTGATTAGGTTTAAATATATCATCTGAAATATATTGTTTTAATAGTAATCATCTGATTACATTTCAGATATTATATTTCATTGTAATCATACGATTATTCGATTAAATATAACTAGCAGATCCCAGCCCTCGAAATTCGAGTGCCAATTCTATGAAATTTTATATTTTCATTTCATAAAGACCCTAAAGGTATGCTAATCAATTTTAGCCAATTCACAATACAACACTTATTGAATATCGATTGCGTTATTGGTTTATGTCCAAAATTATTTTTCAATTCAACACAATTATTATTGGTAATGAAGAAAACAAACTCATTTTTTTTTTGCAAACACATTAACAAATTTAATAAACACAAACATAGCATTGTATAATTTTATGTATGTGGTAGTAGCAACTTTAAATAAACACAACTAAAAAAAAAATTTTAAATTTAAAAATCTGTAAGTCTGGTGGATAGCTAAAAGGAAATACCTTTCAAATAAGATGCGATTGGTCAAAATCGGGAGAAAACTATTGAACAAATCATCGGTCACAAAAAATCGCCTCACCTATTGATATTATAAATATCGGAAATATATTGTACGATTTCGTAATCGATGAAATATATTATCTTGCACGTATTGTTGTAAAATATCGTGTGAAAATAATATTAGATATGACTTAAATTCTGAAATTGATAATTGATAATTGGAGAGCCAACTTTATTTTTTATATGTATAATAAAAAATAATTAAATTTCTAAAAAAGGAATTTGTATATATTCGTACATTCTGAAACATAATAGAATTAAAATGTTCGATAACCACCGTTAACGGCTGTTTTTTTTTATTATTATGCGATTATTTTCAACCTCGAATTTATTCATTTTAAAAACTTTTGATCACTATTCGAATGAGTGATAAAAATATTCCCCTTTTTTAAAAATTGTTTCTTTACGCCATAGCTTTTGTTTTTTTTTTTTATGTTACTTATGTTTTCATTATCGTTTTTATCGTTTTTTTAATAAAGATTTTCAAATAAAATGGAAAATTAAAAAATATAATAATATCTTTATTAACAAACTCACCAAACATGTGCTATTAAAAAAAACACATGTTAATTTATTTGTTGTTAATCCTGTATATTCAAGGATTTTGGTAAGCAAATATAGAATTTACAAAAAAAAAATATATTAAGTAAATTATACACATATGTACCACAAAATAATATGTATTTCTAAATTTATTTCTGTAAAACGTCATTGTCTTTCAATATTTCTTATCTATGCATGTTTTTGTTTCTTTTATTTTGTAATGATTTCAACCACCAATGCCAAAATTTTAACAATAAATGCAGTGTTCTAATAGTAAATTTTTTTAAATTAATTATCTTGATTTCAATACACCTTAAACTATTTATACAATCACATACATACGTATACTTTCGTGAAGAACGGTCGTGCTTTTTTGGAAGCTCCGCAAATTATTTTTATTTCTATTCGATAAACACAATTTTTCTAATAAAAAACACAATTTTTCTAATAAATAATTAAAGCTTACGTTAATAATATACTTAAATACCATCTACTGTAAAAAAATAAGTGTTTATTAAAAATAAAAATACTGACTATTTAATACTTGTAATAAATAGATAAACACAAAAAAACACAAACCTAAACAAAAAAATTAAACCAAAATAAAAAGAAACTAAAGCGATAGAACAATCTTACAAACTTACATAAATAAATAAGCAAACAAAACATCAATCATAAACATGCAAGATAACAATAACACAGAAACAACAACAGAACCAATAGCATCAACACATATAAGTACTCCCGCGCAAAAACGTTTAAGAGAATTACAAAACTCTTTCATAGATAATGTGTCAAAAACTCCTCGTCTTACGAACGCAGAATCACCTCTCAAGTTTATAACTATTATGGACAAACGTTTTGATAAACTTTCCGAGCAAATATTGAACATGATGCAAACAAAATTTCGAGAATATAAAGATGAACTCTTAAGTGAAATTGATAAGAGACTTAACTTAATACGTAATGAAATAACTGCAGTAAATAAAAGAGTGTCGTATTTAGAAACAGAAACAATTCGTGAAATTAAGGAGAGTGTTAGTAAACTGGCGGCAGATCACTTTGAAACAAAACAAATGAAAAAAGAAATACACGAACTTAAAAGAAAACAACTAAAACATGATAACTCTGTTGTGGCCGGTTGTATACGAATTCGTGGTATACCCTTTTATGAAAATGAAAATCTTTCTAAAATCTTCAGCGACATATGTGTAAATTTAAACATTTCAACGCCTCAAGTTGAAAATGTTTACAGACTGAAAAGAATATATAGGGACAACAAACCTTATTCACCGAGCGATGAAGTTGTAGTTGTGAAATTGTGTTCTCCATACCAAAAAAATTTCCTCTTAAAAACCATTGCCAAATATAGACGAGACAATAAGACAACACTTTGTCTACAACACGCTGGTTTTAATAGTCTGGAGCCAATTTACGTAACTGAAAATTTAACGCCTCAAAACCACAAAATTCTCCAATCCGCCTTGAAAATGAAAAAAGAACAAACAATAAAAACAGCCTACACACATCGCGGTCTGGTATATGTTAAGAAACTTAATTCTGAGGACCCAATCCTTATTGAGTTTTTGGATGAACTCAATCAGTTTTTTGCTTGATGATACATAACACATCTTTACCAATTTTCGTTGTGCCTTTCTGCAGGTTTGCCTTTGCCTTTTTTCATGACTATTGTATCATCGTAACTATTTTTGATTATTGTACTATTAATTTTATTAATTTTATTCTTAATCATATTTTAAATGTAACTGTTTACTTTTATTTTAATATTGATCAAAATGTTAGACTCATAGCTTACATAATTAAATTCTATGGTGTTATATTATTTACATTTCTAATTAGCGTTGCTTGTAGGTTTCCCAATTTATTTTTATTTTTCAGATTATGGCTTTAATGGGAGACCTTCCAATATATTCTCAAGACGTAACAGCAAACATGATAAAAATTCTAGCCAAACAGAGAAGCGGCTTAAAAATTTGTCATATTAACGCACAAAGTCTAAGAAACAAAATAGACGAGTTTAGATTTATTTTTCAAATTTCTAACGTTAATGTTATATGTGTGTCTGAGACTTGGTTTGATGAATCTATCACAGATGACCTGGTATCGCTGGATGGTTATAATTTATATAGAAATGATAGATCTGACGGCTTTGGCGGTGTGGCAATTTATGTAAAAAAAGGGCTGGGCTGTAAATTGAAAAGTAAAAGTGATGAAAAAATAGACCCTAACAACAAAGTAGAATATCTTTTTCTTGAAGCTTGTAGTTATGGAAGAAAATTTCTTATTGGTTGTGTCTACAGGCCAAGGAATACTATTGATTTCACACATTTTTATAAAATTTTGGAAGATATCACTGCATTATATAGTGACGTTTTAATAGCTGGAGACTTTAACTCTAATCTGCTAACAGAATCATGTTTAACCCTCAATATGCAATCATTTAATCTTGTTTCTGCAAATTCTCTAATGCCAACACATTTTACATCATCAAATAATACTTTGCTCGACCTATTTTTTGTCTCCAATGAAGAAAAAATCTTATTATATGACCAGTTGTCCGCATCGTGTTTTTCTAGGCACGATCTAATTTTTTTAATTTTTGATATTCCTCTAGAAACTTCTACAGAGAAAATCCAATTTCGTAACTTGAAACGTATTAACTATTTCACTCTTGAAGAAGAGTTTGTCAAAATTGACTGGGATTGCGTTTATCATATGCTATCTGTTAATGATCAATTGGCTTTCGTGGAACAAAATATAACAACGTTATTTAATACAATAGTGCCATTGCAAACGAAAGAAGTAAATTACCGCCAGAAACCTTGGTTTACATCTGAAATTAAGCACCTCATAGCAGATCGTGACTATGCTTACTCTCGCTGGAAGCGCTATAAAACTTATGATCTGTATAATACTTATCGCAACGCGAGAAAAATTGTAACCAAAACCATAAGAAACGTAAAGTCAAAATACTATGCCAACAAATTTTCACAATCCATTTCTACAAAAAATAAATGGAAAACCATTAAAGAAATTGGAATAGTTAATAGTAAAAACAGTGATGTTAATATAACATTAGATCCAGATGATATAAATAAAAAATTTGTTAATATACCCATGTCTCAAGCAGACCATAGTTATTATATTAACTATCATGCTACAAATCTTCCACAAAGTTTATTCAATTTCGAAAGTGTAAGTCAATTAGATGTATTCAAAAGCTGCCTATCCATAAAATCAAACGCTATAGGCATTGATGGTATTCATCCCGCTTTTTTTAAAATTATTCTCCCGACACTACTACCAATAATTACAAATATATTTAACAAAATTATTATGACAAGCACTTATCCACTAAGATGGAAGCAGGCTAAAATTCTTCCAATTCCAAAATCACCCACTGAGTATCGGCCTATAGCCATATTGCCATATCTGTCAAAAGCATTTGAAAAACTTTTACATTTACAGATAACTAATTACATTGAACATCATAATTTGTTGACCGATAAACAATCTGGATTTCGGGCCAAACATAGTTGCATTACTGCTCTTACCGATGTAGCCGAAGATCTCAGAAAGGAAATTGACGATGGATGTGTTGCAATGTTGGTGTTGTTGGATCATTCAAAGGCTTTTGATACCGTTGACCATACCGTATTGATTCAAAAATTAGAAAAAATGATGAATTTTTCCTCTACATCTACTAAATTAATTGAATCATATCTAAAGGATCGAGAACAGTGTGTTGAAATAAAATCTTTAACCACCTCAACCTTTCTTCCCGTTATCAGGGGTGTACCACAGGGCTCCATTCTTGGGCCTCTCCTCTTTTCCATCTACGCAAATGATCTTCCTGAACAGTTGCTCCACTGCAACATTAGAATGTATGCCGATGACGTCCAATTATACGTAAGTAATAAACAAGGAAACATTGAACAATGTACTGCAAAACTAAATGATGACTTGCAGCGTGTTTCTCTCTGGGCGAATGTGAATGGTTTAAGTTTGAATCCTAAAAAATCCAAATGTATCGTTATACATAAAAGGACAAGGAAAATTATTGAAAGTCCTAGTGTTTGTATTAGCAACCAACAGATTGAAATCGTTAACAAAGCAAAAAATCTTGGTATCACATTTAATAATACTCTGACCTGGTCAGATCACGTCATAGCTGCCTGTGGCAAAACATACGCGATGCTCAGGACTCTTTGGCCTACGCAATACTACACGCCAATAAAAATAAGGTTACTGCTTGCTAAAACTTATTTGATACCTACTTTAACCTACGGATGTGAGATTTTTGCAAGTTGTGATGCAACCAGCAAATCAAAATTGAATGTTACTTACAACAATATTGCAAGATACATTTATGGTCTCAGTAATTACAGAACTAATGGTGTTTACCTCAATATAACTCCATACTCTAAGAGAATATTTGGTGTGTTGTTCGAAGACCTTCTGAAAATAAGAACTCTAATATTTCTTCATAAAATTATAATAACCCGAGAGCCTTGTCATCTTTTTAATCGTTTGAGATTTAGTCAACTCAGAAGAAATAGAAATTTAATTCAATTTAATCATCGGACGTTAATATCCGAATGGCATTTTTTTATAACTGCAATACGTCTTTGGAATATTATTCCTCCTACAATTAAAGAAACCAGCAACGCGTTAGAATTTAAAAAAAAACTATTTAAATTTTATTCATAGATAACTTGTTTTATTATTAAAATAAATTATTGTTTATAAATTAAAAAATTGTAATTTGTAATTTGTAATTTGTAATTTGCATGTAATTGTTATTTTACTTTTATATTACTTTACTTTTGTTAATTCACATTATAACACCATACGAATTCTACTTTTTAAGACAAATGTTTTGTTGTAGAAATTACAAAATTAATTTAATAAATAAATAAATAAATAAATAAAAAGATACGTAATGGACTTTCACTATCCTTTATGTAGTCATCATCTTCTTAAGAACAAAAAAAAAAAAGCGAACAAAAAACTGTATAAGAAAATCTATTTTAAAAAAAATGGGTTTTTTACTAATGATTTAAATAAATATCAGATATTTTTAGATTCATGATAAAATACTTAATTAATTGAACAAGTGTTGTTAATGTGTCTTAGTTGTTTTGCAATTGTGCTACTGGAGCAATGAGATTTACGAGAGAAGACAAATAAAAGACAAGCAAAATCAACTCGATATGTTTAGTTAATGAAGCATATAAAAGCATACAAAATCGAGTCAATAAAATAATTAAAATCTTGAAATATTATTAGCAAAATAATAAGATAATATTGTAGTAGTAATTTAGGCCAAGAAACGCAAAAAAAATATGTTTCTAAGCAATTTAATTAGACAATGAAAAGATTAATTTCGTATAGCATAGTTGAAAAACAAATGAAAATTAATAAAATTCATTAATAATAATGAATAAATAAAATATGCGCTCATAGAATTTGCAAATATGGTGATTATGTCTAAAATAATCTATCCCATAAAAACAAAGTTTTTATTAAAACTCTTTCTTTCCTTATGCATTTGAGTTTTGAATGTCTCCGTGACTATGCGTGACTGTGCGTGACTATTGACGTTTTCTTTTCTGAAAAAAAAAATGTTACACTTTATAATGTTACATTTTTGTAATGTTTGCCACACACATTAAAGATGTTGCATTTTAAATTGTCAGAATAGAACATAAAATTACAACTATGCAACACTTTTTTAATGACCAGCTGATTTTGTTGACGTTTTTATTCTTGGACACCCAAAAGGAAAAATAAAAATTAAAAAAAACATTGATATTTTCCATATTAATAATCTTATATATTAAAAGAATTTATGAATAAACTTTGCATTCAAGATTTTTTTCAATATTTTTCTTCTCTCAAACCTCTATAACTAGAGTTCTAATTAACGTAGGCTGTTGACATAGGTCTAAGAACACTCAGTGGATCAAGCTCCTTCTTTTGAGCTATTAACTGCTTAAATTCGTTTGGTTTGAGGAAAGTTATGCGTGGAGAATCAACTGTACTTTTACTGTACGTTAACTTATCTTGGCATATTTTGGCATTACTGTACGTTAACTTCTCTTGGCAAGTTAGTTGGGTTTGAGGAAAGTTATGAGTGGACAATCAACTTTACTTTTACTGTACGTTAACTTCTCTTGGCATATTTTGGCATTACTGTACGTTAACTTCTCTTGGCAAATTTTGGTATTATATTATAAAAATTAATATAACATAATATAATGCTGCGGAGCAGCAGGGGTCCTCTAGTTTATTTTAAACAAAACAATAAAAATTACACTTTTCCTTATTTTTTTTGTTTCTTCACACAAATACACATTTACAAACAACACAAATGTCAGCTGTTTTATCGTGTTATTCTCCCCCTCTGATTTTTTAGAGTGCGAAAAATGCAACCTTTTCACATATATATAGTGCGACATTTTTAGAAAAGAACACGTTACCCTCTCGCAAGGTTGATATTTTTTAGAAAAGAACACAAAAAGAGAACAAAGTGCGAAGTGGGAAAAACGTGTAACATTTTTGCCAGAAAAGAAAACGCCATATGTTAAAGTTAATCTATTTTCACAGCAAGACTATCGACCAATTTTCAGATCGATCGGATAAGGGGAAATGGGTTTTAAATCACTCCGTGGCTGTGCGCGACTTCTTCCTTCCTTTTCTTGAACATTCAATGGAAAAGTAAAATTAATTATTTGCTCTGGTCCACGTTTTACAAGTAAATCGATATTTGGACTAATATTTTGTTTTCAATTCCCAATGTCAGACAAATAGTCTTGGGTACTTGAAACAGCGTCTAAAGATATATCTTCGGACTTTATCGTTTCTAAATGAGAATTTATGTCAAATGTGTCATCAATCTCAGGTGAATATATTTTGATTCGAGATTAGAATTTGGGTTGGAATAGTTTTCTTCAACGTCCAATGATTTGGATGAACTTATCAGATCTGAAATTGTGCAGGTAGACTCTGTCTCAATATAGTGGAGCTCATTTTCCAATTCTAAATCTTCACTATGACGATCAACATTTGAAGAATTAAAAAAACAAGAAATGTTCTGACATTTTTCTATTTGCTTTTGCTGATTTGCTTTCCTTTTTCTACCTTAGTAGCCACTTAGTTTTTTTGGAGGCATTATTAATGATTGGGTTAAAAAAAAAATTCAATGTCCGACAGGGAAGATGTGTCCGGCAGGGGAGATGTGTAAACATCTACACCTTTTTCAATTGTATTTCAGAAAGTATCAAATGTATTTCAGAAAACATCAAATGTATTTCAGAAAGTATCAAATATATTTCAAACCACATCAAAAGTATTTCAGAAATTATCAAATGTATTTCAGAAAATATCAATTGAATTTCAGAAAATATCTATTGGAATTCAGAATTAAAAAGAAGTTTACCCTACAATACCGAAAAGTTATTATTCTTTCTATTAGTGATTTTGAGTCGCAGAAAATGTTTAGCAATATTTGGACTTATTTGTTATGCACTGGAAAATAAACTTCATTTGTTAATCAGCTACAATATAAACACCAGGATAGAATCATGGCCGATTTTGAACTAATCATTTTGAAATAACACGTTTATATCGTCACCTAAAATGCAAAAGGCCGTAACTAACAAAAAGTTCAAAATTGACTTTTTGTATTGTAGCCACGGCCTTTCACTTAAAAACTACTATTTTACCATAAATTTATTTTTATAAATAAAATCCATCTTTATTTTTCAGCTTGATTCTAAACTATTATTGGGTATTTTGTTTAAAGTAGTTTTTGTTTTATGATGTTTTTTGCTTCTCCTATAAAAAAAATAAAAATATTAGATACGGCCTTTTGTATTTTAGGTGAAGATATGCAGTTTTCAAGAAATATCACAAACCCAGTGTAATACTTAAAAAAATATATTTTTATATAGCGTTCTGACTATTTTTGATAATTTCAGAAATACATTTTATGTTTTCTGAAAAAATTTGATGTTTGCTGAAATACATTTAAAATTTTCTGAAATATATTTGATGGTTTCTGAAATTCATTTGATAATTTCTGAAATACATTTGATGTTTTCTGAAATATAGTTGATATTTTCTGAAATGCATTTGATAATTGCTTAAATACACTTCATAATTTCGAAAATACATTTGATATTGTGTGAAATACATTTGATAATTTCTGAAACTCAATTGATATTTTTTGAAATTCAATTGATATTTTCTGAAATACAAATGATACTTTCTGAAAATCAATTGATGCTTTCAGAAATACAATTGATACTTCCTGAAACAAAATTGATATTTTCTGAAAATCATTTGATGTTTTCTGAAACACAATTGATACTTTCCGAAATTCAATTGATGTTTTCTAAAATTCAATTGATACTTTCTGAAAATCAATTGATGTTTTCTGAAATACAATTGATACTTTCTGAAATACAATTGATATTTTCTGAAAATCAATTAATGTTTTCTGAAACACAATTGATACTTTCCGAAATTCAATTGATGTTTTCTGTAATACAATTGGAAAAGTTGTAGTCATTAAAAAAACACCTAAGTTTATTTTCGACTTCTACAAAGTTTTCCTAGTATTTAGGTTTTTAAACTCACATCACACCTAGCGGTTCTGCTTACAAGTTTGTGAACATGTTAAGCTAACAGCACACCTAGCGGTCAATAGCTTGAATATATAAAATTAACGAAAAAGATTTGTGATTTTGCTAAACAGACAGCGAACTCGGCGGTTCTGCTTACTAAATACACCAATACACTTACATATACCACACACCGTTTTTCCCTTACGCTGTTTTTGTGATTGTGTTGTGAAATTGTATTTTACCCCCCTCCCTGAGCGCATAGTTGTTTACACATCAATAAAACCTAACAGTGTAGAAACACAAAACTTAAGACGCTTACTATGCCAACTAATAAATAAATATGAATTTCGTTGTTTTGAAAAACTAGCTCCCATACGTCCAGGCATTGTTTGTTTAGTTATCATTCTTTGAACTCAAAAAAAAAATTTTGTAAATATGCACAAATAACGAACAAAAAGAAAATATTTGCATATTTCATCATTATTTACCAATTTTTTGTACATATTAATTTGATTGTTTTAATTTCTTTTTATATGGTGCCCCCATCTGACAGGCGCCCCTTACATGAGATCAACATAGTTTCATAAATAGAGGTTTACATCTGGTTAGGTATAGTAAACTCTACAGAAAAACCTTTTGAGGTTAATAGAAAGGTTTCTAACCATTACCAGCGACAAAAATCCTTAAATCAAAAACTTCACTTTACTTACTTTCTTTTTTTAAAGGTAAAAATACAAGAATTTTAATTGTTTATAATAGTTTTTATAGTAAAGAATGGTTGGCCAAGAGACTTGAACCTGTTAAATTTCTTTTTTTCTCCTATGTAGTATGATTTTTTCTGTTTTCTTCTAAGTTAATTTTACTTAATATTTCAAGAAGATGTTATATTTTAATATCTATAATATTAATAGGCAAGGCGATTTCTTGTGACCGATGTAACTTTGTCAGTTTGACTTTGACTTTGACCAAACATACCTCATTTGAAAGGTATTTCTTTTTAGCTGTTCACCAGATTTACAGATTTGGAGTAAAATTCATTTTTTTTTTGAGTAAAATGCATTTAAAGTGGCTACTAACACATAAATGAAACTATACAATGCTGCGTGTGTGTTTATTAATTTTGTTAATGTGTTTGCAATAATTATATATGATAAGCCCTTTGAATTGAAAAATAATTTTGGACATAAATCAATAACAACAATAACGACAAAATAATTTTGCACATGAACCAAGAGCGTTGTCGAATTTCATTATAATAATTGCATATCATACGCCCTGTGTTGAATTGTGAATTGCCTAAAATTAGCATACCTTTATGTGGGTTGTTCAAATAAGTTTAGGTTCTTATTTCTGTGTGCTCAACAAATATTTATAATGAAATAAATTTAATGAATTAAATAGAACAAAAAAACAATGAAAGAAATAAATTGAATGAAAAAATAAAATTTCCTAGAACTTGCACTCGAATTTAGAGGGCTGGGATCTGCTAGTCTTGATAGAAATATCAATGAAGATTTGTATGAATCAGAAATTGATAAATTTATTATTTCATTATTGTTGTCAACGTTTTATTTAAGATAAATTCCTTTTTAAAGACTTCCCTGAGTTGTTTTAAGACTTCAGTCTTGTTACACAGGCTAAGAAATAAATAAATAAATAAACAAGTAAGAAAATTATAGTCGGTCTAGACCGACTATATGATACCCTATACCATGGTTTAGAGACCCTATCTTTCGGTCCAACTACTTCGATATAGAATATAAGCATAAACCAAATTTGAGTGGGATTTTTATTAATTTTTTTGGCTGCAGATATGAAAAAGTTCATATCGGATGCTATATCTATAAAGGGACTAGGTCCAAAAATGGACCGATCCTGATCATGTTTGGTAAAGTCTCTTGTATTTTGCAAAAATATGTACAAACAAAATTTGAGAAGAATCAGTGCAATATTTTTGTTTTTTAATAGATTTAAGTGAAGATCGGGAAGCAGCTCTATATGGGGTCAAAGGGATCATTTTTCGACTACTCATTAGTGGATGTAATGAACGCATACAAACCCAATTTGAGTAAGATCTATATGACAATTTGGATCTTATGGCAATTTATGTCGATTTCATATGGGTAATTTGTATGGGGGCTAGGTCTGAACATGGACCGATTCTCACCAATTTCAATAGCGTTCATCCCATGGCCGATAAAAGCTTATATACCAAATTTCATCAAAATATATTCATATTTGCGACCTGCAGTTTTATTACAAGCTTTACATGGACACACAGACGGACGGACGGACGGACGGACGGACATTGTTAAATCAACTCAGAAAGTGATTCTGATTCGATCGGTATAATTAAAGATGGGTCTAGGTCAAATATTTTTGGTTGTTACAAACAGCAGCACAAAGTCATTATACCCAAACCACATAGTGGTATAGGGTATAAAATTTATACATTGTCCCTTTAATAATCCGTCTAGTCTTATTTCAAAGTATTCTATAAATATGGATTAGATCTGATGGGTTTGAACGAATGACAATGAAATGTTGCCTCATCTAAAAATATTTTTTGTTAATCGACTTAATATTCCCCATAACCAACAAAAACTCATAAAATTAATATCGTAACTAAAAATTTGGAACATTTTTAGGCTTTTCTTTTTTTTTGGCGTACATAGAGTCATGGACATATAAATAACACAAAAATTTGATTTCAAATAAATGTTGAAAGTTTTTAACCAATACAAAATGTAGAACTTCAATTTCTCTACTGATTACTGAGCACAAATGTGCCGTTATGTTCTGCTTATTATGTACCGTTATCAGTTTTTTGTAAAGAAAGTTGATTTCAAGTGGACACATAAATGGCACAAATTACTTTCAACATTCAATACTCGAGTAGCTTTTTATAGAATCGCGTGATATTTTGTGTAATCGAAAAATAACCTAATAAAAGTATTTTGCAGGGAAAAGTTTATGGAAATGGGATCAGTTAAAAATTCAACAATTGAGGAGAAACGGATAGTAATGAAAATGCACAAAGAAGTGAAAAAGTGCCGGAAATTGCTAATATTATGCAGAGCTCTTGAAAAAAAAGTGTGCAATGCAATATAGTACATTCATATGTAAAAAATGCCGATGTATTGATTAGAGGCAAAATTCGAACGTCAAATCCTCGAAAATCAAATGCACGTACAGATGCAGTAAGAATGGCGAAAAATTATCAATTCAAGCCATCACGGCAGATAGCATCGGCCATAAATCAGTCTTTGGAGTTAGATATATCTAGCAAGCTTGTCAGAAGGCGATTGAGGGAGGTAAATTTGTTTGGGCACTATTGTCAATAAAAAATATCTTGAAACGATTAACCTTCCCAATAATATTCATTTCTTTTAAAAGAAGATCAATAGATGGGATGGTAGAACCTTTGTTCATCATCCCAAACGTCAGGAATACAACCATAGGTTTACCCAGAAAACAGTAAAATACGGGGGGTTGGTAACAGTATGATTTGGGCTGCATTTTCTTGGCAAGGCGTAGGTCCCCTCATAAAAATAATGGTAGAATGGACAAGTTTCAGTGCTTGGACATTTTAAATACCCATATGGAACCACATGCCTTCGTTTTTATGACAAATAAATGGAAATTTATGCAAGATGATATTTCTAAACACTTCTCCAATCTAGTACAAAATTGGTTTGTGCAGAGAAGATCGACATTTAGATTTTCCAATAGATAACCGGTGGAATGAAGTCAAGGTTGAAAGGAAAATTATAAAAACATGGACGAACGTTGGAAAACTTGCTATGCCATACCCAAAACAAAAAGCCAAAAACTCGTAGAGAGTTTGGGCCGCAGGCACAAGTCCGTCATCTAAAACAAAGACTTCAGCACAAAATATTAATGATTTACACGTTTTTATATTCCAAAATAGTAAGAAATGCAATATGAAACGAATTTTTTATTTTATTCAGAGTGTGCTATTTCTGTATCCAACACATTTCACTTGTTCTTTTACATTTTCATAATTCTTTTTTTTTTTTATTAATGAATTATGACATAAGTTTATATTAATTCTGTGGAGAAAAGGAAAAACTGCTTAAGTCCAATTTTGTCGCTTTGCAGGAGAGCGCTTTCCAAATTTAAACCTAACTTTTAAAAATGAATGGTGATTCTAGTACAAGTGAAAGTCATCCACCGAATCATTGTTAATTAAGGAATAAACTGTTGTACATTTCAATTTAAAAATTATTTAATTTAAAGAGCTATAGTCAAAAATAAAACTTGAGCAGATTTTCCAAATGAGTGTATGAGACCACGTCGAACATATCTCAAGATAAGCTGTTTTTCCCAGCTCATTTTCAGTGAAGTTTATTCATATGTGAATATAACTTATTTTCCCAAATCTATAATCTTGTGACCGATGTTTTGTTCTACCATTTTATTCCGATTTTGACCAAACGTATATTATTTGAAAGGTATTTCTTTTTAGTCGTTTTGCAGATTTACAGATTTTTAAATTTTTTCCTTTATTTTGAGCAAATTGCATTTAAAGTTGCTACTATCACATATATAAAATAAAATTATACAATGCTATGTGTGTGTTTATTAAATTTGTTAATGTGTTTGTAATAAAAATGAGTTTGTTTTTTTGTGTTGATTTGTGAATTGGCTATAACTGATTAGCATACCTTTAGGGTCTTTATTTAATGAAAAAATAAAATTTCCTAGAATTTGCATTCGTATTTCGTGGGACTGGAATCTGCTAGTTACTTTTAATGTAGTTCAATGAACTATAAGAAAAGAAAGCAGTACAAATCAGTTTTATTAACTTTTATTAATATGAAATTAAAACTAATACAAATCAGCTATACATAGCTATAAGAAACTTAAATATCATGCAGAAATAGGATGACCAAAACAAAAACTTCACATCAAGTCTTAATAAGTTTAATTAATGTACATAGTATCATAAATACACTAATTTATTTAATTTTGAATCATTTTCATTTTCATCACTAAACTCAGGATGTGTATCTGGCATTTCATCGGTAGCAAGATTTTCATAAGATAATTTTTCTTTTTTACGGGAATCCTAATATACACTGCGTATCATCAGGTTAGCGCCTACCCCCCCCCCCCCCTTTGGCTTATTTGTTTTTGTTTTTTTCGGTTTTCCTATTGCACGCAAAGTCGCTATGATAATGTGTGATCCCTCTCACAAGAAATAGAAGCTCAATAAAAGAACCGTTATACACATTATTATTGCTATTATGTATTATTTGCTATTTTGTTTAATTTTCGATGAAAAAGAGAGAACTTATTTTGCGTCATCAGATTAGCGCCCCCCAAATGCATTTTTAATTATCTCGCTTGTTTTGGCAATCACGGTTACCAATTTTTTTGTGTTGATTAAACTAGTAATTAAATACTAAATAAATAAATAAAATGGGAAGAGGAGCAGTGCTATCTTTGAAAGAAAAAGGTACAGAAAAACGGTTGCGAGTTATCTTCAAAATAAGGAACACTACGGAAAAAACTTCAAGGGCGGTAATAATCGAGTGCTTTCCGATGCAGACAAGCGAGCCATACTTAGGCAAGCATTAAATTCGCACGACTCGTCTGCCAAAATCAAGGAAAAAACTGGTGTTAAAGCGAGCTTGTCAACGGTTCAAAGAGTGCTTAGGAAAACTGAACAGATACAGAAACAAAAACTAAAAAAAAACACCACTTAATATGCTTCGAAAGGATATGCGCTTAAGTTTTGCTGGAACGCACATGACGTGGTCTAATCAGTGGCATTACGTAGTCTTTTCAGATGAAAAGAAATTTAATTTGGAAGGGCCCGATGGGTATAATTATTATTATCATGACCTACGTAAGGAGGAGCATTATTTGGATCGCCTGCATAGTCGGGTCGGGGGTGTAATTTTGTGGGGAGCAATATCCTACTATGGCACCTGCGAGTTGCAGTTTTCAACATCGCGTATGAATGCGGAGAACTACAACAGCGTTTTAAAAACGGCTTTTCCCCACTTTCAAAACTTATTTAAAAATCTAAAGTGTCACTTTCACCACGATGAACTCCAATCCACACTGCCCGATCCGTGAAATCATGGATTCAGGGCCAAAAAGTTGACATCCTTGAATGGCCACCATACTCGCCCGACCTAAATATCATAGAGAACTTCTGGGGATGGTTGGCTAGGAAAGTGTATGAGTCCGGAAAACAATATAACACAAAAGCCGAATTAAACGAAGGCATCAAACACGCTTGGTCAACCATTTCGTTGAATACATTGGACAACTCTACAATTCAATTCTTAATCGAATTTTCGAAGTGATTTCTAACAAAGGCGTCACCACGCATTACTAATTATCCTTCAAACTGTCCAGAATATAATATGTAAGTATTAAAAAGCTATAAGTTGCTCTAAATACTAATTAAATTGAAATAATCGCAGATGGCGCTATCCTGTTGACCAATATTTTGTTTGGTTTTTTATACATAGTTTTTCTAAAAAATAAAATAAAATATTATATTATTAAAGAGAATTGATAAGAGTCTGCTGGATAAAAAATGTAAGGTTATAGATCAGTTGGTTCAGATAATATTAAACATTAACGGTCAGTGAAACAGGGGGCGCTAACCTGGTGACGCGCAGTGTATGTTGGTTAGAAATTTCATTCGGTTTCCCATACCTCTTTTGCTAACTTTCAGTACTTTAAAACTTTCCAAAATCCGACTTTGTTTATCGCAACCACTTAGCGTCTTTCCAAGTCAAACTTTCAGAGTTTTTTCCGAAGAATAAAATGAAAAATTCTTGAAGTCATCAAAATTCGTTTCAACTACTGTGTATTTCTTTCTTACACCAACGCTTCTAACGAAATTACACCAATCGTGGGGGTGATGTATATTGACTTTGATTTTTTTTCGTTCAATCAATGCGTTTACCATATCACACTCCATATGGGTGTGACCTACAACTAAAAATTTATGACCAATGGTATTTTGGAGAAATGTCATGAACATTGTACAAAAACAAAACATGAAACAACATGGATTGGTGGTTTAACCATCGGGTACCGTTAAATTAAATATCCAGAATTGTCTTTTATAAAAATTTATTGATGTCTGTAGGAGTGAAGTTGGCATGCACTGCTGAAGGTCAAATGAATAAGTCTTGACGGTTACATCAGTTTTGGACACATTTTTGTCTTATTCTTTAGCTTTATAAGCTATGTCAGCTTTAAGATGATGCTCATCATGTTGTTTGCTGAAATTCTCTGCTTTAATGGGATTCACTTTCTGAGCAATGTCAATTCGAGATTTTAATTCATCGCTTTTACTGCAGGTATCAACTTTCGGATTTTTGAACTTGATATTCACTGCTGTGGAAAATATAAATTATTATTTTTACTGTGTTAAAAAATTAAAGAATTTATTTATTTTTGAAGATATCCGAGTAAGTTTTAAGACTGGCGGGATTTCCTTCAGTTTGTTTGCAATAAAGCCTATATAAGCATCAAAGTGTGAGAACCGATTGTAGGTATTTGCAGGAAGTGTCGCGCCTGCTCTAGTGACTTCCATAAGCGGGAAAACTGTTTATATGTTCCCTTATTAAATTGAGTTGTGTTGACGGTAATTTATGTGGCGATAAGATAATCCGCGATGATCGGAGAATTGAATGTACGTATGTTCTTGTTTTATCTTTGCAACGCTTTTAATAAAGCCATCCATCCGTCTCGTCAAAACATTGCTTTAAGAATTTTTTGCAAACGCTTATTCTTTTAGCGTCTGAATTATATACTAACGAAAGAGATATTTCGGTCACGGATTTTAGGCTTATCGACTCTTGAAGAACTTTTGTCCTGCGTTGATTGTATGAACCCAATGTCCAGTAATTATCAAACAATTCTTTTTGCGTGGTAAGTGCAACAATTTATTATTAAAATAACAAAAAAAAAGTTTTAAGATGTGTTTTGGTGTAATACAAAAAGAAATTTTTTTTTTTATTTAAAAAAGTTTATTTCCAACAATGTGTAGGTTTAAGAGAAAATTTTAGAGAAGAATGAGAAATGGAATTTTCTTTTCCGATAGGAATTAAAAAGAGAACATTTTTGAAAAACAAAACAGAAATAAAAAGGTCAAGTATTGTTTTCTCCAGCAGAAATATTAAAGGATTGAGAACGCTTCCGCTCCCTGAATAATTGCTTATCTATTAATAAATTCTCACGTCTGCAAGCAGAACAAGTAAGAAAATTATAGTCGGTCTAGACCGACTATACGATACCCTATACCATGCGCTTAGAGACCCTATCTCTTAGGCCTAACTAATTGGATATAGAAAATAAGCATAAACCAAATTTGAGTGGCATATTTATTAATTTTGTTGGCTGCAGATATGGAAAAGTTCATATCGGATGCTATGTCTACATGGGGACTAGGTCCAAAAATGGATCGATCCTGACCATGGTTGGCAAAGTTTCTTGTATTTTGAAAAAATATAAACAAACAAAATTTGAGATTAATCAGTGAAATATTTTTGTTTTTTTGATAGATTTAAGTGAAGATCGGGAAGCAGCTCTATATGGGGCCTATGACTAAGAGTTGTCCCATAGGGATCGTTTTTGGACTACTCATTAATGGATGTAATAAACACATGCAAACCCAATTTGACTAGGATCTATACGACAATTTGGAACTTATGGAAATTTATGTCGATTTCATAGGGGTCATTTGTATGGGGGCTAGGTCTGAATATGGACCGATTCTCACCAATTTCAATAGCGTTCATCGCATGGCCGATGAAAGCTTATATACCAAATTTCATCAAAATATATTCATATTTGCGACCTGTAGATTGATTACAAAGTTTACATGGACACACAGACGGACGGACGGACGGACATTGTTAAATCGACTCAAAAAGTGATTCTGATTCGATCGGTATAATAAAAGATGGGTCTAGGTCAAATATTTTTGGTAGTTACAAACAGCAGCACAAAGTCATTATACCCAAACCACATAGTGGTATAGGGTATAAAAATAGCTTAAATGCAACTACTAACGGTACTTACCCATATGGTTGCGTGGACAAATTGCTTATCTCAAATATGAAATAATAAAGCAGTGCAAGTTTTTGAAAATCAACTTATCTACAAACAATAAACTTGTTAGTGAATTGCATGGCTTGGAAAAACTGTTTATGTCGACATAAGAGGTTTTGACGTTTTCTATTGGTGAGCATGAAAGCAACTTTTTTGATATGGTAAAACAACGTTATATTAAGCTCTTTTCCCTTAACACAATTTGAAATACAGCAAATCGTTAATGAACTAAAGTTATTATTTCAATTGAAACTGTACGCCTTAATGAGAGAAGTAAAAATTCCCTGGGCTATGACTTCATGAAAAATCGTACAAAATAATCCAAATGTTACATGGAGGTAGTTTTCAGTACGGAGATCAGCGTAGTGCTCTTATCTCAATTTTCGCTTAAGTCGACTTAAGCACTTTTTCCTTTTCACCACAGAATTACTGAATACAAATGTTTATTCTTTGAAAAAAATCAAACACTTGCGTTTTGTTAACAATATTTTTGATAATTCAGTATAAGAAAATTATATTTAAAAAATGTGCCATTTGTATGTCCATAGCTGTACATATGTCCATACATATTTTAATGTTCATACACAAAAATATTATTATTATTTTAATTTTACTCAGCCAAAAAAACAAAAAAAAAAAACTGTTTACATAAAATCAAAATTTTATGCGATTACTTAGTTAATATACACATAAAAAAAAATCATTGAAATAAAAAGAACATAAATATGTGTAAAATCTTACATTATTACTTGGATGATAATAATCATCAAAATCCTTAAAACGAACATGTTTTTTTGTCTTCTCATATCGTGGTTTTGAACCTCTACAAGCCAGTGCCGGTTTCGTGGGTGTAGGAGGTTTTAATATTTGAACATGTAATTCTCTAGTTTCCATATTGTTATTTGTGTATTCGGGTACTTTCCAAAAAGGTGGACGTGGCAAACAATTTATTTGACTCATTTTCCGCTATTTTTTGCGCACACAAAATTTACAACAAAAATGAAAGAACAAAAACTACAATATACACACAAAATTTAACAACAAATAAATATTAAATACACCACACGTTGTTTTTCGTTCACTAGTTTTTTCTCAATTGAAAAGACTTTTCATAAAACATAAGATTTTTGTTTATATATTTTTTGAATTTTATTTATTTAACGTACAAATCGCGCTCTTTTATTTTAGTCATAGATTCACTAATACACATTTTTTCGTATATATAAGTATTTTTTTATTTTTTACTGAGGATCAACTCTTAAAATTTTGCTGTAAAAATATTTGTTTCAATCAAAAATTCCATTTCTGAATACCGGTATGCGTTTATGAACTGTTCAATAATCTTTGTTCAACTACACACATCAATCATTAAAATTTGTTCAATGGTTCTATTGAATTATCACAAAACGTCTGAATTTTTTTTTTTTTTTTTGCTGTTCTTGTTGATTCAATGAGCAGCAGATGCTTTTTGAAAATTTTTATATCTATTTTAATGGATTATTTTCTTCATCTACTATGACGTTTAATAATTTTAGTGCAAAAATAAAATAAAACATTTTTGAATCACAGACATCATCATTGCAAGTGTGTCTAGCACTGAATATAATACAATTATTTATTATCTTTACATATGAACATGAAGATTCGAATTAATTCTATTTTGGCTCCTTTAAACTTGTAAGCTGTATATTACGAATTTAAAGATTTTGTTACATTGTTGTCTGAAAGCCAATTGTCTGTCTGACTAAGGTTAATTCTACGAAAAACATTTAAAAATTTTTTTGCTATTGGAAGGAGATTATTATCGAAAATGAGCAAAATCGGTTTAGCGTTAAAAATTATTAATGAGTGTAAACGAGAAGAGAATTCTACAATTTTCAAACAAATCTGTACATTTTTTTTATGGGGTCATGGTTTTTAATATTTGTTTCACCTCAAAATAATATTTCAACTCAAAAATTTTTGATTTCAATTTATTTATTTTTTTTTATTTTTTAAATTTTATAAAATATTTGTAAAAATTCAGTCTATCTAAAATCATCAAATTTTATACAATTACGTGCCACGATTTGACTTAAATTATAATAAATAATATATAATTGTTTTCCAAACATATCTCTCTGTTCGTTTTCGTGGTTTTCGCTATAAAAAACCAATTTTTAAATCAATTCTTTTTTATTGACGTTAAAAAAATGTTTCTTTAATTTGCCGATTCCCTTCACGACTTTAACTGTTGGTTGTTTAAAAATCAAATTGAGTTTTTCTATATTTGCACGTTTCAACATTTTTTAAATTTATAAAATATGGCATCGCTATTTTATTCTCTTTTTGCTGTTCTCTCTTTAATACTTAAAAGAGTTGCCGGTTCTATGTTATGGGTGGGTAATTATGGGAAGTAATTTAATTATATATTAAATAAATTTATTTAATGTTACCTAAAATAAAAAAACATTTAAGACAACATACATACATATAAACATTTAAAGCTTTGTGTCTAATTTTTTTTTAATATTGCAACAACTAAAAGTATTTGTTTTACTCTATGTTTATAATGACGCGTTTTTAACGTTACAGCCGTAATTTAGTAAGTGCTGAAATTGGCTTGGCAACTCTGTGTAATAAAAACAAAACATTTGTTTAGAATTTAACTATGTCAAACTTTAAAGCACGGTGGGTTCATCAAAATTTAATATTTTAATTTACAGTGAAATAATATAAAATTTTTAATTATGATAGTGTACAAGAGTTTGAAAATGAGTTGGCTGCGGACGATATCGACATAAAACAATTGCGAAAGCTGTGTTCCAATGGTAAGTACAAAAATAATAAAAGTAGCTCGCCCCTAAATTAAGTAAATTTACTTTCACAAAATTTTTGTTATGCATCGATAATTAATGGTTTTTCTTTCTTCGCAAAAGGTGTACCAGATGTTAATAGCTTAAGATCACAATGTTGGAAAATCCTATTGGGTTATTTGGGCACAAAACGTGAATCCTGGTTAAGTACTATGACAAAGAAGAGAACACTCTATCGCCAATTCATAGAAGATTTAGTTTTGCCACCGGGTCTTAAAGAAAATGGAGACAGTAATATAACATTGAGTGATCATCCGCTAAGCGAGGGACCTGATAGTGCTTGGAATACCTTCTTTAATGACAATGAATTTCTTCTGCAAATTGACAAAGATGTTCGCAGGCTTTGTCCAGACATATCGTTCTTTCAACAGCCTACAGAATATCCCTGTGATATTGTTGTCAATAGTAAAGGAGAGCGAAGACTTCACCAAAGAGTTGTCCCTTCGGTCTTGAAGTCAGCCAATGTAGAAAGGAAAGGTTTAGGGGTAACAAAGGTAAGACGATTTGTACTATGTTTCCTCAAATTAGATGAAACATTGTCGTTATAATGACCTTACCAAAGTCAAAGTCATTTGATAAGCTTTATTTTCAAAATACATTTATAAATACATGCCGCATTTAAAACTGATAGCTAAAGGTATTCCACAAAATCAAATTCAAAACTCAATTGTTAATTATGAAATAATTGTTATCTGTTTGTATAATGTTTGTGTTTCGAAATCTTAGATTAATCTTATTACAAAACGTTCAGAAGAGACTTATAAAGCCATGGACGAGGGCCAAGAAGCCCATTGGGAAGTAGTGCAACGTATTTTATTTTTATATGCCAAACTTAATCCTGGTCAGGGTTATGTTCAGGGCATGAATGAAATCGTGGGTCCTATTTATTATGTCATGGCTTCCGATCCAGATCCAGATTTTAGAAGTTAGTTTTTGCTTTTGATTAATATTAAAATATAACTTTAATCACTCTCGTTTCTAATAAAGAAAATGCTGAAGCCGATTGCTTCTTTTGCTTTACCGCACTTATGGCTGAAATACGTGATTTCTTTATCAAGACTTTGGATGATTCGGAGGGTGGCATAAAAAATATGATGAAACGTTTGTCGGAAATGGTAAGAGATAAAGATTTGGAAGTTTATGAACAACTAAAAGCACAAGAATTACATCCACAATATTATAGTTTTAGGTAAGTGAACCTCAAGAAATGTTTGCCTTTTAATATCTTTTTACTTTTAATATTTTTAATTTTAATAATATTTAAATCGACTGTTCGTTAAATCTAGAATATTACATTATTTTCATAAAAATAAACGTCTTAAAATTTTTTATATAGCGATGGACATAAGTTGTCAAGACGTAACTCGTTTTCTTTTAATTTTTTAAGGAGATGAAAGCTAAATTATCTTTAATACTAAAAAATTACGCTATTTTTTTATTTATTTTCATCTTCCTTAAAAATTATAAAAAACGAGGCACGTTTTCTTATTTTATTTTTCATATTGTATCGAGCCATAACCGCCAAAATGACGTTAACGCCAAAACCCAAATTTTACAGGGGAAGGTTTCTTTTTAATCTTTGGTTCAGGTCTAACTATTACCATGAAATTAAGTATGTAAGAACTGTTGCTTCTTAACTATGGATCGCATATATTTTAATTCATAGACATATTTCCAATATAATGGTTGGCATGCTGGGTAGCTACTAATGTATGTTAAGCTGGTTACGGCCAAATGATTTTATTAAAAAACAACTTTCTGATTTTTTTTTTTATTTTTCAAATCATTTTCGCGTATAAAAATTAAAATTAACGATTTTAACCATAAATTCATTGGTTTTGATGAAAAAATAAAATTTAAAATGAAAATACTTTAGAGTACAGAATTAATTTTAACTGCTAATTTATATAATTATTAGTAATGTTTAACCTTTAATTCATTGGTTTTAAAAATAATTAACTTTAAACTAAAAACTAAGTGTCTTCTAAACGTCTAAATGTCTCGAAATCTCGTACATGCTAGATTTTGCTTAGATATAAACGCACTATAAATCAGTTTCAGGTAGTCAATCTTTAGTAATTTCATTCGTTATGAAATTTATTTTTAAATCTCTGTATTTTTTGAAGAAATTTTTAATAAATTATCATACAAACCTAGAGGTTCACTTGCCATTAAAGCAGTTTTACGTTTTGATCGTCCAACTTAGTTAAGATCATATTCTTCAATCGTATTCTTTCAATATTTTTCTAAAGGAGCAGAACGTAATGGTGGAAAATGAATTTTTATTGAAGTAGGAAACAGCTTGAGAAAATGTTTTCCAATCTTTGAAATCAAAACGCTTTCATAATATTCGGTATTTGTTCTCGCGCTTGAAATCATAGTATACCATGCACTAGGCGCCCAAATTGTTTTATCTGCGAGTAAATGACTCCGTAGTGCTTTGTCTAGAGTCAACGGGCATCATAGTACGTCCAGATAATAAATACGTTATTATACCCTCCACACCTCAGTGTCAGAGGGTATATATAGATTTGTCATTCCGTTTGTAACGCATCGAAAAACTAATTTCCGACCCCATAAAGTATATATATTGATCCTTATCACAGCTCGAGTCGATATAGCGATGTCCGTCTGTCTGTCGAAATCACGCTCATTCACGCTCATTCACAAAAACCACTTTGCTGGGTAAGATTACAACAACATCATATGCCATAATTCCCAGAAGGGGAATAAAAACCCAGTGTGTTTGTTGTAATATTTTAGTGGTTTAACATAATAGTTGTACAACAACATTCACAGTTCAAAAAAGCCACACAAAAAAATGATGCCATCTTACCAACAAACAGTATTGTCACATATTTTTTTTTATCGTTATCACGTTATAACAAAAAAATCGCCAATATAAAAGAAAAAATGAAAACGAAAAATGGAAAATGAAAAATGGAAAAAATGAAAAATGGAAAATGAAAAATAGAAAATAAAAATGAAAAATGGATAATGAAAAACGGAAAATGGAAAATAGAAAATGAAAAATGGAGAATGGAAAATGAAAAACGGAAAATAGAAAATGAAAAATGGAAAATAGAAAATGAAAAATGGAAAATGAAAAATGGAAAATAGAAAATGGAAAATGAAAACTGGAAAATAAAAAATTGAAAATGAAAACTGAAAATTGAAAAATGGAGAATGGAAAATGAAAAATGGAAAAAGAAATATGAAAAATGAAGAATGGAAAATAGAAAATGGAGAATGGAAAATGAAAAATGAGAAATGAAAAGCGGAAAATGAAAAATGGAAAATAGAAAATGAAATATGGCGAATGGAAAATGATAAATGGAATATGAAGTGGAAAATTAAAAATGGATAAAGGAAAATTGAAAAATGAAAAACTAAAAACGAAAAATGGAAAATGAAAATTTAAAATTGAAAAATGAAAAACGAAAAATTAAAAATTTAAAATGAAAAATGAAATTTGAAAAATGAAAATTGGAAAATGAAAAACGAAAAATTAAAAATGGAATTTAGAAAATAAAAAATTAAAAAAGAAGAAAAACGAAAACTGATAAATGGATAATGGAAAATGAAAAATGAAAATTGAAAAAATAAAAATGAAAAATTAAAAATTAAAAATTAAAAATTAAAAATTTCAAATTAAAAATTAAAAATTAAAAATTAAAAATTAAAAATTAAAAATTAAAAATTAAAAATTAAAAATTAAAAATTAAAAATTAAAAATTAAAAATTAAAAATTAAAAATTAAAAATTATAAATTAAAAATTAAAAATTAAAAATTAAAAATTAAAAATTAAAAATTAAAAATTAAAAATTAAAAATTAAAAATTAAAAATTAAAAATTAAAAATTAAAAATTAAAAATTAAAAATTAAAAATTAAAAATTAAAAATTAAAAATTAAAAATTAAAAATTAAAAATTAAAAATTAAAAATTAAAAATTAAAAATTAAAAATTAAAAATTAAAAATTAAAAATTAAAAATTAAAAACTAAAAATATAAAATTAAAAGTTAAAAATTAAAAATTAAAAATAAAAAATTAAAAATTAAAAATTAAAAATTAAAAATTAAAAATTAAAAATTAAAAATTAAAAATTAAAAATTAAAAATTAAAAATTAAAAATTAAAAATTAAAAATTAAAAATTAAAAATTAAAAATTAAAAATTAAAAATAAAAAATAAAAAATTAAAAGTTTAAAATTAAAAATTAAAAGTTAAAAATTAAAAATAAAAAATTAAAAGTTTAAAATTAAAAATTAAAAATAAAAATTAAAAATTACTAGCTAATTCAGATAAAAATTTTAAAAATATGCTTTTTTTAATATTAATATCTGGAAATTTTTAGCCAAGAATCAGTTGATTTTTTTTTTAATCATCATGAATTATCCCAAAACTTTCTTACAGGAATCAAACTTTGGGTGTTATAATGCTGGCTGCGTTATATAACGAATTTCATTGAAGGTTTTCTACTCTAGTAAAAAAATAATGCCTTTTTTCAAATTGTTTTTTATAACAAGGAATTACAATAGGAACAGGCCAATAAGAACAGCATTTAACTTTAAATTTAATTGATATTCGAAATTTAATTTTCAGTACCGACAACAGTTTTAAAGTGGTAGCCGCAAAAAATATTGGTTGTAATATTGAGTTTAAGATGCAGGTGGAGGGTATCAAAGATTCGGCCCAGCCGAATTTAACACTCTTGTTAGTTAGTCAGTTAGTTTATTTGAGACTTTTAGAAAACACAATATTTAAGAGATTAGATATGATTATAATGTAAACTTAAAACTGTAATGTTTTGTTTCAATTGCATTAGTGAATATACAGCAACAGGCCTGTCGGTTTTAGTGGGTGTGTGAAGACAGATGTGGGTATAGTGCTTGCTCCCGGCACAATGTTGTTTTGTAATTTAATTAATGTCGTACTTAAAATTATACTTAAGGCTAAAAAAAAAAAAAAAAAAAAAAAACAATAAATTATAATGATAGAGTTGAATAAGAGAAAGGAAAAGAAAATTGTAAAGTTATGATAGAAGAAGAAGTGAAGGAAATAAATAAATAAATAAATACGAAGGCAGATAGTAAATCAACCTCTGTGGACACCTTGAATCTTGGCAACGTAGAATTTCGGCGTTAAACTGTTAACACATGCTACTTCATGTTCCACATATCCCAAAGGCGAGTAATAGTTGGTATTAAGCCAATTAAGACCGGATTGATCGCGTAATATATTTTGAATTAAAGTATTTTCAATATGACGTAAAGAATCAATGAAACGTTTCATCAATCCAAAAGCATAGGAAGCTAATGGTTTAGTGTTAGCCGAATCGTATATGAAGTTATTTGAAAACCGTTTGTTAACTTCTTCGTAGTGTTTATTGATACAGACCCTGAGGACCTTCCTTTCAAAAATTTCAAACTCCCTCATAACAGTTGGTGAAATTGAGAACCAGATAGAAAAGGCGTAAAGAAGAACTGGTCTTATGCTCGTTTTGTAGATCAATAGTATTGTCCTCTCTGGTAGATATTTGCTATTGAACAGCTTTTCAAAAGAACCTTTTATGCGACATGCTTTATTAAAAATGATTCTAGCATGACGATTAAACTTTAGTAGTTTTTCAAAATGTACTCCTAAATATCTTAAATTATGTACGAAGGGAATTTCATAACCATTCAAAAACAAATCAAGTTGCTTACTTTCCGGTACAACAAACCATTTACATTTACCGGATGCGTTCCTTAAACAAATAGCCTCACTTTTAGCAACGTTTATCTTTATACCCCATTCTTTATAATAGTCGCTAACAACCTTTAAATGCAACGCAACTGTCCTTAGAGTTTCAATTGGAGAGATTCCATGTGCATAAAGCAAGGAATCATCGGCATAAAGAATCCCAGTTGACCCATCATATTCATGTGGGAAATCGTGAATAAAGAGATTATACAAATGTGGTGCCAAGATGGAACCCTGAGGAACACCGCAATTAATTTCCCCAATCGTGGAAAATTCGTTCTGTAGTTCAACGCAAAACTTTCTGTTAGCTAAGAAATTGGCTATCAATTTTACTATGTATAGTTCAAAGCCTATATTAATCATTTTGAATATGATTCCATTATGATATGCGCGATCGAATGCCTTCTCTATGTCAAGAGACACTGCAGCAGTACATTTCCCCTGTCTCAGATTTTCTATAACATCGTTTTGAAATTTTAGTAGTGCATGATTACTGTAATGTGACTTTTTGAAACCAAACTGATGATCTGGGATATATGTCATTCCCAATTTTTCATCCATTTTCATATGTATTACCTTTTCGAAAAGCTTTCCTACATTTGATAAAAGCGATATAGGTCTCATATTACCCAGATCATAATTGTTCGGTTTCTTTGGTATTGGACAGATTTTAGCCAGTTTCCAAGCACTTGGGAAATAACCATTGTTTATACAATTGTTGAAAATTATTGCCAAGAATTCAGATGCCAGAATAGGGAGTTTTTTGATGATAAAGTTTGAAATACCGTCTAAGCCCGAGGATTTTTTGTTATTCAAAGATTTTATAATAATTTCAAGTTGTTTGGCATCAGTTAATTTCGCATCTTCTTGAATATTTGTCGAAGGTAGATGCTCTTCAAAATTAAATATATAATTTGGTATCTGATTCAATTGTATATTTATATTGTTTTCTACTTCTGCTCTATCTCTGTTCGGCGATGAGCCCGAATAAATTAATGAAAAGTGCTGTTGAAGATGTGATAACTGATGTGATAACTCTATTCCATTTACTAAAACCTTTGGAATTGCAGCTTTCTTATGGTTTCCTAAAATTTTATAAATTTCTTTATATGCTCTTGGACCTGGTTTGATGTTTCTAAGACGCTCACCAAAAATTTCAGCTTGTTCGATCTGAACCTGTTCCGTTATAATGATTTTTATCAACTGAATCTGCTTTGATATCAATATGTAATCTGGGTGGTTTCGATTTAAAGTTCTTTTATATAATCTTTGTAAATCTCTTTGCCATTCAAACTTAATTTTATATAACTTTCTTATCCTTTCCGAAACAAAAACACGTTTATTCTTTAATTCGGTTTTCTCGCAATGATTATCCGTTACTTGGTTAATGCTTGAAGAAAATTCTTCGACAAAATTATCAATTTCAGAGTTTGATAAGTTAGTGTTAGATGGCGGAAAATTTACAGAAATTTTCGAATTGATTTCTTCCCTAAAGGCATTCCAGTTGGTGTTCTTAAAGGAAATAAAAAGACGTGGTTGTTTCAAAATAAATTCAAAATTTAGAAACTTTAATTGTAAATTTAAAGGAAAATGGTCTGAGAATGTGGGAAGAGCCTTAACTGAGTAATTCGGATTAAAAATATCGATCAAATCATCATGAATTATCCCAAAACTTTCTTACAGGAATCAAACTTTGGGTGTTATAATGCTGGCTGCGTTATATAACGAATTTCATTGAAGGTTTTCTACTCTAGTAAAAAAATAATGCCTTTTTTCAAATTGTTTTTTATAACAAGGAATTATAATAGGAACAGGCCAATAAGAACAGCATTTAACTTTAAATTTAATTGATATTCGAAATTTAATTTTCAGTACCGACAACAGTTTTAAAGTGGTAGCCGCAAAAAATATTGGTTGTAATATTGAGTTAAGATGCAGGTGGAGGGTATCAAAGATTCGGCCCAGCCGAATTTAACGCTCTTACTTGTTTTTATATTGAAATTAAAAGAAATAATAAATTGATCAATTTGTACAAAGTGGAAATATTAAAAGTATTTAAAAACATTTAACTTGAATTTAAATCATATAACTCCACACAAACACTAATACAAATGGAATATTTTGCAATATGCCAATAATCATAATATTAATAGGCTAGGCGATTTCTTGTGACCGATGTTTTGTTCTACCCTTTTATCCCGATTTTGACCAAACGTTTATTATTTGAAAAGTATTTCTTTTTAGCCGTTTTGCAGATTTACAGATTTTTAAATTTTTTCCTTTATTTTGAGCAAATTGCATTTAAAGTTGCTACTAAAACATACATAAAATTATACAATGCTATGTGTGGGTTTATTAAATTTGTTAATGTGTTTTTTAATAAAAAAGTTTGTTTTTTGCGTTGATTTGTGAATTGGCTATAATTGATTAGCATACCTTTAGGGTCGTTATTTAATGAAAAAATAAAACTTCACAGAATTTTCACTCGAATTTCGAGGGCTGGAATCTGCTAGTATTAATTAATTTGTATAAACGTGATAACAAAATATGTAAACAAACAAACAAACAATTGTGCATACGTCTAAATTATTTTCGTTGTAAAATCATAACGGTAAATTTTTCAGCTATTATATTTTGTGAGATGACGCGAATGATTGAGAACTATCGATTTTTATCAAAAAACGAAAATCTGTTATTATGGCGCTTACGTCTTTTTTGGCGTATAGGGCTCGATATATTCTCCTTTAAAAAAATAAGTGAACGATGGAGAACCATTACAAATTAGGGTAATGTTTTTTTGTTTCTTTTATCTTGATTTTTAGCAGAACTATTAAAATCAAATTACAAGTTTTCTTAAATAATTTTTAATTTTATATTCAAAAATTCATTTGTAAAAGTGTGAATATTTAAAAAAAAAAATTAATCAAAATCTTTGCACAGTTAGAAAAAATTTTCAAATTTCCATTTTAGGTGGATATCGTTAATACTATCACAAGAATTTCCTTTACCGGATGTAGTACGCATTTGGGATTCCGTACTATCAGATGAAAAACGTTTTGACTTTCTATTGAAAGTGTGTTGTGCGATGATTTTGTAAGAAATCTTTCTTTAAATATATATTTACGTTAACCTATAATTTTTCGCTAATCTTTATTTCTTTTGCAGAATACAACGAGACCAAATACTTCAAAATGATTTTGCCTCAAATGTTAAATTACTACAAAATTATCCACCATTAGACATTAATATTGTACTCTCAAAAGCAGTATCATTATGAATTTTACGATTTTTTTTTTTCAATAAGCGAAATGAACAAGCAATCTATGATTAAATGCCAATTTAAGTCTTAAGCACATCCCTATCTTTAACATGTAGATTTTAAAATAAACATTTTTAAAAATATTTTTGTATAATTATTTGTATCTACCTTCAATAAAGCAACTCATTTTATTTGTAAAAGAAACTTAGTGTATTTTGATATTAAAAAATAAATGTAATATCACTACCAAATTTACAAATTGTTTTTTTTTTTTTATAGTAGAACATTAAAAAATTAACAAAATCAGCACAATAACAAAAAAAATAATTCACAAAATAATTTTTCAAAATACAGTTTACAAAAAAGTATATAAAAAGACTTCATTAGGTTGAAATTAGGTTTACTTTTCCTTCTTTGGCATTTTTGGAGCAGTGTCTTTGCAAATTGTTTGAGCTATGAATTCAATCAATGTTCTAGTTGGTCTTCCGGCCATGCCTTCACGTAAATATTCAAAGGCTTTGCCTTTAGTAACCATAACATTAGTGGCGTCCTAAAAAGGGAATCATTAAAAATATATCTTAACAGAGAATAAAAACAAAAACCTACAATATGCATCCATTGACCACATGGCACAAATTCACGTAAGAAGGCAGCAGCTTTGCACGGTCTTCCGCCTGTACCATTACCATAATTCTGTACATCTGAGGCACGTCCAGATTTAACTTGCGATGTGTAGAAATTCCAGAGTGGAAAACGCCATACTCTATCACCTGTATGCATGCTAGCATGTTTGATTTGTTGCCATAGAATTTCCGAATTTGTAAATATTCCACAGGCCGCTTCGCCCAAGGCCTGCCGCATACAGCCCGATGTTGTGCCAATATCAATTATGCATTTTGGGCAGAAGTTTTGAGCGTACAACAAAGTGTCAGCTAAAACCAAGTGATCTTCATGATCCGTACCTTGGATTTCAATGTGTTTTCCATTCATTGCCTTAACAGTGTCTCCCGGACGGAATGCATTACAGCCGATAACATTTTCACATAGCGGTATGAGACCTCTAATATTTACCTATTCATCGAAGAAAAAGTAAAATAGATATTTTCAACAATTATAGTTGTTTTCTATTCGAGAACTTTCCAAATTTAATTGTAAAAATAAAATATTCGAGCTCGAGGTCTGGGTTTATCTTTAATTAAAATTCTTCTTTATTAATAAATAAATCTTTATTAATAAATAATTTATTAATTTTATTAATAAATAAATCTTTAATAAAGAAGAATTTTAATTAAAGAAAACCCCAGATCTTGAGCTCGAATATTTTACTTTTACAATGATTTGAACAATTCTTTTTATAATTTTAATTTTCATCTTCCAACTATTAAATTAAAAATTTTTCCAGTTCAAAAAAAATTGTATAAAATCAATTGAATATTGTTTCGTAGAAACTATATATTTTTGATCGAAATTGAAGTAAAGACTCTACTCCATTTATAGTAGTTTGAATTATTTGGGACTTAAAAGTCCGAATCAATGTTAAATATACATTGAAATAAGCATTTCAAATTTATTACCGCTGTCTAAAAAATGTGTCAATTGAAAACTAAAAATTTAATTGCTTAAAAATAAGATTGGAAAAAAGATGAAAAATAAAGTTAATTTGTTTAAATTTTTCAAAAATATATGTTCCTTGTCATGAAATATTCACTTCATTTTCGATTTGAAATCATGTGTAACTAAAATATACGATCTGTTGTTACTTACTGGTAATCTTAAGCCAGCTATTGCACGACAGGTGGCTACTACTACGGCTGCACCAGTCATATCACCTCTCATATGGAACATTTCCTCTTTTTTCTTTAAACATAAACCACCACTATCGTAGGTAACACCTTGTCCTGCCAATACAATCGGCCTCTCTTCCGCCGATGTACCATAATAACTAAGTTCCAAGAATATCGGTGGTTCACATGAAGCTTTACCTACCGAAAGAAAGGCATTCATTGTTTGACTTTCTGCCCAACCCTCAACTTTGACCTCTACATTGACGCCAGATTTACACAGAACTTCTACGACATTTTGAGCAAAGGCGGTAGGTGTCAATAGATTTGAAGGCATCTCCTGCAATTGTCTGGTTAGATTTTGTGCTGCCGCCTTTTGTAAACCAATACGCCATCCTTCAATATCGCAAACTTCATCCTTGTAGGTAAACAGATCAATCGAGGGCACAGCAATACGATTTTTGGGATCTCTTAATTCTTGATAGGCCCATACACCTAAAGCAGCTCCCTCGGCTGCCGATTCGGCATGGCCACAATTTTCTACCTCAATACGATCGGTATCCAACAAAGCCAGTTCTTTGCAGGCCGTAGCTACTGACCTACGAATGGCTTCTTTCTGATCGTCTCTAATTTCATAGGGATTGAAACCAAGGCATTCCTTCCCCAACCCAATAATAGCCACCGCAGAATAATATGGAATTTTTTCCGTCTCTTGAGCAAACAAAAGACGGCACTCACCTCTCTTGGGCATGGGACCCGACATACGCAACACCTCCAACATACGACCGCCAGTTCTCTGTACATTATAACGCCAAGCGGCTGGTGTTAATATGCCCGTATCATTTTTGTCCTCCTCCTCAGCATAGACACCCAATACCAAACCTCTCGATGGTGGATCTGCACAGATTTCTGTATGTTGTAGTTGCAACATTTGATTTATGGCCTGTGATCCGTAGTTACGCATTTGATTCAAGTGACGCTTAACGACACCGTTTAACACCGTCAAACGCATTAATCCAAACATTTTTAGTTAAAAAACGTATTTCGGTTTAAGTAGGTATTATAGAAAAAAAACAGAGTTTAACAAATATAATAGCAATTTTTCAAAACTAACAAAAACTAAATATTTTTTTTTAAAAAAATGAAAATTTTTGACTCAAAGTTTCTACAACAAAATTCAATTTATTTTTCTACGTTTATAATGATTAAAAAATCAAATCAGAAAACTTTGAATGTTAATTCCTAAAAGTTTCAATGTGAGGAGTGTGAGAATTTTGATTTTAAAGTCTTTTTATACCCCCATACCACTCTGTGGTCGGGGTATAGTGAGTTTATGCTGATTTTTGTAACTACCAGAAATATACTGAACCTACTCCCAACTCTTAATACACCGATCGATTCAAAGTCACTATATGAGTCGATTTAAAGATGTCCTGCTGTCTGTGTATCTTGAAGGACAATCGGTATTGAAATTGGGGGAAATCGCTACATAAGATATTTACTTAAAATACGCTAAGAATCAAATTGTTATCAAATTTGGTCAAATTTGGTATATATGCAAAATATGTAATATACTTTTAAAATTATCTGTGTAAGTTGTAGGTCTCGTTGTGTAAATCACTTTCCAATTTTCAGAATTTTGAATATACTGTAACTCTAAAAACTGAAGTTGTCAGCAAAAGAACGTTTTTACAACACTTCACGCACTAAAATATTTTTTGAACCGATTTTAAATTTTGGAAAGGTTTTAAAAAGGTGAATATTTAAGCTTTCCAGATATATGTATGAATATACATATATACATATATATATATATTAGGGTGACAGCCATTTTTTATACCCTATACCACTATGTGGTTTGGGTATAATGACTTTGTGCTGCTGTTTGTAACAACCAAAAATATTTGACCTAGACCCATCTTTAATTATACCGATCGAATCAGAATCACTTTCTGAGTTGATTTAACAATGTCCGTCCGTCCGTCTGTGTGTCCATGTAAAGCTTGTAATCAAACTGCAGGTCGCAAATATGAATGTATTTTGATGAAATTTGGTACATAAGCTTTTATCGGCCATGGGATGAACGCTATTGAAATTGGTGAGAATCGGTCCATGTTCAGACCTAGCCCCCATGCAAATTACCCATATGAAATCGACATAAATTGCCATAAGATCCAAATTGTCATATAGATCTTACTCAAATTGGGTTTGTATGCGTTCATTACATCCATTAATGAGTAGTCCAAAAATGATCCCTTTGACCCCATATAGAGCTGCTTCCCGATCTTCACTTAAATCTATTAAAAAACAAAAATATTGCACTGATTCTTCTCAAATTTTGTTTGTATATATTTTTGCAAAATACAAGAGACTTTACCAAACATGATCAGGATCGGTCCATTTTTGGACCAAGTCCCTATATAGATATAGCATCCGATATGAACTTTTTCATATCTGCAGCCAAAAAAATTAATAAAAATCCCACTCAAATTTGGTTTTTGCTTATTTTCTATGTCCAGTTAGTTGGGCCTAAGAGATAGGGTCTCTAAACGCATGGTATAGGGTATCGTATAGTCGGTCTACACCGACTATAATTTTCTTACTTGTTTTTTTTTGAAATTTCAAGAATTTCTAGTAAACTAGATGAAACCTCTACTATGGGTTGAGAAATAAAATTGTGCTATATTTTACCGATTGTTATGCTTTGATGATTAAGATGATATTATTTGATGTCATCAACCCATTTGGACTTGGCGCCACAAATGTCCCCAAGCAAGTTAGGACGACTAAGTAAAAAAATTCAAATATTTTGCAAAAACTGCTGAATTTTGGATCATTTTAACCCTAGGAGCACATAAGGGTAAGTTTTCGTAAACTATAGCACAATTTTATTTCAAAACCCAAGTTTACTAGAACAATTATTTTTTTTATATATGCCAAAATTCAAAGTTTGGCCTCGGCAAGGAATGGGTTAACGTTGTTTGATTTATTCCAACTTTTTAGCATGAAAGATTTGCACATTTGGTTATTATATTGTAAGAGTCACATCTATAAATTCAACAGCACTTACAAAATATTTTTTTTTTTTATAAATTGTCTCATTAGCTTGGGGTCATATGCGATCCTGAGTCAAAAAGGGTTAATGGGGCCATATTATTTTTTTCAGAAACCCTAGGCTATTAAGATAAAATATAACATTTAAAAGTAGAAAACTGATAAATTGTTGATACAAAGTGTTTAGAAAGAGTACATTTACTGAATATTTCACAAAAAACTAATTTTTCTCGAAATCCGCAAAAATAAAATCCTTGTCAAAAAAATTCTGGCAAAGGAATTTACATAAAAATTCACACTGTTAATCTCTAACATATATTTAACAAAACCTTAAAGTGACGTATCCATTTTTTGAAAACTTGTTTAAGAAAATTTTATCAAAAAAAATTTTCATCTTTGGTCTCATTTCGCAATAGGTTAAAAACGTGGAAATAAAACAATACTTCATATCTTGGGTATAGAGACCAAAAAAAAAATTATGGCTTTAATCAATTTGTTAAAGTTGAAAAGATGTTCATCACATTTATTGACCTACAGTTTTTTGGCACATAAGTGGTCTGGGGCATTTGTTATTTCTTGGCGAGTTTTGCTTCGATTTTGAAAAGATGATTTAGCACTGATATCGATTCATATAACAACTTGTCGAAAAATTAAACTATAGAATGAAATTTTCGTAAAATCTGAAAAAAGTCAAATTTTCCCCATGTAAATATTCAGTCGCGTTGAGGCACCTCTAAATTTTTTTTGATTGACCCAAAACTTTGTATTTCTAATTTTTTTTTGCTATTCGCATATATCTAGGGGGTGAGACCGAGAGTATCTTCTCAATACTTTATTTGAAAACCAATTTTTTTATTTTGATTTAAAAGTATTTTTATTAGTTAGTAAAATAAGTCCTTGTTTGTTAAAATCGGTTAAAAATTGTTAAAGTACCAATTTTTTTAAATAAAATTATAATAATATACTGCTTTAGAAAAAACGTGGCAAAAATTTTAATTTTATTTAAAAAAACTAGCGCTCGAAATTCGAGTGCAATTTCTAGGCGGATTTATTTTTCAACTTAGCCAATTCACAAACCAACACATTTATGGTTTATTATTATTGTGAATGAAGATAACAAACTCATTAACAAACATATGTATTAACAAATTTAATAAAACACACATAGCATATGTATAATTTTATATGTGTGTTAGTAGCAACTTTAAATGCAATTTACTCAAAATAAAGGAAAAAATTTTAAAATCTGTAAATCTGCAAAATGGCTAAAAAAAAATACCTTTCAAATAATATACGTTTGGTCAAAATCGGGTAAAACGGTAGAATAAAAATCGGTCACAAGGAATCGCCTAGCCTATTAATATTAAAGATACCACTATGTGGTCAGGGTATAATGACTTTGTGTTGATGTTTGTAGCTACTAAAAATATTTGACCTAGACCCACCTTTTATTATACCGATCGACTCAGAATCACTTCCTGAGAATCAGAATCACTTTCTGAGTCGATTTATCGATGTCCGTCCGTATTTTATTAAATTTTTTAATGTGTTTGTAATAAAAATGAGTGTTTTTTTGTGTTGATTTGTGAATTGGCGATAATTGATTAGCATACCTTTAGGGTCTTTATTTAATGAAAAAATAAAATTTCCTAGAATTTGCACTCGAATTTCAAGGGCTGGAATCTGCTAGTAGGTTATAAATAGGTTTTGAAATAAAGTATTAGAAGAGAAAGACGCTAAAGCTTAAAAATTAAAGAAAAAACTAAAATTTTAAGTGCCGTATGCAAATAAATTAAAGTGTACTTCAAGTAGACTTTATCAACAAATTTTGTATGAAAAACATACAATAAAGTCTACTTGAAGTAGACTTTAATTTTTTTTGCATACGGCCTTTAAAATTTTAGTTTTTTCTTTAATTTTTAAGCTTTAGCGTCTTTCTCTTCTAGTACTTTATTTGAAAACCTATTTATAACCTACTAGCAGATTCCAGCCCTTGAAATTCGAGTGCAAATATTTATATTTTGGATACTATTTTCACATGGGTTTTGGAGAGTTTAACTATACATCCTTCTAAAATCGGTTAAAAACTGATTTAGTTAAAAATATTTTAGTCCGCGAAGTGTTGAAACAACGTTTTTTGCCAATAACTTCAGATTTTGAGGGTGTATTCAAAATTAGGAAAATTTATAAGAAATTTGTTCAACCTGCCCTACAGCTAAGACTAGGTCATTTTAAAAGTATATTTTTACTGTAACACCATGCATGCTATCGATCCAAAAATAATCGTGGGTAATTTTTTATCATGGTCCACATATAAACTCAATCTTCAAATTTGATATGAACTTAAACATATCTAAGGCCATCATAAGTGATGATTGTATGTATTGTCGGGCTTAGTCCGACTACAGCCTTTTTAGTGGTTTTTAATATAAGTATGTAACGCCATAGACAAATTAGATCTGGTGAAATCGTTTAACGACATATTAGGCATGAACATTGGATCAAGAATGATAAGAGTGTTAAATTCTCGCCACCTGTTTCGTATCCTTGATATGTTATATTATGAAATATATCGGTTGAATACTACCTCAGCTTGCAAATTTCTTTCATAAGTTAAAAATGTTTTTAGGCAAAAAAAAATTTTTTTTTTTGGAGAAAACGAATTTTTTAGAAAGAAAATTATACATTTAAAAAAAAATTTTTTTTGTTGTCCATTATCGGTATGGGTTTTGGAACAAAATGTTTTTAGAGAAAAAATTATACATTTAAAAACAAGTAAGGGTGTTAAATTCGGCTGGGCCGAATCTTTGATACCCTCCACCTTTTTCATTTTCAATTTTCATTTTTTTTTTTATCATTTTCCATTTTTCACTTTTCAATTTTCATCTTTTGTTTTTCATTTTCAGTTTTCCATTTTCCATTTTTAATTTTCATTTTTCATTTTCCGTTTTCCATTTTTCATTTTTCATTTTTATACTTTAATTTTTCATTTTCCATATTCCACTTTCAATTTTTAATTTTTAATTTTTAATTTTTAATTTTTAATTTTTAATTTTTAATTTTTAATTTTTAATTTTTAATTTTTAATTTTTAATTTTTAATTTTTAATTTTTAATTTTTAATTTTTAATTTTTAATTTTTAATTTTTAATTTTTAATTTTTAATTTTTAATTTTTAATTTTTAATTTTTAATTTTTAATTTTTAATTTTTAATTTTTAATTTTTAATTTTTAATTTTTAATTTTTAATTTTTAATTTTTAATTTTTAATTTTTAATTTTTAATTTTTAATTTTTAATTTTTAATTTTTAATTTTTAATTTTTAATTTTTAATTTTTAATTTTTAATTTTTAATTTTTAATTTTTAATTTTTAATTTTTAATTTTTAATTTTTAATTTTTAATTTTTAATTTTTAATTTTTAATTTTTAATTTTTAATTTTTAATTTTTAATTTTTAATTTTTAATTTTTAATTTTTAATTTTTAATTTTTAATTTTTAATTTTTAATTTTTAATTTTTAATTTTTAATTTTTAATTTTTAACTTTTAACTTTTAACTTTTAACTTTTAATTTTTAATTTTTAATTTTTAATTTTTAATTTTTAATTTTTAATTTTTAATTTTTAATTTTTAATTTTTAATTTTTAATTTTTAATTTTTAATTTTTAATTTTTAATTTTTAATTTTTAATTTTTAATTTTTAATTTTTAATTTTTAATTTTTAATTTTTAATTTTTAATTTTTAATTTTTAATTTTTAATTTTTAATTTTTAATTTTTAATTTTTAATTTTTAATTTTTAATTTTTAATTTTTAATTTTTAATTTTTAATTTTTAATTTTTAATTTTTAATTTTTAATTTTTAATTTTTAATTTTTAATTTTTAATTTTTAATTTTTAAGTTTTAATTTTCAATTTTTAATTTTTAATTTTTAATTTTTTGTTTTTAATTTTTAATTTTTAGTTTTTAATTTTTAATTTTTAATTTTTAATTTTTAATTTTTAATTTTTAATTTTTAATTTTAAACTTTTAATTTTTTATTTTTAATTTTTAACTTTTAATTTTTTATTTTTTAATTTTAAATTTTTTAATTTTTAATTTTTAATTTTTAATTTTTAATTTTTAATTTTTAATATTTAATTTTTAATTTTTAATTTTTAATTTTTAATTTTTAATTTTTAATTTTTAATTTTTAATTTTTAATTTTTAATTTTTAATTTTTAATTTTTAATTTTTAATTTTTAATTTTTAATTTTTAATTTTTAATTTTTAATTTTTAATTTTTAATTTTTAATTTTTAATTTTTAATTTTTAATTTTTAATTTTTAATTTTTAATTTTTAATTTTTAATTTTTAATTTTTAATTTTTAATTTTTAATTTTTAATTTTTAATTTTTAATTTTTAATTTTTAATTTTTAATTTTTAATTTTTAATTTTTAATTTTTAATTTTTAATTTTTAATTTTTAATTTTTAATTTTTAATTTTTAATTTTTAATTTTTAATTTTTAATTTTTAATTTTTAATTTTTAATTTTTAATTTTTAATTTTTAATTTTTAATTTTTAATTTTTAATTTTTCATTTTTCATTTTTAAGTTTTAATTTTTAATTTTTAATTTTTAATTTTTAATTTTTAATTTTTAATTTTTAATTTTTAATTTTTAATTTTTAATTTTTAATTTTTAATTTTTAATTTTTAATTTTTAATTTTTAATTTTTAATTTTTAATTTTTAATTTTTAATTTTTAATTTTTAATTTTTAATTTTTAATTTTTAATTTTTAATTTTAATTTTTAATTTTTAATTTTTAATTTTTAATTTTTAATTTTTAATTTTTAATTTTTAATTTTTAATTTTTAATTTTTAATTTTTAATTTTTAATTTTTAATTTTTAATTTTTAATTTTTAATTTTTAATTTTTAATTTTTAATTTTTAATTTTTAATTTTTAATTTTTAATTTTTAATTTTTAATTTTTAATTTTTAATTTTTAATTTTTAATTTTTAATTTTTAATTTTTAATTTTTAATTTTTAATTTTTAATTTTTAATTTTTAATTTTTAATTTTTAATTTTTAATTTTTAATTTTTAATTTGTAATTTGTAATTTGTAATTTTTAATTTCTAATTTTTAATTTCTAATTTCTAATTTTTAATTTTTATTTTTAATTTTTAATTTTTAATTTTTATTTTTTCATTTTCCATTTGCCATTTTTAATTTAAAATTTTTCATTTTCCATTTTTTATTTTTTATTAATTTTTTAATATTTAATTTTAATGATAAAAAATATGTGGTAAACTTTCTTAGGCCAATGTGACACGTGCAGTATTAATATACACACAACTGTAATGACTTCAACTATACGAAGAATTACAACATATACAACATATCTTAAAAAAAACAACAAACACACTCAAAAATTTTATTTTTTCAAGAGTTTTTTCAAAGTTTCATTCATAGCTCGTGAATCCTTTAACCGATTTTGACGATTTTAAATAGCAACTCCTTTGGGATGTTAATAAACGATTTTGTACAAAAACTAACGGTCTAGCTTAGATATTGACGGCGTGATCGTGATTTCCACAGACAGGCGGACAGACGGTCGTCGGTAAATCAACTTCCCTTGTTATAAGGATCAAGAAAATATATTTTTTTGGGGTCTCAGGAATTTATTTCGATATGTTACAAACGGAATGACAAACCTATACATACCCTCTGCCACTGAGGTTTGGAGGGTATAAAAAATTTTTTTGTGGTCCATTATCGGTATGGGTTTTGGAACCATCATCCACTGTATTGTCAGAGATATTTACGTAAATAAAACGGCACACATTTTTAATTCTCATCTAAAATATTAAAATATTTATTTTATTATTTATTTGTTTTTCTTTTTGCGTATTTTCTGATAAAATAAATATATAGGAGTATTATTTATTAAATTTTTTTTAAGTTATGAATTTAAGAAATTTTCATTTATCTGCTTATTATTTCAATTAAAAAATATTCTATATTCTTTCTATATACATAAATTAGTTGCACATAAGTGAACAAATTTTTATTTTATATATGCGCATACATATAACATAATATACATAGAAATGCATTACTTATGAATAAAATTTATGTGGCTATATAAAAAAAACATGTGTGTTCCATTTGTTTTAACAAATGGTGGATCGATTTATGTTCGCTAAAATTAATTTAAATAACATTTTGCAAGCAATAAAAAAAAACACATATATGTATGTATATAATTTAATAAATTTTGGTCCAAATTTTAGCATTAAGATAATAAAAACCAATACAAATGAGAATGATGTCATATCAATATAATTTAACGAGATAGAGATAGAATTATGTTACTCATTACGAGTATTAACAAGACTAGACAAAACAAATTTTGTGTCATATTATAAGAAATTAATAATTAATACATATCTAATAAATTATTATTATTAGATTTCTTAAAAATAAACTATATTAATGATAATCAATACAATTCGATCCACCATTTTCGATAACAAATCGAAGAGATTTTTTTTACTTTTTGGATATTTCCAAATATTATTACTTATAAATAAAATTTGATAATATATTTTAGAAGTATTATTATTAAATTTAAATTTTTTTTATCAAGTGTATTTTTACAATATGTATAAATTATGTTATTCCTCTTCCATTAGATTAGATATTAGTATTTTAACAAAATAAAGGTACGCCATGTATTGTATTTGAATAGTTTTCAATAAGTTTTGTTTTATTGTTATTGTTCGAAGAATATATAATAAAAATAATTTTAATATGTTTGTAATTTATAATTGATATTTAAAAAAAATATATATTATTTGCGGTAGTGGTGCATTTTGTTGGGTGGGCGGGGTGCAATATTTTTGATAAGAAAATATTTTTTATTTGAGAAAATAATTTTATTTTGTTAAGTTTTTTTCTTTTTAATTTATTTAAACAAACGCCATTTTGTTAAGTTTCGCTTTACATACTACATTATTAAAGTTTTAACAAGTCCTTAGAATTTGAACAATTTCATAATTAGAATAGAAATGAAAAATAATAATTATGATAACGATGAGGCACAAGAAGTACTTTAGTACATAGATTTCGTTTTTTTTTTAAGTTAGAGAGAATTTTTTCTTTTAGTTTTAAATCCAACAAGCCCAAATTCAATAAGAAACAATTTACTACATACAAACAATTAGGATTATTTATTTTGGCACTTTGTAAAATTTAGTTTATTTTAATTAAAGTAAAATTATGTTTATTTTTGTCTGAGTTACAGAAAGGCCTAAGTTTATACTAACAATATTCTGAAAAGCTCACAATTATTTTTAGAAAAAAAAATCAAAGTAATTATTAAAAAAAAATAATAATTAATTTAATTTAACATCCAATTGTAATAATTAATTTACGAAAGTTTTTTCTTTCCCGACCCGTTTTTTCTATTTCGACGCTTTCTTTATCATACAAAACTTTATCTTTCCTATCAGTTTTCCATCCATACTTTTATTCAGTTTTCCATCCATACTTTTAGAACTTTATTTAATTTTATGAATTTTTGTATGTACAGTGAGGAGCAAAAGTGTAACATGTTACGAAATGTAACTTATTATGTATGCAAATAAAATAATTATTGCAACTTATTATACATATTGCCCTCTATTTACTATAAAATAATATACAAACATTTTTTATTCTATTGTGATAACTAAAAAAAATTATGGTAAACAAATAAATAGCGCCAAATGTTACACTTATGCACCCTTTAATTTTTCCTTGTGCATATTAAAAAAAAAAAACAAAACAGGGAACTGATAGTTTTAAAAGTTTAACGTTATTTTTATAATTGTGCATTATCTCACACGCGTTTCTCAAAAATGAAAGGTTCCAAAGTTAGAGAAATAATAAATTCATTAAAAAGTAATAAATAAATCTATAAGAAAAATGGACGAAAAATTAAAAATAAGACATATGAGCGTGCAAAGAATAAAGCAGAAGCATGAAATAAATAATGCAGCTCCCCGTCTTGGACGTCCAAGAATTATAGTAACAAGTGGCAATTGCGTCACCCCAGCTGAAACCTTAAACACATTAAAAATTGATGCCAGTCGGTGGAAAAAAGAAAAAAAATTTTTGTTTAAAAAGAACACACAGCGGCGAAAGGAATTTGTTCAAACATATAAAAATTGGACAGAACATGATTGGAGCCAGGTAAATACAAATACTGAGTCAACTTTAGTAAAAATATTTTTATTTTTTTAAGGTTATGTGGTCTGATAAGACCAAGATTTAACGTTTTGAGTCGGATGTGCCCTCATGATACTGGACAAAGGATCCCAATACCTTAATTCCAAATCAGGTCACCCAAACCAATGAAACACGGTGGTGGTTCGATAATGGTTTTGAGTTGCATTACCAAAAATGGAGTAGTTCCCTTAGGTAAAATTGTTGGTATTACTAAAAAGGAGCAATACCTAGAAATTTTACAAAATAATATACCAACTGCCATTAAAAAATCGGGTATTTCTCCTGTTTCAGCAAGATAATGACCCGAATCTTATGGCGAAAATTGTAAAGAATTGGTAAGAAAACCAGAAATTTTCGGTTTTAGAGTGGCCTCCACAGTCGCCGCATATTAATTCAATCGAAAATGTTTGCAGTTATAAAAAGGCAAAACTATCGAAGTACGCAGAACCTCCAAATGGCATGAATGAACTATGGCTCCGAGTTAAGGACATTTTGGAATCGATTACCAACGAAATGGTTCCACATTTTTGTAACAGTATGCCAAACAGACTACAAGAACTACAGAGAGCTAAAGGCTTATGGATAAAATATTGAATTAGCGATAAAATGGATTAAAAAATAAGAAAATATTGCTGGATGCAAAATTGTAACAGTTGAATACTTTACTTTAATTATAATTATCTTATTTTTTATATACATAATAGAATTAAGTATCTTAGTGTTAGATTTTTAAGAAATGATAAGTTGAAGTTGATAAATTGAAAAAATTATTTCATTTTCGCAGATTATAAGAAATATTGAGCATCTTAACATTGTGTACCATTGTGTAAAACTTTTGCTCCTCACTGTATCTCTCTCTATTAAAAAACACAACTTAAACTTTTTAACAGTTGTCAAAAAAAAAAATGTGACTCGTTTAACACGTGATCTGTACATTCAGCTCAAGGATTTTCAATCGTAATCAGAACCAAACAGATTTTATTGAGATTTTTTATCAAAACAATATAAACTCTGCGAATTACTTCAGTCTGTCTAAGAGAATAGTAACACTAAGCAAAAAAAAAAACAAAGACAACCACTATATTTTTTTTAAAGTGTTATGGTCCTCTAACAACAAAAACAGTAGGAACTTATAATTCTATGGATACGTTTTTTTAAATTTTTTTCTAATAGTGCTGATTTTTGAATGGGATGCTCCATGCTTGAGAACAACTTGACAAACTTTGTAATAAAAAAGATCAACAAATTTAAATTTAAATTACATCTTAGTTATGCTAATATTGTTTTTGATGTGTAAACATCTATACGCGCAGGGCGGTAAATTCCTATTTCACAATACAATCACAAAAATAGCGTAACATGTAACGCGTACGACAAAATTGGTGTGACTTATGATTGTATTGATGAAAAAATTATGTAATGTAAAACCTGTTTGAAAATGAAAAATGAAAAATTAAAAATGAAGAATGAAAAATAAAAATGAAAAATAACAAATGAAAAATAAAAATTGAAAAACAAAAAACAAAAAATGAAAAATGATAAATAAAAATGAAAAATTAAAAATGAATAACGAAAAATTAAAAATGAAAAATGAAAAATAAAAATTAAAAAACAAAAAAAGGAAAATAAAAAATGAAAAATAAAAAATTAAAAATTAAAAACGAAAAATTTAAAATAAAAAATAAAAAATTAAAAATAAAAATGAAAATGAAAAATGAAAAATTAAAAATAAAAATTAAAAAATAAAAATTAAAAATAAAAAATTAAAAATAAAAATTAAAATGAAAAATTAAAAACAAAAAATTAAAAATGAAACACGAAAAATTATAAATTGAAAATAAAAAATGAAAAATTAAAAATGAAAAACGAAAAACGAAAACCGAAAACCGAAAAATAAAAAATAAAAAATTTAAAATGAAAACTAAAAAATTTAAAATAAAAAATTAAAAATGAAAAATGGAAAATAAAAAATGAAAATGAAAAATGAAAAATAAAATATAAAAAATATAATTGAAAAATAAAAAATGTAAAACGAAAACCGAAAAATAAAATGAGAAATGAAAAATAAAAAATTTTAAATAAAAATATTAAAAACGAAAAATAAACAAGTAAGAAAATTATAGTCGGTCTAGACCGACTATACGATACCCTATACCATGTGTTTAGAGACCCTATCTCTTAGGCCCAACTAATTGGATATAGAAAAAAAGCATAAACCAAATTTGAGTGGCATTTTTATTAATTTTTTTGGCTGCAGATATGAAAAAGTTCATATCGGATGCTATGTCTATATGAGGACTAGGTCCAAAAATGGACCGATCCTGACCATGGTTGGCAAAGTCTCTTATATTTTGCGAAAATATATACAAACAAAATATGAGATGAAAAAGTGCAATATTTTTGTTTTTTGATAAATTTAAGTGAATATCGGGAAGCAGCTCTATATGGGGCCTATGACTAAGAGTTGTCCCATAGGGATCGTTTTTGGACTACTCAATGTAATAAACACATACAAACCCAATTTGACTAAGATCTATACAACAATTTGGATCTTATGGCAATTTATGTCGATTTCATAGGGGACATTTGTATGGGGGCTAGGTCTGAACATAGACCGATTCTCACCAATTTCAATAGCGTTCATCCCATGGCCGAATCAGATAGTGATTCTGATTCGATCGGTATAATTAAAGATGGGTGAAGGTCAAATATTTTTGGTTCTTACAAACAGCAGCACAAAGTCATTATACCCAAACTACATAGTGGTATAGGGTATAAAAATGAAAAAAAAATTAAAAATGTAAAACGAAAAATTAAAATAAAAATGAAAAATGAAAAATGAAAAATAAAAAATTTAAATGAAAAATGAAAAATAAAAAATAACACATTAAAAATGAAAAACGAAATATTAAAAATGAAAAATAAAAAATTAAAAATTAATAATGAAAAACGGAAACCGAAAACCGAAAAATGAAAACTAAAAAATGAAAAATAAAAAATTAAAAAGGAAAAATAAAAAATAAAAATGAAGAATAAAAAATTAAAAATAAAAAACGAAAAATGAAAAATGAAAAATAAAAAATGAATAATAAAAAAAAGGAAAATAAAAAATGAAAAATAAAAAATTAAAAACGAAAAATTTAAAATGAAAAATAAAAAATGAAAAACTAAAAATTAACCAGTTGAAATAATAAATATTTTTATATTAGCAGAGCTCCTGCAGTTGATTGCTATAAGTGATACATAGATGACGCTTTCTGTTTGATTTTACAAATGTGCCATAAAATAATCTTTAATTACTAGATGTTTACACATCTCTGATTTTTTTTACACACTCAACAGTTTCGGAGTTAGTAAGAATGAAATGATGAAAAAAAATTTTTTTTTGCCCAAATTTAAATATTTTTATTTTTTAAAAATTCATAAAAATTCGAAAATGTCAAAACATGAAATTTTTAATACTAAATCATAGCAGATAAAACGAGCTATACAGCATGAAAATATATGACAAAAATTGAGAATTCTTATTTAGTTTAGTTGTTTTCATTAACTAAGTTTCACAACGTTAAATAAATTATGTAAAATTGTTTACGACTTTTATATTGTCTACTGTGAACTTCAGGTTTTGATTTTCTTAAAAGGAACCTAATAAAATCTCCCATCATATTTTATTCCATATTCCCTGAAGTCGTTCACCATTCTCATCACTGGTGTCATCTGAAGTTCAAAGTAGACAAAACAAAATTCTAAATGTTTAAATTCTGTACAAAAAAATTTGTTCATAATTTTATTTTGAATAACTCCGAAACTGTTGAATATATCAAAAAATAATATTAGCCTAACTTAGGGTAATTCAAGTTAATATTTTTTGCTGTTTTTTATAACAAAATTTGTCAATTTGTTCTCAAGTAGTGATAAAACCAGTGAAGTATCTTCTGCAAAATTCCAAAATTTAAAAAAAAATTTTTTTTTTAATTATCCATGAAATTTTTAAATATAGTGGTGTCAAAAAAAAAAAATTTCAGTTCGTTGTTTTGTGTAAAAACTCAAAATTAGAACAAAAATGAAAATATTAAATTTATTTAAATAATGTGGTTGATCAACATACAAAAATATATACGATTCTGAATACGAATATATTTTTATTTTATTTTTTTTTAAATCAAAAGATTAATATAAATTACTCTTATTACTATTTGAAATGATTCGAATATTTAGTTAGTAAAAATTATCCGTTTATCTAAGAATTATATATTGCTAGTATAATCTCTTTGACCTCTCTCACTTTATTCTTCGCTCCTAAAGTCGCTCTTTAAAAAATTTCACCAAACTAAAGTCCATAATTTTAAAATACATATTTTAGCTACGTGTAGTTATTTTATACGTTTTTTGAAACGACTTATTGAAATTAGTTGATATGCATAGATAACAATTACTATAAACTAATAATACTATTTGCAAACACTTTATAACAAAAAATAAAAAAAAAACATATTTATCAAACATTTTTTTTTTTTTGTGAATCTACTTTTTATTAGAGAATCTAAAATGTACACGTTGCGTTTATACGTTGTTCTCATTTCTCTTTATCCTCTTTTCATTCTTGCCGTTATTTCTTTCGTATTCTGCTTTTAAAGAGTAAATTATTTTAGAACGTGCAAATTTAACAATATTTTTAGTTTAGAATTTCTAGAATTCCTTCTTCTTTCAAAAAATTATATATTAAGTTACGAACGAATAAATGTTATATTTAAATTGTTCCGAATGAACAATATTGACCGATTAAACATAAAAACTTCGTAGGATTAAGCAATAAATCTCCGTATAATTCCACACCAATTTAAATGAGTTTAAAAAACTCAATTCTAAAAGTCATCATATAAATCTGCTCTTATTTTAATATTTTGTTAAATTTTAAAGTAAATAAAATTTTGAGCAAATAAATACTGAGTAATATAATTTAATTAATTTTTTTTTTTTTTTTTTTGCTATAAACTGTTTGCTAACAAATTTATTTATTTTAAGTTTCTAATTTTTACAAAAAAAAAAAAAAATATATATCTCTGAGCTTAATACGTTCCTTTATTATTATAATTACTTTATATGTATTAATAAAATATTTAATATATTTTCTATTTTAACTACAAAAGAATAGATAAAATTCCCAATCTACACATACCATTTTGCAATTTCAATTGAGAATCAGTTTTGTCTGGTTGGAATGCAATCAATGCGTGTTATAAACTATTGAAATAAATTGTTGTAATTGTTGGTTGTGATGACAGTTGTGGAGTCGAAAAGGAGGAGCACATGAATAACGTGCACAACATAAAGTTGAAATGAAATCACAATATTGTCGTTACAGTTATGGATTTACCATCGGCATTAATTTGTACTTCCTTTTCCGTTCGAGTTTTATTAACAAAGCTCTCGACGCTGGAGGGCTTGCTTAAATCGATAGGCGGTATATCTTCATCGTAATCTTCGTCAAGCTCAGGTTCAATTTGTTCTTCGACATCGATAATCGAAGATGGCTCCTCAAAGTCGATCGATTGTGTGGCTGGGGGAAAATAGTGTGGCTGCTTTTTGGAAGATGACGGACCGGGCATATAAATAATTCCATCATCTGTATCATCATCACCATCTAGAGTTTTGTTGGGCAACATTTGGTGGTGTTCGTGCGGCGGCTGCGCATGATGATGTTGATGTTGATGATGATGTTGATGTGTATGTGGTTGGGGATGGGTATGGGGATGGGGTTGGGAATGGGGATGATGTGCTAGTTCGTTCATATTGTGGCCGTAACTAGCAGCATATCCGGAACCATTCTGATAGGGATTAGCTGATTTGACATATGAATTACGACAACTGCCACCACAGTTCATATGATTTTCAGCATCTCCCCCATTAGCACCATAACAGTGTCCTCTATGCAGTGAACCCGTTTCACCATATTTTAGTGAATGGCCAACGGTGCCTTGGAAGCCCTGTTGTCCACTGCCTGAGTGGGCAATTGACTGCTATATGTGTGAGTGGGATCTTGCAATTGAAAGTGAATATGGGCTAATGTCTTTTTGTATCTTCATGGTATCATAAATCGGAAATTCACAGCATAAAATAAACTTCAACGCTGCTGGAACTTCGACGTATACAGACGGTGGTATTGGAATCAATGGTGAGGTGGATGCTTTATATTTACGATATTCAAGTTGACTGAAAACACATAAAAGACATAGTTTTTTTTTTTAAATTTACCAAGAATTTATAAAAATTTGTACTGAAAGAAAAAAATGTTTTTTAAACATTAAAATGTACTAAAAAAATAAAGATGCTGTTGAAACCCAAAGAACGACAGCGTTAAACTTTTGTTCATCAATTGGTTGCATTTTTAAAGTGTGTTCTAAGAAACGAAAAATTAAAATTTACAAATTTACAAATAGTTAAAAATAAAATAAATTTTATCATTTTTAGCGTCTTTTTTAATAAGCGCTTTCCATTTTTCCGTTTAAGTGCTTTTAGCGTTTTTAGGTTACATGAAATTGTACATATTTGATCAGACGATCATACTTTTTTTTTTTGCAAATGTTCATTTGAAGTAAATGAATATTAAAAGAGGGTTTTTGTTTGAGGTAAATAGTTCATTTTATTTTAGATGGAGTGTTATATACAAAAATATAGAATTATACACTTATGATTAAAATTTCTCAAATGTTTCCACTAAAATTAGTTCACTTCAAATATAAAAAATCAAAATTGTTTATAAAAACAGTAATATGGCCTGAGTATTAGTCAGCAAATTATAAATTTTTATTTGAAAACTAACACCGGTTAACAACAATTTTTTATGGACTTTATATTTGTTATATAAAAATGGAGTTTTGTATGTTTGTACGTTTGTTTGTGGTTTATAGGAGACTACACCACTGGACCGATCGTCTTGAAATTTTTACAATAGGTAACTGTCTATCTAAAGTGAGGTTTTAACATCTAATTTTAACATATAATATCTGCAGTAGCTATAGTTCTGAAACTATATACAAGTATGTACATACATATTAAAATAATTTGAAGATTTGCGGAAAAATGGGCGAGATCGAACCAATGGGCGTGGCACGTACCATACAAAGTAAATATTTAATGTCATATATCTAGAGTACTGTAGCAGATAAGGTCTTGGGACTTTATGTGACTTCATAAGTTATCAACGTTACTACTCGGAATAAAATGGGCAGGATAAAATCAGTGGGCATGGTACCCCCATACAAAGTAAATATATAATGTCATATATCTGGAGTACTGTAATAGCGAAAGCCTTTCGATTTTGTCTGAGTTCATGAGTTACTCATGTGAGTAGTCCGGTAAAAAATGGGCGGCATCGGACCAGTGGGCGTGGCATCCCCATGCAAAACAAGTATTTAATAAATATTTAATGTAACTGGAGTACTATAATAGTGATAGCCTTGGGACTTTGTGTTAGTTCATAAGTTATCAGCGTTAGTACTAAAAAAAAAATGGGTGCGATCAGATCAGTGGGCGTGGTACCCCCCATACAAAGTAAATATTAAATGTCATACATCTGGAGTACATTAATTACCTACATATATCGTGTAATATGTGGGCGGAATCACCAAATTCAAAAATCGTTAAAACCGAAAATCGCGAATAACAAAAATCGCCAAAATTAAAAACCCCAAAAAAAATCGCCAAAATCAAAAATCACAAAAAAAAAACAAAAAATCAACAAAGTCAAAAATCGCCAAACCCGAAAATCGCAAATAACAAAAGTCGCCAAAAACAAAAGTTTTCAGAACTGAAGATGGCGAATAACAAAATCGCAAAAAACAAAAATCGAATAACGAAAATCTCCAAAATAAAAAGTCGCCTAAATCAAAAATCACAGAAAACAAAAAATGCTAAAGCCAAAAATCAATACAGTACAAAAATCTCCAAAATCAAAAATCGTCAAAATAAAAAAATCACAAAAAACAAAAAGCGCCAAAATCAAAAATAGCAACAAAAAAACAAAAATCGCTAAAGTCAAAAATCGCCTAAACCGAGAATCGCAAATTACAAAAATTGCCAAAAGAAAAAATTGTCAAAACCAAAAAATCGTCAAAATAAAAAAATCACAAAAAACAAAAATCGTCAAAAAACAAAAATAGCAACAAAAAAAAACAAAAATCGCTAAAGTCAAAAATCGCCTAAACCGAGAATCGCAAATAATAAAAATTGCCAAATTCAAAAATTGCCAAAACCAAAAAATCAAAAAACCAAATTGCCAAAGTAAAAAATCACTAAAATTAAAAATCGCCAAAAATCTAAAAACACAAAAACAAAAATCGAAAAATCTAAAATCACAAAAACAAAAATCGACAAAATCAAAAATCGCCAAAAATAAATTAAATGGTTTTCTAAAAAATGTATTCCCAGTTTATTTATTTCGGTTGCGATGGGTGTAGCGAAACGCATCGGTGTACTGCTACTTTCTTATATAAAAAGTATCATCAAATAATAAATGATCTCAGTTTTAGATATAAGTTTTTTTTAATGAGCTTAAAACTGTCACTTATCGTTTCTTTGTAATTTATCGCCTTTTAACGCTTTTTGGGTACTATTTTACGCTTTTTGATTGGAAAAGTTGTCATCCAACGATTCCAACTTAGCACTTTTCGATTTTAACTGACCAAAAAACACATTTTTTGCATCAGCACCTTTTTAAAATTGGCGCTTATTGCCATTTTCTTTTTTAAATTACATATTTAAATAACTTCACTCCAAACATCAACTTTTTGGTCAAAGAGAAAAAAATTCTGTTGGCAATACGAAAAAGCTTGTTTGAGACGACGCCATATAATGTACAACATACTCGTACAATGATTCCAAAAACTATATTTATATAACGTTCTAGGCTCAATTTCAAGTGAATCATTGATGACTTACTTATATCAGTTATTAATAAGTTTAAAAGGCCTGTTTTGTTTTAATCAAACAACAATTAATTGAGTACACAAAATCTGCTATGTACGAGCTAAGATCTAAATTGTCATCTAATTTTACAACGTAGAAAAAAATTTTCACTTAGCGTGGACAACATTTTTTCAAAAACTCCGAAGATCGTATAAATTTTATGAAAGAATAAGAAAAAATAAATCGAATAAGTACGAGTGTTAAATTCGGCTGTGCCGAATCTTTGGTACCCTCCACATCGGTTTGACGTTTACATTAATATCTGGACATATTGCACTATTTATAACAAATGTAAACAAAATATTTTAAAGAGCAACAATAATTTGGTAAACTCAATACTAAATTATTACGACAAAAACACTCAATTTTTAAATTTTAGGACATATCTCGGCACAATGATGCCCAATTAACCCCATTTTCAATACCAACCTGTTCGAACTAATGACAAACGATATTATCAAAACTTTACCCAGGTGAATGGTTTATTTTGTGAATGAGCGTGATTTCAACAGACAGGCGGATGGACGGACGGACGGACATCTCTATATCGACTCGAGTTGTTAAAAGAATCAAAAAGTATATATATTTTATGGGGTAGAAAATTAATTTTTCGGTGCATTACAAAAGGAATGACAAACCTATTTATACCCTCTGCACAGTGGTGTGGAGGGTATAAGAAGTACTTAAGTGGAAACTGTATTCAGTGCAATTAGTTTTTTTTTTTAAATAAAATAGGGAATAGATATCTTTAATCACTGTAAATTCTGTATTATATAGTAAATATGGACTAAAGATTAAAAATGCGTGTTGTGATAATTATAAAATTCCATCAAATATTTCTATTAAAATTAATTCTCTTGAGACATCAACATTTCATATTAAAATAATATTATGGCCTAAAGGGGAGGAAGAAAATTATACGATTTTATTGCAACATTCTATTCTATTTTTTATTACACAGAGAATTAAATACTTAATGATCTCAAATGTACCAATAATATAGGTTTTTGGAAAATTTATAAAAATACGTAATTTTATTTTTTTTACAAACATATGATTTATGGTTTTTAGTGCTTTTACTTTCATTATTTTTTAGCGCGTTTTAGCGATTTTTCCTTAGAAAATGTTGGTTGGCATCGCTGTTGCCATCGCTGATCCATCATATTAAACTACGGGCATTATGAACGTAAGGCGTATGAGTGACATTAATATTAGTGGCAAAATATAAATTATACGCTCCATGGTACTAATGTTACAAAAAAATTTAAAATTGGTTTTTTTTTTTTTAATTTTAAAATAAATCAAATGTTAAGACCAATTTACACTATCACACTTTGAAATACGACCTGTCAAAAAGACGAGTATTAGAAAAAGTTGTATCATGTAAAAAGCTTATGTTATGAAATTGACAGTCTGTATGATTTTATTTTCGAAGTCCGATGGTTTTTTTCATTTTTAGAAACATTTCTGCAAACTTGTAATTTTCATCGGACCAGAGTAGTTTTTTTTGGCATTATTACAAAAAAATATAAACAAAAACAAAGAAAGTGGAAATTATATATAAATTTCAAAATAAATTTTTTTGTTATTCTAAACAGCTGTTTTCATAAGACTTGAGTGTTTTCTTAACACTTAACGTAAATGGCCTAAGTATGCAGAAATAATGTCGGTACGAATTGTCCAATGAATTTCATCGGATTTTTATGTCGAATAATCATACGAGTGGTATCATGTAAATGGGCCTTTAGTTGTGCTCGAGTACTCGTTGTGTAGTTAAACATAATTTAAAAGTCCACCCTTAAAAGCAAAAACTCAAAAAGTAAACAAACCGAAATTGATTCGTTTGTTTTAAATCTGAAAATATGAAATTTTAATTAAGGCGCTGCGAACTTAGGCCCCAAGGAACAAATGCTCCCAAAAAAAATGAACTTATGCCCCAAAAAATTGTTATGGTTCATTTTCATTTTTCATTTTTTTATACAAATTTTAAATATTTTGGGGCATTTCTTCATTTTTGATTTGTAAGTTTGGGGACTAAATTCATTTTTTTTTCAAGACTGATGAACAAATATACTCCAAAAATAAACTGCGAAACCAATTTATGTTATTGCTTTTTGTTTGTAGTATATTTATTTTCTCGTAAACTGAAAAATATCGGTAATCGTTTGTAAATTGAAGTAATCAGTGTAAATAAAATTTATCGTAACTGTGTTCCGCGAGCCGCTTCCGCACGGGTTTGGCAGCCACACCCGCGCCGTTCAGTTGTCGTTAACTTATTTGTAATCGCCGTGCAAAACATATTTTTTGCAGATCATTCCGATATTTTACATTTTGATGGATAAGAGAAAACGCAAAAATGCTATGAAAGTATTGCGCAAACATTGCAAGATATACTATGGTTGCGAGATTAAGTTCCCAATGACGCTGCTGAAAAGAATACAGAATTTAAATGCAAATATTGAAAGCAGTATGCAAATTTTCATTTAAGAAAATATTTTGCAAAAAAGCATGAAATAAAAAGATGTGAAAAAATTCACAATTCGCTTTAGGGCGTAAGTTCATTTTTTTTTTTTTTGGTTTTTTGAAAAATTGGAGCATTTGTTCATTTTTTTTTTTTTTGGCTTTTTATAAAATTCTTTGGGGCTTTTGTTCATCTGGAACTTATTCCCCAATATTTTGGTGTTTTAGTTCAGTTTTTTTTTTTTTTTTTGTGCATATGTTCATTGGGGCCTAAGTTCGCAGCGCCTTTAATTAATATTTATCCGGCAATAAGTTTGAATTTGTCTACCGAAATTTTTCATTCTTCTTTTTTTAGTAAAAATGTACTTATATAGAAATTGATTCTTAAGTTCGTTACTATTTTTACTATTTTTTGAAATACTCGGGCGCTTTCATTGTAAAAGTCGTAAAAATTGTAAATTGTACCAGATAAACGAAACAGCTATTGTACCGAACTTATGAAAATTTAGTTAGAATATACTTTTTGAAGTTACATTGAAGATATATTATCTTATTGAGTTTACAATTTCAAATCAGGGGTCAAAAACTTTTTAAAAATTATAGCAGGTTGAAATTACTAAAAACAAAAGTTTTTTTTTTACCAAATCTTTTATGTTTTTTAAAAATTGAAACTGAGAAAATCCAAATTAAGCTTGAAAAAAATTGAATTCGAACACCTCCAATTTATGATGAGAACATAAGACTAATATTAAGATTTTCTATTTAACATTGAAAATGAAAATTGGATTTCTTAATATCAATTTGTATATTCCCAATATCAATTTCGATTTCTTAATACCAATTTGGATTTTTTCAATTTCAATTTTTTCAATTTCAATTCTGTATTGAAATTCTATAAGTTGTCAATTTCCATGAAAATTTGGAAATTTTACTATAAAATTTTGTCGTTATCAAGTTAGGGAACCGCTCCTCTGTATATATTTTAATTTGATTAGTTATAGAACCCAGATTCGTCAATAAATTAGATATGGGCATTTCCATAGTGTATGAAAAAATATTTGGATATCAAAATGAAATAGTAAAATTTTTCAAACGGAAAAAAATCAACCCTGTGGATTTAGAGATATAAGCAAAAATATGCGCTGGCATGACGTTACATCGTGACATCGGAAGTGGATGAAAAAATTTGCAAAAACTCTGCAAAATGAGCAAAAGTCTTTTTGTAATCGTATAAAGATTTTTTAGAAGGATTTGAAATAATATAAATTTATTTTCGAAGTTATCAAATCTAAAAATCTGATCCTTAGTATCTGACACGACGTTGCATGAAGTTACGTTTCTTAAATTTCTATTCGAATATGGTATCATGGTATCGTCCATGATAGTTCCACGTAGTTTAGTCGTAATTCATAAAATGCTGACTTACTATAGAAGTCAATATTTTTTTCGCTTTTTGTGTAATATATACGATTCAGTCAGCAACATAGACCGCTTGGGCAATGTTTCTGCATTGCTCAGAACGTGAGGTTATGCACTTTTGAAATTTCATATAAAATTAAATACGTGTTAAATAACCGAGTTTTTGAAGTGTAAACATCTATACTCGCCGGGGGCGGACGCGGGAGGAATGTAAAAATCTATTTCACAATAAAATCACAAAACAGCGTAACATGTAAGACGTAAGACAAAATCAGTGTGACTCTTGATTGTATTGGTGAAGAAATTATGATATGTAATAACCTGTTTGAAAATGAAAAATAAAAAAAAAATTAAAATTAAAAATTAAAAAAATTAAAAATGAAAAATCAAAAATGAAAAATTAAATATGAAAACCGAAAAATTAAAAATAAAAAAAGAAAACAAAAATGAAAAATGAAAATGCGATATAAAAAAGAAAAACAAAAATGAAAAATGAATAATGGAAAATACGATATAAAAAATGAGAAATGAAAAATAATGAATGCAAGATGAAAAATGAAAAATAAAAAAATTAAAAAAGAAAAAAAAAATGAAAAATAAAAAACTAAAAATTAAAAATGAAAAATAAAAAATTAAAAATAAAAACGAAAACCGAAAAATGAAAAATAAAAAATGAAAAATAAAAAATTAAAAATAAAAATGACAAATAAAAAATGTGAAATAAGAAATGAAAAACGAAAAATAAAAAATGAAAAATAAAAATGAAAAATAAAAACTTAAAAATGAAAAATAAAAATTTAAAAATGAAAAATAAAAAATTAAAAATGAAAAGTAAAAAATGAAAAAATAATAAACCAAAAATGAGATATATGCTTTCTTCTTCTCTACCACGCACCATTGAAACAAAATTAAAATTTGTATATTAATTACAGTATTAATTGCAAAATGTCTGAAAATGACTACAAATCTAACAAACAAAAAATTTTTCGCTTCAAAGCATCATCTCAAATATGTATATGTAAAAAGTGCAATATGTAGTATGTACAAACCGTACATCACATATGGCAACGGTTACGAAACTGAGAATAGTGGAAATTAGAAGTATACATAATGTAAAAATATTAAAAAAATTCGAAAAAAAATAACGATTGTTTGTTTGGACAGATTTGTATCTTCTGAAATTAATACGAAGTAAAAGCTGTATGGTATGAAAACTGATTCTAACCACATTGCTAGTACGCCTGACTTTAGGTGAGTGTGTTAAAGCGCTGACCAAAAAGTGCAAGTACGAGTGTATGTGAAGGTTCAGGGTTCAAAACCTCACGGCCACCCTAAGTAGAAAAATTTCATATAGAAACAATTTATTCAATTATAACATAACAATTATCACAATGTTCAATAAATCGCTGATGTAGGCTGAAATGCCAGAAATTATGAATTTTTGAAATATGTGCTTTCTTCTTCTCTACAACGCACCATTGAAACAAAACTAAAATTTGTATATTAATTACAGTATTAATTGCAATATGTCTGAAAATGACTACATATCTAACAAAAATAAAAAATTAAAAACGAAAAATTAAAAATAAAAAATGGAATATAAAAAATTAAATATAAAAAATTAAAATTAAATAATGAAATATGTAAAATAAAAATGGAAAATGAAAAACGAAAAATTATAAATTAAAAATTAAAAATTAAAAATTAAAAATTAAATATTAAAAATTAAATATTAAAAATTAAAAATTAAAAAATAAAAATTAAAAATTAAAAATTAAAAATTAAAAATTAAAAATTAAAAATTAAAAATTAAAAATTAAAAATTAAAAATTAAAAATTAAAAATTAAAAATTAAAAATTAAAAATTAAAAATTAAAAATTAAAAATTAAAAATTAAAAATTAAAAATTAAAAATTAAAAATTAAAAATTAAAAATTAAAAATTAAAAAATTAAAAATTAAAAATTAAAAATTAAAAATTAAAAATTAAAAATTAAAAATTAAAAATTAAAAATTAAAAATAAAAGCGTAAAAAAATAAAATTTGAAAAAAAATAAAAAATTTAAAATGAAAAATAGAAAATGAAAAATAAACAAAAAAAAAATTAAAAATAATAATATTTTTATATTAGCAGAGCTCCTGCAGTTGTTTTCTATAAGTGGTACATACATGACGCTTTCTGTTTGATTTTAAAAAAGTGCCATAGAAAAATCTTTAATTACTAGATGTTTACACATCTCCCCTGTGATCAGACTCACATGATTTTTTTATTATAGTTAACCTCTGTAAATATGCTAAATTTCACATACTTGCGACTGGAAGCAATAGTTTTTGTCTGACGTTATCTCAGAATATCATTAAAAGTAAATCCAAATTTTCTGTTAATTGATACTTGTTTACTCTTTTGCATTTGTTTTACGGTTGGTTGTTACAACAACAAAAGTTTTACGATAAGAGTACAGTTGCTCAATTACAATGAGATATGTAATTTGTAAAGAGAAGATATAAAAAAAAAACTACCTAAACATGAATTAGAACTATGCATACCGATATCTCGCCATCGGAACTAAGTAAAGTTTTAAAATATTTAATTTAATTAATTCTGCATGTTTTACTTTTATAATGCGAGTAAGAAAAAACTGTTGATTAACTTTTCATTTTTCGGTCTAAGTGGACCTTTCTATTGAAATGCCCTTATTTTTAAAATTTTGGAATTTACTCAATATATTATCTTTTCACATAAATATATTAAACATATATATCGAACGCTAATTTTGTTACTTTAAAATATTCATGGCATAAACAAACTTACTCCTTATATTTGACATCCGCGGATTTTTCTCTTATCGGGATGCCCGATAAAAACAATATAATTAGTGTAGTAAAAATCGGTGAGGCAATAGCTACCCATTCGTGGCCGGAAATAACATTAAGTGATATTGCAAATATGCCCCACCATATGACAACCTCACCAAAATAATTCGGATGTCTCGATAAACTCCAAAGACCTGAAAGTTGCAAATTTATGATTATATGTGTATATTCAAAAATAATATATTTTTTTATTTTTTATTTTCCGCCTCCCCCGAACAAACCAAACACTTGCCATCATTACAAAATTTCCCTTGATTGGCAGGATCTTGACGAAATGAAAATTTCTGCAAATCTGCATATGTTTCCGCCAACAAACCCACTATAAACATACCCGTACCAGTTGAATCCAATGTTGTCATCGTTTTGGGTGCATTGGGCTGAGAGTGACGTGGTGAATTGATAATAATGACCGGTAATGAAACAACATAAACCCAAACAGCCTAAAAAATTTAATTAAAATTCAGTATGGCGCTTTAATTGGCAACAAGATTAGTTTAGCATGCACTCGAAAATAAGAATGTAAATACACGTAGAGGCATTTAGTATGTATGTTTAAGCTCATTAGTTAGCATTTAGCAACATGGTGACAAACAATTACCTGAAATGTCCAGAAGACGGCATATCTTATGATATTACGACGGGTATCATCGAATTGTTTATCTCGACCCAATTTAACAATACGATATAGTAAATAACCAGATAGACGGGCGCCCCAAAGGCAAACAAATAAAGTCACCATCAACTGACGGCTGTCGTAGGCCTGCAAGTGTAAGAAAGGTATAAAAACAAACAACAACAACAATAACAATCATAGAACAAAAGTAAACACAAATATAAATACGAGTATGTTTGTGAATTACCATGAAGGGCCATTAGGGCTGCCTTTATATTTCATTTTTTTTTTCTTTATAATGGATAATTTTTCTGAAAGGTGAGACAATGATGATGGCGAACGTTTATGAACTGTCTCAGGATAAATTAAAATGATATAAGTTTTACTCTATAGATTCAAGCATAAAAGTTATCCTTTAATTCTAATTGAATGACGTTTAGCCTTAGTATGGTCACCTACATTTTCATTTAGTACTTGATAATAACAATATACAATTGCGTTCATAAAAATAGCGGTAGTCACGAATTATTCAATTTTTTTGTGGTTATTTACATTTGTGAAAGGTCTTATACAAAAAATAGTGTTCTACAACTTCCTCAAAATCACCTGAGCGAAACCCAATACCATGCTTTTAGAGAATTGGTCTTAGGTCCAACTAATTGGGTAAAGAAAATAAGCATAAACGAAATCTGAGTGAAATTTATTTTTTTTTGCCTGCCTGACGATATTTGATAAAGTCGTATTCAAACCAAATTTGAGAAAAATCTGTGCAAAATTTTTGTTATTTAGAGGTTTAAGTGAAGATCGGAAAACAGCTTTATATGGGGGCTATGAGTAAGAATTCTCTTATAGGGTTTATCTTTCGACTACAGATTAATGGATGTAATAAACAGACATAAACCCAATTTGATCGAGGTCATTTGTATCGTCATTTATATCGGGACTACGTCTGAACGTGGACCGATTTTCACAAATTTCAATAGCGTTCGTTCTATGATCAATAGAAACTTATATCTGTGGTTTTGTGGAATAACCACGTATGTCCATTTTTGTCAGTTTTGAGTTAACGATGCCAAATATATAAATTTTTAACGCTCTTTACATGTTTTTTAAAAAAATATTGATCATTTCTGAGTTTTTTCTTTAAATAACGACGTAACTTAAATGTTTATTAAACTAATTTGCGGCACTAACGACGTATGTCAACCTACGTTTGATCACTGACAAATTATTTTCTCATAAAACGACACATAGCGACATACGTTGTTATTAATGAAAAAAAATGCAAAATCATTTTGGATATTTTTGAGTTTATAACCACTTATAAAAATTTTTTTGTGTTTATTTTTGTTATTTTTTGTCACTATTATTCTTGATACGTTATTATATTCTCATCCTAAGTCCCTTTAACTTTTTGTTGGCGAACAAAAAAATCCATTTTTCAAAGAAAACGACGTTTGTCGACATAAGTTGTTTTATCTGCTCACACTTTTATAATTACAATTTACATTTAGTTTTTTTCGTCCTTCTCTAGGATCTATTCCTCTGAATATTTTTGGCTCAAAATTTTATATAAAGTATTTATTGCCCATATCTACAGGACAAAAAAAAAAGCTCTAAAATCTTTATATCGAGCCCATAATTTCAAATATACCGTCTTTTGGCTTCCCTGAACATTTTGATTTTATGACATACGCGGTTATTCTAGAAAAAAACAGATATACGAAATTTTATCAAAATATATTCATACTTGTGACCTGCAGTTTGATTATAAGGTTTACATGGACTAGGTGATCCTGATAATTTCATTCCTGCAAATCCTCTAGTTACTCCAATTCATATTCAACCTGAATGATATTTTTTATTTGCTTATGCCATTTTACGATCTATTCCTAATAAATTAGGAGGGGTAATTGCTTTAGTTTTTTCTATTGCAATTTTAGCAATTCTACCATTTTATAATTTAAGAAAATTCCACAGACAGACGGACGGACATCGCTAAGCGACTCAAAAAGTGAAAGTGGGAGAGCATAAACTCATTACACCCTGACCACATGGTGGTATAAAAGTTCTCCAAATGGTACATAATGAACGGCTCACCTAAAATTTCCACAAACTTTGACCACCTGTACTTTTGAATGAAATAATAGATTTATCACAATGAATGATTTATCGAATGAAATCTCGGGCATGTGTGTTGATGATCCCCATCAATAGCTGCACATTTTATTCTCATCGACTTCTCGTTTTTAAACTCTTTCTTTTAACTAATACTCTCTGTCTGTCTGTCATGGGGCAACCCCATTTCCCCTCATCCGATCGATCTGAAATTTTGTCCGTAGACTTGTTATAGCCAAAGATTAATTTTAAGATAGTCACACACAGTCTTTACTAAATCAACCGATTTTACATATCTAGGAGAAACGTTTTTCCAGCTTGACAACAAATAATAACAAAGGGTGTATAAAATTCACGCAGGACTTTAATTAAACTTTAATATTTATTTATTGAATCATAACACATCAAACAATCTCATAAAAAGAAATCCACTAGTATTAAATCACACGATCTAAGGGTCCAATTCTGATTACCGAAACGAGAAAGTGTTCGACAAGGAACTGTCTTATACAGTAGCTAGCAGTATACCAGCTACGTTGTTAGCGTAATTATTATTTTAGATATTTAAGCCACAAAAATATTTAAAAACAATGAGACAATACGATGGAAACTTTTAACAAAATATATTTTTGGCCAAACAACTTGATCATAAAATTTAAAAATCTTTAATTAATTTAAACATGCATTGAAACAAAACATGTAGCGGACCTAAGTAATGTAAAGATATTAGACAAGGAGAGAAAGGAAAATAAGAGATACACTTTATAGAGTTTGAGAATTCAACAAAGACAACTTCGTGCAATAAATACAAAAAGTGACAAAGGGGTAAAAACATATGAAATCAACCGAAAATATTAACATTTGTGACCTCATCACCTCCAAATTTGATAAGATTTTGTACACATGATCTATGGATCGGCACAATAATATTTGCCAACTTTCAGACATATAGCCTTCGAACTTTCAGAATTATGGCCATTCCAAGTTGGCAAAAATCAATAAAAATGCACTCAGATGCCTTAACACAATTTTTAATATCTCGAAAAGTATTCATTGCACGTTAATAATCAAGGGCTCATTTTACAGACTAAAACATGCGCCATTCCAAAAAAAAAATTTTTTCAAATTTTCGATCAAGGATAATGTAAATAAAAAAGGACTAAAATTTCCAAAGGATATTTCTCGAAAATCAATATCTTTAAAAATTTCAAAAAAAATATATGTTAATTCTTATTATGTTTTGTACAAGTCTGTCAAATTTCAATGTGGAGTCTTTATTACAACATGAGTTCTTAAGAAAAAAGCAGGCGAAGGTTTATGTATTTCATGAAATGTACCAAAATACAAAAAGGTGACAAATTACAAAAAGAAGGACAAATCAAATGTAACGGAACTTTTTCGACTTTTCTTTGCTTAAACTCTTTTTCTCCATTGCTAAACCTTTAATAAAAAGTACAACATAATGTATTATCATTATTAAACACTTTATTACAGCATATTTATTTATTTCTGAAGGATTTCAATTAAAAAATCTGCATCTGCCGCGTATCGCTTGACTTTAATTTTTTTTTATCTACAGGTTCAATAGAATGCAGCTTTTGAGTTCCAGGAATAGTACGCAAATCTTTAAAACGAATTTGAAGGAACCGTGCTTCTTCTTCGTGGTCTTCTAGAGTTAAAAACTCGAAATTACAGTTCAAAAGATTTTGCAGGCACCATTCATATAATTGTTTTGGAGTAGTTATTTGACCTTGTAATGGACGCTGTAAACTAGCTCGACGTGCCTCTCTCTTTACGGTACCTCCAAGACCGTCACTTGGGCCTTTTCCATGGCTTGTTGCAAAAAAATGCCACTCAGCATTACATCCAAAATCTTCCATATGATAACATAAATTGATAAAGTTCTTTTTATTTTTAAACTGGGCAGCACTACCGTCTGAAAAATACGTGATTTTCTTCGGGGTTGTTTTAAACTTTTTTCTCAAAAATACATTCAGGTGGCGATGGAACAGGTGAACAGCTACAGAATCGTGTACAAGACAATCAGATATTATTATGAAGTTTGTATGTTGTGTTTTTCCATCTGATTTAAAATAAATAGCAATTGGGTATAAAGTGGCCTGAGAGTTGTTCCAGTGAAATCCCTGGACTGCATCCTGAATAGTAAAAGAAGCATTTTCTGAAAAATCGCAAACTGCTATATACTCATTTTCTTCCAAATTTGATTTTCTTTCGCTCAGATATGCTGCCTGCTGTTTTGCAATAAATGAATGAGGTAATAGAATTTCAAGTTTTTCACATAGGGAATCCACAAAAACGTCGGCTTGGCCAATCATGGTCTCCAAATTATCCCTATCTACACTTACCCATTGTTTATATGTTATTTCATCAATATCATTTTGCTCTAGTAATTGATTTAGTTTTGCTTTTAAATTTTCAATTCATTTACGTAGGTGACACTTTGAAGAAGATGGAATGCATGTCATTTGTTTCAAACAATCTTTGTAACATTCAAGCTGATAATTCGGAACACCAGCAGTTAATTTTTTTAAATTTATGGCATCAATCATCAGCTTCACATTTTGATGCTTTGTACAAACACACACGTTATGAGATCCACTCGCATTTGCTAGAATTATATTCCTCGGACGAAGTTGGCAAAACTTGGAAATACCTATTTTTATTCCATCATGTCATTCCTTGAATAAGGCGTACATTTCTCTTAAGTTTCCAAGCAAAAGTCTTTTATTTTTCCTGACTTTTGTACCATTTTCAAAAAAAGACACGAAATCTTTCTGTCCGGGCATACACCTGCTGACGTCATCGGATTCATAAAAGGATTTTACTAAATTGCTTGTCACTGGTGAAATTGGACTTCCCAGTTTTGGGTTAGGCGTACTCATCACACCCTTTGTTTCAACCAAATGCTTAACTTTTCGCGCGATATAGTTTGTAACCAGGAATTCTTCCTCAATTTTATGTATTGCCCAGCTTTTTGGTAAAATTGTTAGCAGTTGGATTTTCTCGCTATTTTTTGTTAATGTTTTAAACTTTTCTTTTAATTGTTCTATTATTTCGGATTGTGGGCACATATGCGAAGTTGATTGTGCTGAACCGTGGAAAATTTTGTCTTGAATCGAATCACTTATTTTCCTGAATTTTCCATCTCTGTACCGTTTTTGATGTAACTCCTTCTTTTTTATCGGAGATTGTTCCAGATACGGTAAAGATTGGTTTAGTTTTGAAATAGCAACTTCTTCCGTGCCTGACGCAATGTCATCTTCTTCCGTGCCTGACGCAATGTCATCGAAAGTATCTACATTTTCGTTTATGTCTGAACCTTCTTCCAAATTAGATTTATTAGATTTCTTCAGATGCGAAAATTTTATTCTACATGTCCCACAAATTTTATTTGAGATCGTAATGTTTTTATCCTTAGTATACTGTAGCATCCATTCTTGGACTTGTCTTAAACTTTTATTGCACCCAGTGTGACCGGATTTTTTAAAAGGATTACAGCAAAATGTTGAATGGAATGGCATATTTTTTTTTTTAAATACCACAACCGAATGAATTGTGCACGACTTTTTTGTATTGACAATAATTATAATTTATTTAAATATTTAGTCTCTTTTTTTTGTTTTTTCAAACGATCAAGTCACTTTAACACTATAACACTTTGACGTTTAGCACTTATGAAATCTAGTATTCAACTGAAGTTTGACTTACAGTCTCTGAACGATTTATACTGTTTTTTTTGGTACAAAAAATAGATTACAGGTAAAAAAATACACGCCTTGCTTTTCTTGAATTGGAAAATTTGCGTGAACTACGGGTCATAAAATGTTTTTTAAATAGGGACTGAATTTGCTACTGCCAATAAGTCGACCACAGGTCATAAAATATTTGTAAATTTTTTGTGTGAACAGGCAATAAATATTTCGTCTAGGTTGTAAAGTCGAAAAAGTTCCGTTACATTTGATATGTCCTTCTTTTTGTAATTTGTCACCTTTTTGTATTTTGGTACATTTCATGAAATACATAAACCTTCGCCTGCTTTTTTCTTAATAACTCATGTTGTAATAAAGACTCCACATTGAAATTTGACAGACTTGTACAAAACATAATAAGAATTAACATATATTTTTTTGAAATTTTTAAAAATATTGATTTTCGAGAAATATCCTTTGGAAATTTTAGTCCTTTTTTATTTACATTATCCTTGATCGAAAATTTGAAAAAAAATTTTTTTTGGAATGGCGCATGTTTTAGTCTGTAAAATGAGCCCTTGATTATTAACGTACAATGAATACTTTTCGAGATATTAAAAATTGTGTTAAGGTATCTGAGTGCATTTTTATTGATTTTTGCCAACTTGGAATGGCCATAATTCTGAAAATACGAGAGCTACGACACTGAAAGTTGGCAAACGCTATTATTATGTTTAACTTTCCCTTCGTACCAAAATTCATCCAATTCGAAATCGGTGCGGTCAACTCATTGGTTGATGTCATATGTTTTTACCCAAAGATCAAACCAACGCAAATTACACCATAGCAATAGTTTAATTTAGTTTAAGTTCAACTGTGATACTAACATTAAGAAAAAGTTTAATCTGTGATATTTTATTTTATATTTATTTATTTTTAATAATTGTGTGTTTAATGTCGTGCTGTTTACTCGTATTTTACCACATACTTAAAAGTTTTTAAATGTAAAACTGACAAAAAAGATTATATGTAAGTTGAATTTTTTACTTGATGTTATGTTTTCCCTTGTTGTTATTAAATTGTATTATTCTTATTGTTATGAAAAATTGCCATATTCAATAAATCAAAATCCCTGAAGATGTTGGAATAATCCCAACGAAACGTCGGATTGAAAAAATGGAATAATCTTTTATTTGCATTTGAATTCTACTTTAAAACATCTTTAATAAAAATTTTTCTACTTTAAAACATCTTTAATAAAAACTCAAAAAAGGTCGATTAGAATATTATAATTTATATGTTTTATTTATTTAAAAAAGAAGAAATATTAACATAACTTCAGAAAAAATAAAAACACTTAAAAGTATTCATTTTTATGCTGTTGACAAAGCAATGAAACCTTTATTATACAATAAAGCTGTGAAATAAAATGATGGTCATGGTCTTGCGGGTGGATGATTCTTATACCGAACGTTTGTATTAGGTTATTATAGTAAAACCCCTAAAGCGTTTGATCCTTTGTAGGTATAGGCAAATTTTGTGGCCGTTTTAATATTACATTTTTGTGCCAACACTATTCGCCAACAGTATTCTAATTCAAGATTAATGCTAGCCAGACGATTTTTCTCTGATATCAGTGGTTTCCTCACAGGACGATAACAACCAAGATCAGCCTCAATTGCTCGTCGGGAAACAGAAAAAGCACATAGTTTTACTTTCACTTGGTCAATGACCTCTTTAAGTAGCTTTTTTTTGGATATTTTTAAACTCTCTTGCTTTTAAGTTATCCTGTCTTTGACTCGTTTTATGACGCCTGCGACACAAAATGAAATTATTGATTTATTCATAGGATATTTTTCACAAATATTCTTTTGCTTACGACCAGCACTAAAGTTATCATCATATTTAAATAACGGTTAAGATTTTTTTTTTCATTTTCTTTCACACCTTTTTCTGTTCTTATTGCTTTAATCAACTCTGGTAAATAAATTTAAAAGTTTCCACTGTTTTGGCATCACTCAAAAAAATATTTTAATCTTAGGAATTCATTTCAAATTTAATTGGCACAATTGCCGAACATTGTGCTTCATTTATAGAAAAAGTTTGAATGAAACTATCATATCTTTATAGCAATAAAATGACATTTGCAGACCGGAATCAATGTTTTTATATTTTATATCGTAACAAATAACAAAAGTTTAAACAGTTAACTAAAATTATTCAAATTTGATGTCATATAAATAAGTTAAGCTTAAAAGTTTAGATGGTTCCTTGAAATATAAAATCTATCTTTGCATATACATATGTATATCGATGGTTTAATGTGGAAAGGATGTAACTCAAATTTGCATTTTTTTACATGGGAAGGAAAAAATTATTAAATTTAAAAACTTTTGTTATACAAACTATTCATTATAGCCTGACCACTTAGTGGTATAGGGTATAATGACTTTGTGCTGATGCTTGTAGCTACCAAAAATATTTGACCTACCCATATTTTATTATACCCATCGACACAGAATCACTTTTTGAATCAATTTAGCGATTTCCGTGCATTCGCCCGTCTGTCCATCTGTGTAAAACTTGTAAACACACTACAGGTCGCAATTATCAAATTTAGTATATAAACTTCTACCAGCCTCAGGACAAACGCTATTGAAATTGATGAAAATGGGTGAGAATGGGATGTTCAGACCTTATCCCCATTCAAATGGCCCATATGATATCAACTTAACTTGCCATAAGATCCAAATTTTTAGATAGACCTCAGTCATATTGGGTTTGTGTGTGTTTATTACACCCATTAATGTGTAGTCCAAAAATAAACCTTGTAGAAGATTTCTTAGTCATAGCCCCCATATAATGCTGCTTCCCGATCTTCACTTCAATCTATCAAAAAAAAACAAATGACAAATTTTTCTCAAATTAGGTTTGCATATGTTTTTGCAAAAAATTATTGACTTTACCAAATATGGTCAGGAGCGGTTCATTTTCCGACCTAGTTTCCATATAATTATAGCATCCGATATGAACTTTTTCAGATCTACAGGCAAAAAATTGATAAAAAATTTTAACTCAGATTTAGTTTATGCCTATTTTCTAAACCCAATTAGTTAGACCTAAGACCAATTCTCTAAATGCACGGTATAGGGTATCGGTATAGACCGACTATAATTTTCTTACTTGTTTTTCTAAGACAAATGTGCTTTCAAATGAAAATTAAGCAGTTGTAAAATACAGTTTTCCCATTTTATCCCTTAAAGGTTCGAATTAAAACAAATTTTTTTCTTAGCCGATGTTTGTGTCTCTGGTGGAATCTGCGTATCAAATGTCATATTCCTAAATTACTTTGTACATAAGATACAAAAAGGTATCGTTTTGCATTTGCGAACCGTTTTTACCCCCTTAACATTCGAATTTCCAAAAGTTTTTCTCTCATCTGATGTTTCTATCTGTAGTGGAATCCACATACTATATATCATATTCTTAGATTCGTTTGTTTAGAACATACCAAATGTACAATTTTTCCCCTTTTTCCTCCACTAGACCTTGGAATTAGCAATAAATTAATTATTGACTGATGCCCCTGTAGTCAGTGGAGTCTGTATATCAAAATACATATATCTATATTATTAAAAGGCAAGGCGATTTCTTGCGACCGATGTAAGTGAGTCGGTTTTAATCCTATTTTGACCAAACATTCCTCATTTGAAAGACAATTCTTTCTAGCTATCCACCAGATTTACAATTTTTACATTTTTACAATGCTGTGTGTGTTTATTAAATTTGTTTTTGTGTTTGCAAAAAGCCCTTGTTGAATCGAAAAATAATTTTTAACATAAACCAATAACGACAATAACGACTATAAAAAGTGTTGAATTGTCAATTGACTAAAATTGATTAGTATACCTTTAGTGTCTTATACAATAATTTATTAAATGGAAAAATAAAATTTCCTAGAACTTGCACTCGAATTTCGAGGGCTGGGATCTGCTAGTACATATTAATATGTTAAGAAGATGCAGAAAGGTACCATTTTTACCATTTTTAGTCCTGAGCCCATATTTGTTTCTCGGATGGAGTCTACACACCAAATTTAATTTTTCCAGATTCATTTGTTACCCATTTCCCCCTTTTTGCCCGCTTTTACCCCCTTAATATACGAATTTTTAAAATCCTGAGTGAAAATTTCAAGTTTCTGGGTGGAAGGGTTTAGGCTGGGCGATGATGATCAATCACGCAACTCTTTTATATATATATATATAGGTTGAACCATTTAATGGGCTCTATGGCATGTGGCACCTTCTTGTTGACATCACATGTCGTCCACATCACATGTCGTCCACATCAATCTCGTCCAATTTAGGCAGAAAGAACTCTGTTATCGTATCGCGATATCGAGCACCGGTAACTGTCACAGCCTCGTTTTCGAATTAGCATGCCATCAGCCCAAAATCCACAGTGACACGCTGTAGATGCATTTATGGTTCGACAAAACATATGGGGTCTTTGAAAACTGCCTTTGGTGATTTTGTTCGAAATATCAGCATCTACGTTGTTGTTCTATCCTGTAATGCTCTATTTTTGCTAAGCCTAAACCCCCAGCTGTCAAATTGTCTTTTTCTATTGGTTGCCAACACTTTATTGCAGAAATAGCGGTAAATTAAAATCTTCCGTGAATTTTGTGAACACCCCTTTATAAACTATACTTTTTACAATTTTAGTCATGGATTTATTAAGGAGCTTGTGCTACATTTTTTCAGATACCAATTTTTCCATGCACGTAAATTCGTTCGAAATCTAAAAATTATGCTCCTACTCATTTCCAAATTATGTTATTTCATTCAAAATTTAAGGAATTGAAAATAGTTAAAATTTTAAGTGAATCGATTTTAATCTCATTGTTGAAATCTGAGATAGCTACTTTTACCTATGAAGTCGCACCCACTGAAAGCTGCAGCTAGACAACATTATATTTTTAATTTGATGTTATATATACTTTTCATTTTGATAATGCACCTTCAACGGATGAAAGTCTATACACAATATAAAATATAAAATTACACAGATACAGTCATTTCCATGACCACAACTGTAAGAGAATCTGTATATAATAGACAAGAAGCTATTAAATAGAAACGTGTAACAGACTTTTGTTATTTTTTGTAAAGAACCTATTGCAACAACAAAAAATAAAAAATAAATAAAAACTTTGCTATGAGCCGTTAAAAATTTATAACCAACCATTATGGTCAATATTGACCATGGTAAATTGTTGAGGTTGTTTTTTTTATTTTCATTTACAATTTTTTTTCTTTATTTATTTATTTTAAATTATGGCTCTTTAGAGAATTTTTGTCATGTTTTTCACGTCATTAAAATTGGATAATGATTGCGTGTTATTAACGATTGTATTTATAACAAATTTATTGAACAATAACTGAATTGTGGCCACCATGCTTCCTAGGGGCTTTATGTTGAGTAGGATTGTATATAAATACTTTCGTTTATAAAAAAAAATTAATTTAAATTAATTTTAAATTAAAAAAAAAATTAAATAAAAAAAAATTAATTTAAATTAAATTGAAAAATTAATTAAGATTAATTTTAAATTTAAATTAATTTTTTTTATATAATTTTAATTTAAAAAAAAAAAAAATTTTAATTAATTTTAAATTTAAATTAATTTTTTTTATATAGCCAGCGATAAGATTGTAACATTAGCAATTTAGTTTTGGAACTAGGTCTATAATAAGTTGCAATTCAGTTAAATCATATGTTTTAGAGACTTGCATTCCGGGACTTGTTCCATGGAAAAAAACTCAGTTCTAGAATATGTTGAGAACCGATTTTAAAAAAATAGTTTTTGTCGTATGAATTTATATTTTATACAAAGTTGTTATCAAATAATTAGATTAATTAACACACCATATATAATAAGGGCTTATAATATATAACATTGTCATTTCATTTAGATTTGTGTAAATAAACGTAACTTTTATGTCATAATACGTCATCATGAAATTGTAATGTTCGGTTTTCTCAATTGTGGTTTGGTAAATAATTGGTTTTATATGCACAAACACGCAATTATTGGTGGCTAGACGCCAGCGAATATTCCAGATGTACTTTGGAACGATTCACTTTACACTGTCAGGGTATTTCAAAAATGTAGTTGACGTATTATAATAATAAAAAAAAAATGTATGAAGTATGATCACACTTAGTCTCAGAAAGGTCATATTTTGTTTGAATAGTTAAATATAACTCTGCTTCTGAATTATTTCGTAGCTATAAAAAATAAAAATTAGATATTTTTCAAGTTTTTTTTCATAATTCCAATCACATATCCATAATTGTAGTATTTCGAGAAAACAGCAATTAATTGGTTGCCACTTTGTTATAAGATGTTTAAAAAAAAGGAATTTTTGGCAGCTCTGGTAGAGTAATAATGGAAATATAAGATGGTTCTGCTAGTGATGAATCATCAAATATCCCTTTAAGCAAGAAGAGGAAATGGGGAATTAACAACAAAGATCAACGGAATGTAATAGAGAAAAAAATTTATAAGTAGAACTATAACTTCAGGTTTGATAGACCACAGAAAGATGTTTGCGATCTCTGTGCAGAGCTTTCTTCCAAAATTGAAAACAACAAACTGAACGACAATGGAAAAAGAACAGCGACAGCTGAAAAAATAGTCCATTTAAGGCATGCAAAAAGTTTTGTTCCGCTTTGAAAACTGTGACAGAAAAGTTCGCAGTTGAGCCAGACACATATGGAATAACCCGGTTCACAAAATCCTCCATTACCGCCAGCTCTGGTCAACTGCTTTTGTGTTTATGACCTGAAGACACTTATCTTTACCATAAGGGAATTGCTAAAAAAAGGAGGGAATGAAGTGTCATCTTCTATTTTTGACTTCATAAAAAGACATGTTCCTGAAACGACAAAAGAAATCCATGTTTTCTTTGATGGCTGTACAGACCAAACAGGAACCATACAGTTTTGAGAGCGTTGTTAGCAATGTCTTTTGAGAGAAAAATACCTCTAAAACAGTATGTTCCTGTAAGAGGAAACAGTTTCCTGCCGTGTATCAGGACTTTTGGGATTATTAAGGGAGCCATAAAAATCAAAGATAGGGTGCAGAAGAGTATGCAACTCTTATAAAAGATGGCTCGAAGGGCGAAATTGAGACCATAATACTAAAAGACAGTAACATGATTGTGAATTTTGATCATTGGTGGCCTAATTAGTTTAGAAAGTATGTAGCGTAAACAGAATCAATGTCCATAAAAAAGAAAAAAGATAGAAATATTATCCAGATATCTGAGTATTATTACTTAGATATGAACAATGGCATTGTAAAAGGAAGTAAATCAATCAATGGAATATGCAGCGACACATTTTGCCTCAAAAATGTTATTAATATACCACTAGCGGCTTCCAGCCCTAGAAATTCGGGCACAAATTCTAGGAAATTTTATTTTTTCATTAAATAAAGAGCCTAAAAGTATGGTAATCAATTATGGGCAATTCACAAATCAACACAAAAAACAAACTCATTTTTATTACAAACACATTAACAAATTTAATAAACACACACATAGCATGTATATGTTAGTAGCAACTCTAAATGCATTTTATTCAAAATAAAGGAAAAAATTTAAAAATCTGTAAATCTGGTGGACAGCTGAAAAGAAATTCCTTTCAAAGTTTGGTCAAAATCGGGTTAAAATGGTAGAACAAAACATCAGTCACAAGAAATCGCCTAGCCTATTAATATTATAGATTCCCCTCAGAACGAGCTTTCAATGGCAAAAATCCCAACAATGAGAAAAATATTGAAGATATTAAGAAAGTTCTAAAGTACATAGATTGGCCATCAACACATCAAGATATCGCTGGCTTATTTCTAATTTAATTTCATTGCTATTCTTCTATGTTTGTAATATTTTTAACATGTTTTTAGTTCATTAAAACATTGCTTTTTTGTTATCATACCTACTACGATTATTGAATAAAAATTTTGAATTTTCAAAGCGATGAACCGATTTATTTAAATGAAAATCTTACACCACATAATCATCGAATATATAAAGAGGCGCTAATTATGAGAAAACTTTAACAGATCCAATCAACATTTACTCTGCGAGGTCTCGTTTATGTAAACAAAATTAACTCAGATGACCCAATTCTAACAGAATTTTTTGATGATCTGAAAGAGCTTTTTCTTGAATAATAAACATACATAAATCATTAATCAACTTTGATATTACTATTGTTTAACAAATGTCATTGCCTATTGCTCATTTTACATATGTTTTTCGTTTCTCTATATGTTTTTAAAATTTTGCAAAATTTGTCTTTTATTGTTAAATTTATATATGACAATCATGTTTTTAAATTTTTGTAACATTTATTTTTTATTATTAAATTTACTTTATAAATGTAAATAATATGAACAAGTTGGCTCCAGGGGCCAGATTCCGCAAGCGTGAGTTTTAAAGTGTACACAAAAATTCCTGTACACTGGCAATTTGCGATTCCGCAACCGCCAGAATGAGTTTTAAATGTCAAAAAAGTGTACAAAAATGGTTATTTTACTCACAACGTTTTAGACAGTGAATAGTGAAGTTGTTTTTAAAATGAATTCCAAAAAAGCCAGTGAAGAGCAAAAAATGTTTTTAATAAATTACATGGAAGCAAATATTGCTTTTGGAAATGACAAGTAAGTATATATTTAATATTTTTATATAAATTACTATTCTTATAAAAATTTCACTAATATTTTGTTTGTTTGCAGATTTGAGTCAGTTGATGGGGCGCATACAAAAACAGAAAAATGGGATGAACTTGCGGTCAAACTAAATAGTTTAGGAGGAGCAAGTAAAGATGGGCGTAAATGGAGAAAATTTTGGATGGATCAAAAGTAAGTATTGATATTGTGTGAATTTGAAATTGTTTATTAAGAATTGTTTATTTCGTAGAATTCACGTAAAGGAAAGAGCCGCACTCCACAAGGCGTCCTTTGAAAGGAGTGGCATCAATGGACCCAAAAAATTAAAGGAAATCAGCGAATACGAAAACAGGATTCTTCAATTAATGGTACCTGCAGTAGTTGCAGGTAATGATGAAGTTAATGAAATGTTTTTTGAAGCAGAAAATGTGGTACGTACATAAAAAGAAATTAACTTACGTTTTTTTTTATTATTTAGTAACAACATATATTTTTAAATAATTATAGATGGCTTACGAAATGAATGAGGAATGGCTCATTGAAACTGAAGAACCTGTTACCACTACACCTACTACTAATACTACTGCTAATACTACTACTAATAATAATAATATAATTACTACGTCTACTACTAATAAAAGTAATTATAGGAAGCGTAAATCGCACCCTTCTGGGAAAACTCCTAATGAGGACATAGAAAAGCAACTCATAGATATAGAAAAGGAAAAACTTGAATATAAGAAAAAAAACTTATATGCTTGATGAAAGTAAATTTGAAGAATCTAAAAAATTTAGACTTAAGTACTTAGAAATTAGAAAAAGCGAGTTAGAAATAAGAAACAGAGAGTTAGATATAAGAAACAGAGAGTTAGATTTAAAGGAAAGAGAATTAGTTTTAAAAGAAAAAACTATAAATAATATGTAAAATATTTTTTAATGAATGTATAAAATTATAACGATTTTGAAATACAATTTTTATATTTTTAATTAAAATAATTATTTACAATATTTTGACGAACATGCCTTCCTTCAGTAAGAACATTACTTGCATTGGTAATTGCAGGAATATTTTCCTGAACTTCTTCTTCTTCAATTATATCAGTTTCCACATTAGCCTTTCTTAATACATTGTGTAAAACGATGCAAGCATTAATAATCTTTCCTGCCTTAACAGGATCATAGCACAATATTCTTTCTTTTGAAAGACATCGAAACCTACTTTTTAAAATTCCAATGCATCGCTCCACAATACAGCGCGTCTTTTTATGAGCAATGTTGAATCTTTCTTCTGCATCATTAGCTGTTGAACTAATTGGAGTTATTATCCAAGGTTGTAAAGGGAATCCACTATCTCCTAAAATCCAATAATTTCGGTCTTCTCTAGAATATCTCTCTTCTAGATTACGTTTCAATGCTGAACGACGCCAAATATAAGCGTCATGAGATGTCCCTGGAAATTTTGCATTTGCATAGCGAATAACATAGTCTGCATCGCACATAATTAACAAATTTATTGAATGACCACCTTTACGGCAATAATAAACATGTTCAATATCATTACTTGGGCTAGAAATTTTAATATGCGTGCCATCAATCAATCCAATTATTCCAGGAAAAGCCGCAGTTTGATAAAATTTTTGCTTTATATTTGTTTGTTCAGTCGTTGAAGGAAGATACACATACTCAATACACATTTCATTAATTATTTCTGTGACTTCATGTATACATCTAGATACTGACGTTTGTGACATACTATTCATGAAGTCTTGTCCAACTGATCTTTGAAAACTTCCTGAACCAAAGTATCGTAATGCACATAAAAATTTTAAATGAACTGGCAAACCCGAAACTCGCTGTGATAACATAAAAAAAGGTTTCATTTTTTCTAAAAAGTCCATGCAAAGATATTTTGGAAATCGGTATAGTTCCAAGAAACGTTCTTCACTTATTGCTTCAAAAGGATTTTCAGTATTCCTTAATCTTCTCCGCAAAATAATCAAGTGTCTCCTATTATTTAATAAACAACATATAAATAATATAAACATATTATAAATTGGTAAGTAAATTATTACCTTTCGGTACGTCTTGATCGTCTTCTTAAAATTAATACATTTAAATAACTGCTCATGATTTTATTTTAATATCTTTATACAATAATGAAAATTAACTCGTCAAACAAAATAAATTACAAATGTCAAAAACATTCATTTCAGTTGTCAAAATAGATTCAGCGCACAAAAATTTCTCATTCAGCACTTCAGTGTACATTTTGCTTGCGGAATCGCTATTAATGGAAAAGTGTACACTAGTGTGAGAAGTGAGTTTTTTTATTTGTGTACACTTCATATTTATTCACGCTTGCGGAATCTGGCCCCAGAGATGGTAATTATAACATGGTACGTATCCTGGCTAATCATAGACAGGGTTTCAGTATTTGTCATTTAAATGCACAAAGTTTACGCAATAAACTTGATGAGTTTCGACTTTTATTTGAAGGTGTTGACGCTATATGTGTTTCTGAGACATGGTTCTGTGATAATATTAGCGACAATATCTATGAACTGAAGGGGAACTGTGTCTTTCGTTCTGATAGAAGTGGTCATCCTGGTGGTGTCGCAATTTATATACAAAATAATATTTCATGTAAATTAAATTGTACATATAACGTAGCTAATGGCGTGGATTATGTTTTTATAGACGTAAATTGTCGTGATGATAAGCTTCTTCTTGGATGTGTATACAGTCCACATAAACGGATAAAGTTTGATAATCTTATCACGAAGCTGGAACTTTCATCAATGTCATACTCCGAAGTCATTATATCAGGTGATTTCAATGACAATCTTTTCGAAGACTCAAATCTTACCACTATAATGTCGATGTTTAACTTGTCAGCTGTCAACACAACGAGACCTACACACTTCACGTCGACAAATAGCGCTTTGCTTGATCTTTTCTTTACCAGCAATGAAAGTAAAGTCCTTAATTATGATCAGTTAGCTGCACCAGCATTCTCGAAGCACGATCTACTCTTTTTATCATACGATTTTGCAATAGAAACCCGGCCCCAAACATTTACTTATCGTGATTTTGATAATATTGATATCTTGGCTTTGGCATATGATCTTTGCTCTTCTCCATGGGATCAAATTTTCTATTTACCGACTGTTGGAGAACAACTGTCATTTCTTAATGGTAAAATTTTAGGAATTTAAAACAAACATGTCCTCATCAAAACGAAAACTGTTAAAAATGGAGATAGACCTTGGTTTACAATGAAAGCCAAGATGTTAATAGAACACCGTGATAATCTGTATCAGAAGTGGAAACGTTACAGAACATCAGAGTATCACGACGAATATAAGATGGCTAGGAAAGCGGTTGTTTCCAAAATTAGGCAGAATAAGTCTTCTTATTATTTTAACAAATTTAATACAGCTATTGGAAGTCATAAATAAGACAATTAGGGACATTATTACAACTTGCCAATAGCTAAAGTTAGGATGTTATCGGGCAGATTATTAGTTTTTCGTTATTACAACTATACTTTAAGCTAAAAGTGACCGATAAGCTACAGGGAAGATAGTGTTACCTTTAACTTTTAACGTGAGGTTTATGTATTTAATGTTGCCACATTTTCTGATCTATGAAAAAGAAATTCACACCAATTTAGTTTTGGAAATAAATTTATTTGCATATACTTAAATATGTGTTTGTATATTTTTTAAAAAGTTTTATTACACATTTACAACAATTATGCAACTTATAATAAAGGTTTTTAGTTTTTATTCTATTTTTTGCTTGCGAACAAATAAAGGAACGTTGCCACTACGTATTTTGTAAAGTAATTCATTTGGTCAAAAGTAATCGGTGTTTCCTTTGGTGTTGCCACAATATCAAAAATATTAATTTTATTTTACTGGGAAGTTGTAATAACGAAAAGAAGTTAAAGGTAACTTTATTGCTCACTTTAGCTAAAGTTACCTTTAACTAACATTTACTTTAAAGGTATGTTGTAATAATGGCCCTAAGAAGCTTATGGTTAACACAGCACTTTACTCCACCGAAAATAAGATTGCTACTTGCTAAAACATATCTTTTACCAACATTACTATATGCATCTGAGGTTTTCACAGGTTGCAACTCTAGGGATAACAGGAAACTAACTAACTTTCAATAACATTATTCGCTTTATCTTTGGATTAAGAAAATTTGATCATGTATCCCAATACTCGTGTCATGTCTTACACATGTCTTTTGACAACTATATTAAATTCAAAAACATTATATTCCTACATAAAATTATTATAACAAAGGCTCCAAAATATCTTTTTGAACGATTAAGTTTCGCAAGATCTTCCAGAGGAAATTGAATAATTCAATTTAAATACCGGGACCATGCCTCTGAATGTCAATTTTTTATTCTAACTATTCGTCTCTGGAACCAACTTCCTAATGTTATGCAAAATACATGCAACACAATAGGGTTTAGAAAATTACTATATCAATACTTTAATTGATTTCATTTGATTTTTTAATTTTTTTCAACTGTAATTTATAATATTTTAAATTTTGATTAAGAGCTACTGATGTTAAATATAATAAATAACTTTGATTCCATTACTATAATTTATAAGACGCTGTGTCTTGTTGTAATGGAAAATCAAATTTAATAAATAAATACAAAATACAAATACAAATAAAATGTGTATTTTAACATAAGCTTTAAGATTAAGTACCAATATGTAATAAAACCAAAGTTCTCTTGAATATAAATGGTTTTGTGTGTCTAGTGAAAAATTTGTAAAATGGGATATGTGCCCTTTCTGAAATAAACGATTCAAATATGAAAACCCGGACACGTAAAGGACTCGAGTTGTTATAAGTATCAAGAATATATGTACTTTAAGGGGTTGCAAATTCTTTTTTCGATGCGTTACAAACGAAATGACAAACTGATATATATCCTCTGCACAGTGGTGATGTGAAGAATATAAAAAACCGGACAGAAATCGGTAAAGAGGTTTTGGTTATATTGTGACCATGCTTTCGAAAACGCATAGAAAAGTATTTGTAACTTTTCTATTTTTCAAATAATATATTTTTTTAATTTTTACAGCAACTAGAAAATACAAAGTATCAAAATAAAATAAAAAATATTTTTTATAGTGTCATTTTATGACACACATTGCTGTGTATGACTTTCTGTGAGTACCCCAATTCCACAAGCATGACGTTTTTGATGAAAATAAACGAAGCCGATATGATCGGAAAAGTTTTTTAATTTTTGTGGTAAATGTTAGGTAAACAAAATTTCCAAGTGTTATAAACGTTTGTTTTGTGCAATGCAAATATAAATTGTAATTTAATTTAAACATTTTACTGCGTGATAGTATAGCAAAATAACTCATTTCAGAAAGAAGGTAAACAACCTTTTGCACTCTCACCTTTTAAAGCAAAATTTGAAATTGCTAAATCAACACTATTGTTGTATTTAAGACAAAAAAACAAATAACAACATTTAAAAAACCTCAAAATAGTATTTAGTGACATAAAGCAAAAACAACAAAAAAAACTAAGGTCGCAATTTAATTTAAATTCACCGTATCCAAATCATTGTCAACCATCGAGGCTAGTTGAAATGTTAGCGAAATATTTACGAAAAGTTTATGATTGTATGGATTTTTTAATTGCATTTTCATAAAAAAAAGTAATTTAAGTTTTACACATTAAGCAACGGAACATACAAATTGTACTGAAACACATGCTGTTTGTTGTTAGAACTCTTCAATGCTGAAAGTTCAAATCCAAATTTTAACATTGAAAACAAAAAACGACCAGTCAATAACGTAATATATAATTGCACATACAGGTTGAAGTTCACGCAAGCCATATTACACAATTTTGCAACATACGACTAAATAAATTTTTCAGAAATGAGCCCTTGAAAGCCGATTAATCCGAAAAATGATTAATGAAAAAACAACATTATTTAAAATAAATTATGAAAGTAAAAATCCAACTTTTATATATATATATATAATACTGATTAATTTAAATTAATTTATTAAAAAAGTCAGTGTGATCCATGTGATATCTTGGTACGCAAAGCGTTAATAGAACCCTTGAAATATCTGGCATTGACATTGTAAAACTCAAAATCATTTCCTTCAATGAATTTTCAAGATTATAATGCTTTTAGTAAAGAATTATCGATAAATCTGTTTTCGACTATTGACAGAAGTAGTTTATTTCTAACAACCTTACAAACTGTTTACTATGCACTATCGCCATACGAGTATGTGCATAAGTAAAATGTTTAGTAATGATATGTTCATTAGCGTGTCCCGACGGAAAGACTTTCATAATAATAGCCCTTAAGTTATGCGTATTGACGTGTTGAATACGAAAAATGTGGAAAATATCAAACAAAAATTCAGGAGGGATATGCAGGATTTTTCAAGTGCTTTTAGTTTGCGACCGTAGTGTAGTGTGTTTTGCCAAAAAGAAAATAAATAAAGTACGAAGTTTGTTGGCGAAATTAGGTTTAAAAATTTCACAATGTGCAGCTTATTATGGAAAAATATTTTAGTCATTTTGTATTAAGTTTTATACAAATAAAGTTTTTAGATTTTTTTTTATTTTAATAACGCAAATAATTTTATTTACCGGAAATCAGCTATTTTGATATTTCAAAAAAATTTAGTTTGTAAACTTTACTTATTGTTTAAAATATAACTGAACTCGAACCTGTTTATTGTACATGTTGTGTTTTTTCTTACTACACGAGCCACAACACGACTTAAAATATAACTGAACTCGAACCTGTTTATTTTACATGTTCTGTGTTTTTTTTCACTACACGTACCAGAACATCAACTTCAAATAAAGCAACACTCAAAAATGTGTGCTTTATGTGTGATTGAAAAAAAAAGTACGTGATAGAAAAATGTTCGTGTAAATAACGAAATATTAAAACGAACACAGTCGTGGTTGTGTTGGGCACCGAAGAAAATTTAAAAACAAACATAATTGATATGAAAATAAAAATATGTGTGTGTTGGTCTAAGTTATGTTTGTTTACATATATGTACGAGTTTTTTATTCAGTGTGTGTTTTTTTCTGAACTCTGCAAAAAACTCATTGATGAACTCGGTAACTCTATTTTGTAAAGACAACAAAAAGTTAATATGCCAAACTTATGTTCATATTTGTAAAAGAATAATGAAAATACGTATGAAATAAAAAACCAGCCCGTGTATACACTTAACATTGTTCTGTATAATATCCAGTTGAAAATATTAACATTCATGTTAAAATAGAAGTAACTATTGCAAAGCTAATTAGAACAAACAAAAATTGTGGCGCCATCTACTGTCGCATAGTCACACTGAGCAAAATGAAGTGACACTCTGTTAATGCAAAAGAAATGTATTTTCCCCACAACAAAATATTGCAGAATTTTATGTAAATAAAATAATTGTTTTTTTTTAATTGTTTTTTTTTTTATTAACAACTAGGTATTTTAGCATTATTTGCTTTAGATGTTGGTGAATTTTTACTCCCTTTATATTAACTCGTAGTGTCTGCTTGTCGAAAAAATTTTGGATCGATTTTAACCAATTTCCCGTAAGCCATTCGATCTAAAATTTTGCAGGCAGGCTCGTGGTAATAACAGAAATGATCTAACAAATTTTTAGAGTGTTGCCAAAACAATGAAAACTTTTAAATTTCTCTACCAGAGTTAATAAAAAAAATTTACAAAGGGTTAGTTTTTCATTTTTTTTTTACTTTTTCAGAGATTTCCCTGGACCTGTTCCACCGATTTTAATGATTTTTGAAATAGAAATCTTCGCATGAATTTGGTGAATTATTCTCACTAAAAATGATCACTGTAGCTGCACTATTCAGGGCGTGATCGTGACAAGAACAACATAGAAAATTATATTTTTTCAAGACTTTTTTTAAGTCTTCATTCAAATCTCGGGCCCTAATCGACCGATTTGGACGATTTTAAATAGCAAAGTTCTCAGAATATTAATGAATCATTTTTTATGCCCGACTAAAGTTATCATAGTGATTTCCACAGACGGACAGACGGACATCGTTATATCAACTCCGCTTGTTATAAGGGATCACAAATATATATATTTTATGAGATCCAGAATTTTTTTTCTAATTATTGCAAACGGAATGACAAACTTATATATAGCCTCTGCACACTGGGGTGGAGAGTATAATAATATAGGTTAAATTTGAGATAATTTTACATTAAAAGTTCAGTTATGCTTTGCAAGATAACTTCTTTTAATAATTTTTTAAATATTGAAATTCTATTTTCCGTTTTTATATTTTGAGGTAACTCATTATACTCGCGACTACCCAGAAACTCTACACGTTGTTTGGTTCTTTCCAACCTACACCAAGCTATAGTTCAATTCCCATTACTTCTTGTATTGATTGCATATTGATTTCTTCCAAATTATATCGTGTGATGTCTAATATTGTGCAGGCACTTGTAGACATATAATAAAAGCCGCATTTTAAAATGATCATAGATTGGTAAGATTTTCCTATTAGCATATAGTGAAATAGTTGGATAAGTTTTTAAAAGTTTGTATTCCACTTTCAAGGCTTTATTCTGCATTCGTTGAAGCGATTTTAATTAATTACACTTCCTATAACCATATGATATAGCTAAATAATTAAAATGACTGGATTAGAGCATTATATATTAACAATTTTTTATCTTTATTAAATTTAGAACAACATTTAGAACAAGTTTGTTTAGTCTGGTAAATTCATATATTAAGGCAGTCTCATGTTCCATATATGCCTTGACTACCCTTTTTTTTTTTATATGGGTAAAACAGACATATATTGTCAGCATACACAAAGAGTTTTCCTAATAATCCAAGGTTTTGTTAATCATTAAAAAAAATTGTGAATAAGAAAGGCCCCAACACACTGCCTTGTGGCACTCCAAACTCAACCGGACGAAGAGAGCTTTTGTGATTACCAATCTGAACATACTGATTTCGACATGTGAGATAGCTTCTTAATAATAGCAGTTCCCTTCCATAAATACCATAATATGTAAGTTTTTGTAACAGGATTTCATGGTCTATGAGATCAAATGCTTTAGGAAAATCATAAAAAATCCCAGCAACGCCGCTGTGACCTTCATCCAAACTTTTACCAATAAAATTAATAACATTTACAACCGCAACCTTTCCTAAATCCATATTGAAAAGAATTAAGTACGTTGTTGCTACACATATATCCAGAAATTTGGTTACGCAAACTCCTCTCAAATACATTGTCAATTATTGATAGGACAGCAATTGGTCTATAATTGTTAGTGGTTGAGGCACTGGAATATTATAGATTTTTAGAACATTTGGATATGAACCACAACTTATCATATTATTAAAGATATATACAAGACATATATCGTTATTGCACTTTAAAATTAATTTCGGTGAGACATTATCATGACCACATGATTTATTTGCGTTAATTTCAATATAATTTTTCTCATTTCACCAATAGATGTATAATTGAAATTAAATCTTAAGTTATTTGGAATTAATGTTCTTAACGTCAAAAAAAAAACAGTTGAAAGAAAATGTCAGATATTACAAATACTCGTATTTAAATAATGGTTAAAATTTTATACATTTTATTACATACCATCTTCTATTTTTATTGTTTTAATCAACTCTAGAACAGAAGTTTAAAAGTTAACAAAATAAAAAAAATTACGAACAACGAAAATCGCCAAAAATCTAAAATCACAAAAAAAAAATTCGTCAAAGTCAAATCGCGCAGTTCAAAAATCTCAAAAAAAAATTGCCAGAACCGAAAATCGCGAATAACAAAAATCGCATAAATCAAAAATAAAAGTCGCCAAGATCTAAAATACAAAATCGCTAAAGCCAAAAATCTCCAAAATCATTAATCGCTAAAATCAAAATCGCCAAAATCAAATATCACCAAAAAAAAAATCGTCAAAATCAAACCGAAAATCGAGATTAACAAAATTCGCTAGAAAAAAAATCTAAAAAAAACTCCAAAAACAAAAATTGACAGAACTGAAAATCGCGAATAACAAAAATCGCAAAAAACAAAAATCGACTAAATAAAAAATCGCCGAAACCGAAAATAGCGAACAGAAAAAGCTAAAAAGGCCCCAAAATCAAAAATCGCCAAAAACAAAAATCGCTTAAGCCAAAAATCCCTAAAATCAAAATCGTCAAAAAAAATCGCCAAAAACAAAAAAACAAGAAAAAAACAAAAATCGCCAAGAGAAAAATCCCTAAAACCAAAAATCGCGAATAACAAGCCCAAAATCGAAAATTACGAATAACAAAAACGTCCAAATGAAAAATCACCTAAATCAAATATTACCAAAACTGAAAATCGCGAATAACAAAAAAAAACAAAATTAAAAAACACCAACATCAAAAATCGCAAAAACAAAAATCTAAAATCGCAAAATACCAAATACAAAATTGCTAAAGCAAAAAATCGCCAAAATCAATAATCGGTAAATCAAAAATCGTCAAATCAAAAATCACGAAAAAAAAAAACAAAAACCGTCAAAATCAAAAATCGCCAAAACCGAAAATCACGAGTAACGAAAATCGCTAAATAAAACAAAAATCGCCTATCGACAGAACCGAAAATCGAGAATAAAAAAATCGCAAAAAACAAAAATCGACAATATCAAAAATCGCCGAACCGAAAATAGCGAATAAAAAAAATTTTAAAAAACCCCAAAATCAACAAGTAAGAAAATTATAGTCGGTCTAGACCGACTATACGATACCCTATACCATGCGTTTAGAGACCCTATCTCTCAGGCCCAACTAACTGGATATAGAAAATAAGCATAAACCAAATTTGAGTGGGATTTTTATTAATTTTTTCGGCTGCAGATATGAAAAAGTTCATATCGGATGATATATCCATATGGGGACTAGGGCCAAAAATGGACCGATCCTGACCATGTTTGGTAGAGTCTCTTGTATTTTGCAAAAATATATACAAACAAAATTTGAGAAGAATCAGTGCAATACTTTTGTTTTTTGATAGATTTAAGTGAAGATCGGGAAGCAGCTCTATATGGGGCCTATGACTAAGAGTTGTCCAATAGGGATAGTTTTTGGACTACTGATTAATGGATGTAATATATACATACAAACCCAATTTGACTAAGATTTGTATGATAATTTGGATCTTATGGCAATATATGTTGATTTCATAGGGGTCATTTGTATGGGGGCTAGGTTTGAACATGGACCGATTCTCACCAATTTCAATAGCGTTCATTCTATGGCTGATAGAAGCTTACGTACTAAATTTCATAAAAATATATTCATATTTGCGACCTGCAGTTTAATTACAAGCTTTACATGTACACACAGACGGACGGACGGACGGACATCGTTAAATCGAATCAGATAGTGATTCTGATTCGATCGGTATAATTAAAGATGGGTGTAGGTCAAATATTTTTGGTTGTTACAAACAGCAGCACAAAGTCATTATACCCAAACCACATAGTGGTATAGGGTATAAAAATCGCCAAAAACAAAAATCCAAAGCCAAAAATCTCCAAAATCAAAAATCGCCATAAATTAAAAACAGAAGAAAAAATAAAAATCGCCAATCGAAAATTCCGAATAACAAAAATCTCCAAAAATCAAAAATCGCTAATAACAAAAACGGCAAAATGAAAAATATCCAAATCAAAAATTACCAAATCCGAAAATCGCGAATAACAAAAAAAAACAACATCCAAAATCGCAAAAAAAAAAAAAAACAAAAAACCCGCCAAAATCAAAAATATACAAAGTCAAACATCGCTCAAAATAAATAAGATAGTTTTCTACAAAATTTATTCTCAGTTATTTATTTCGTTACGATGAGTGTAGAGAAGTGCATCGGGTTACAACTATTTTTATATAAAAAATATTTGGTGCACCGTATTTATAAGTTTTTTAAATTAATTCTAAATTGTTTTTAAATCATTATATTTCATGAAAATAATTACAACGATTTTTATGCATCTTGCAAGGCCCTTTAAAAAATATCTTATATTGAACTCAAGAATGCAGTGGTGACTCCATAAAATTGTAATTTACAGAACTTTAAAATATTTTCTCTATCATTTTATAAATATTTTTGCCATAATTATTCTTTACCTTTTGTTATTTGGATAAAATTTTAAAAACTCTACGTAAACTAAAATTACCTTCCAAAAATTTAATTTACATAAATGCACAAAAAAGAACAACCTTCGTTCGGAACATCCTAACATGTACATACTCGTATGCATACTTACTCGTAGTATGACTAAGTACTGATGATATTATCTAATTTAAATGTTCTTTAACAATTTTGAACAACTGCATTCACGTTTCAAAATTGCTTTATTAACTTGTACACAATATAAATGCTTGTAATAATAAAAGTTGAGCATTATTCTATATATTTTACACACAACACATGAACGTATATGGCAGGAATTTGGAGGAGTTAATTCAAGAATAAATTCGGTTTTTTTACTTAAAAGTATTGGATTAATTTGAGTGAGTTGATTTCAATAAGGATATAATAGATCAGATTTTGAGCAAGCCAATATTTAATATAATACAACAATTGGTAAAATTGCCAACAAAAAAATAATACATAACTATCCAATTTATTAAAGAATAATTCATTATAATGTAAACAGTTAGCTAAAGAACAAACTTATTTAAGGCTCTATTTTATGTGGAATTTTTTCAAATAAAGCCTATGAAATTTGCTTACTTGCATTTTGGGCATAAAATATTAAAAGGTCTCTTTTGTCGTATGTCATAATACGAAAGATACTGTTAATTAAATTGCATTGTCTGAACGAACACATGGACTTAAAATTTATAATAATAGGAATTGTTTCTGTGTTCTAACGATTAGAAGTGTCAGCATATAAAGTGCATAATTTGAATAAACTGCATGATGTGATGATAATTTTTAAATGCATTTAAAAAAAATGTTTTGTTTTTAATTTTATAAAGGAAAAAGGCACATAAGTGTTTATGTATCTTTTTTCGAGAGGAATTATCAGAGGAATAGCACGTCAATGAAATAATTTTTGAAAAAATTTAAAAACTATTAAAAGTTTTGGTTATTTTTTGAAGTATTATGACTTGTGTTACATTGTAGATAGCGGGACACCTGTAATCGAAAGTACTTAAAATTTATGTTTGCTAAAATAGTGTTGAAAAATTTTCTGGATTTTTTTCGTTAATTTTTATAATTTTTAATTTATAATTTATAATTTATTAAAACCCCAATTTTTAATATACCACAAGAAAAATATTGAGAAATATGTAGATGTATATTTAAAAATGATTTTTTTTTCAAATTTATTGCAAATCAAATAACACATACATACAGTGTTGGTCAGAATAAAAGCAAACAAAATCATTACTGGACTTTTTTTTATTTTTAAGCATGTTATTGTTGTTTTTCCAAAATCTTCTTTACCATTTTTTACTCTTTATAACATTACAAATAAAAAGACAAAACTAAAATTGTAAATTAAAAGAACTGTTATAGTTTTTTTTTTTTGCAAAAAAAAAACTGAAAATGGCGCTATTTCAGTTGGACAAAACAAAAGCAACTTTAAGCAAGAACAAATTGCAGTGTCTCTACTTTCAAGTTTAACGGCTTATTTTTACATTCTCTTTTAATTTAATTTAATTTAAGTTGACTGACAGCTAGTTGCGTTGTGAAATTTATCATATTTAAATCAAATCGTCATAGCTCGTGGTAAATACTCCGAAAACTTAAAAAATTAAATAATTAAGGTTTTTTTAATGGAAAGAGTCAAATAGAACTAGCTAAAAAGCATAATATTAATAAATAGATAATATCTCGGCTTATAAAAAAATATAAAACTACAAAATCTGTAAAAACATTGCATTTGGGAGGAGCACCATGGAAGACAGATGAAAGGACAGACCGTCACATTGTACAAATTGTGCAAAAATGTCCATTTAAATCATCAAAAACTATTTTAAATGAGTTAAATTTAAATACAGATTCAAGGACTGTTCGTCGCCGAACATTAGAAGCAGGCCAGCAAAAAAACACTGCTCAGTAAGAAAATTTTGGCAAAAATGTAAAACTTATTTATTTCAATTCTATTTTGCTAAAATGCTTAGCATATCAATATTTGTAGGCTTCATTTTGCACAAAAATATCGAAACCGGATGCCTGAAAAATGGAAAGCTGTTTTATTTAGCGACGAGTTTAAATTTAATTTATTTAACTCTGACGGAATGTGCACTGTTCGGCCCATGTAAGGACATCATTTAAACCCAAGCTACTGCAAGCCAACTGTGAAGCATGGCGGCGGATTAATTATGATTTGAGCATGCTTGCTTGGCGTTGGCATTGGACCATTCCACGAAATCGACGGATTAATGGACAGCTTTAAACATAGAGACATTCTTGCTAATGTTATGATGCCACACTCTAAGTGAGAGATGCCGCTTCGTTGAATATTTCAACACGACAACGACCCGAAACATACTTCGCAGCTGGTAAAAGAGTGGCTCGCTTAAAATGTGGTTCAAACACTTGATTGGCCGGCCCAATCACCTGATTTGAACCCTATTAAGAACTTATTTGGCATTTTAAACCGGCAAATAACTGGACGGGCTTTCCACTGAGTGGAAAAGCTTTCCAGTCAATATTATCAAGCACCTTATTGAATCCACGTCACGTAGATGCCGTTTTAAAAAAGAACAGATTCTTTTGTTTTGTCCAATTGAATTAGTGCCATTTTGAGTTTTTTGCAAAAATAAATATAACGGTTCCCTTATAGTGCGTTTACACTTGAAGAAAATCTAGTAGATTTTAATTGAAATCTATTTCAAAATCTATACCATTTAATCTATTTTTTTTTTTTTGACATTTTGTGAGAATTTGTTTCCACAACAATAAACAGCTGATAAAAATAAAACATATAAACTAGAAATACCAAAAATTAATAAAACAGTAGAATAATGGAAATATAGAAAATTCTAAAAAGGAACAGATTTTATAATTTTATAAAACTGAAATAGAAATTTTGCCAAAAAAAAACATCAGCATTTATTAAATGTACTGTTTGAACAACAAAAACAAATTCATTTTCCACAATTATTATTTAGCAGATTGGAATTGCCACATGTCAGTATAAAAAGTTATAACTTTTCAATTACTAAATATTTTTTATTAATAATTAATATTTTATTCCCTTTTCATTCAACTTGTTTGCTTTTGTTTTTAAATGTCAATTTTTCAGTCACTGCGTTGCAATTTTCTACTACTATATTAAAAAAAAAAACACAGTAGTATCATTTGGTAGTGCCCAAGTTTGACAAAATTTTGTGAGATTTTGCACAAATCTAATAACGAGCTAGATTTTGTTTTATATGGGAAATCTAGTAAAAATGAGCTAAATTTCGCTCGAAATCTCGTATATACTAGATTTTGCTTAGATGTAAACGCACTATTAGTTTACAATTTTAGTTTTATCTTTTTATTTGTAATGTTTTAAAGAGTAAGAAGTGATAAAGATTTTGGAAAAACAACAATAACATGCTTAAAAATACAAAAAACTTCAGTAGTGATTTTGGTTGCTTTTGTTCTGACCAACACAGTACATGATGTTTTATCAAAATCAGTGAAAAGCAACATATTTTTGGTTGATGTGTTTTTCTTAATATACACATACGATTTTATCATTAAATAAATGTATTTTTTACACAAATTTAATATAAAATTGTAATACATAAAAAATTTTTTTTTAATTAAAAAAATAATTGAGTTAGATATTAATCAGTCTCAAGATGAAATGTTTTTACTTTAAATAAAGCAAAAAGCATTGACACATTTGTTTCAAAACTTAAAGTATAATCTGCACGACAGGTTATACAGCTGTTACCGATTCAGTCACCAATCCTAATCAGTAACCAAATCAATAGATAGTTTGTTTGGTAAAAAGTTAAATTCATATACCTTTGCTGCAACCGAACTAACGATAAACAAAGCAAAGAGTTATAGTTTTTAAGCTTTTTCCAATATAACAAACTAAAATATAAAGCAACTTTGAAACAAACATGTTTGAATATAAGTACACATTGCATTCTACGTACAATTTTTAATTTGTTATTTTCGATTTTTACAATTATAAAAACAAAATATTTTATTTTCGATCTTTATCATTTTAATGATTGAGTGAGAAATTAATCAGGCTCAAGATCAAATGTTTTTACTTTAAATAAAACAAAAAACCTTGACACAATGGATATACATGCATATATTCTGCATTTGTTTGGTTTCAGCAAAGGTATATGAATTTAATCAAACAATCTGCTACTTTTGGTTGCTTGTAATGATTAATTTCTATCAATCCAAAATAAGATTTTTTATTTTTATATTTGTAAAAAAAAAGAAAATAACAAATTAGATTCAAAAACCTTTATTTAAACATTTTTGTATACCCTCCACACCACAGGGCAGAGGGTATATGTATATCAGTTGTTTATTCCGTTTGTAAAGGATCGAAAAATGCTTTATAACACTCGAGTCGATATATCGATGTCAGTCTGTCCTTCCGTCCAACTTTCCGCCAGTCTGTTGAAATCACGCTCATTCACAATACAAACCATTTATCTGGGTAAACTTAGGATAATATATTTTGTCGTTATTTCGGGCAGGTTGGTCTTTAATATGGGATAAATCGGGCGTCATTGCGCCCAGATATGGTTTAAAATATAGTGACACCTCTAAAAAAAATTAAAAATTTTGTGTATTTGTTTTAATAGCTTAGTATTAGATTCTTTACTTTTACAAATATTTTGTTTACATCTATAATATTCATAGGTAGGGCAATTTCTGGTGACCGATGTTTTGTTCTACCGTTTTACCCCGATTTTGACACAAAATTTATCATTTGAAAGGTATTTCTTTTTAACTGTTCAACAGACATACAAATTTTTAAATTTTTGCTTTTATTTTGAGTAAATTGCATTTAAAGTTGCCACTAACACATACATAAAATTATACATATGCTATGTGTGTGTTTATTTAACTTGTTAAGGTGTATGCTAATTAGTTTGTTTTCTTCATTCATTCATTCATTAATTACCAAAAAATGTTGGTTTGTGAATTGGCTAAGTTGAAAAAGTTTCCTAGAACTTGCACCCGAATTTTGAGCGCTGGAATCCACTAGTATGTTATAAATGGGACAATAAGTCCAGATATTAATGAAAACGTAAAACCCAGTGGGAGGGTATCAAAGATTCGACATAGCCGAATTCAAAACTCTTATTTGTTTATTATGGAACTTTTTATAAAGAATAAAATTTAATAAGTATATTTTATTTTTATACCCTCTACACCACTGTGCAGAGGGTATATGTATATCAGTTTGTCATTTCATTTATAACGTACAAATCTGTGGTTTTCTAGAATAACCACGTATGTCATAAAATCAAAATGTTCAGGGGAGCCAAAAAACGTTTTATTGAAATTATGGGCTCGATATAAAGTTTTTAAAGCTTTTTATTTAACAGTCCTGTAGATATGGGCAATAAATACTTTATATAAAATTTTGAGTCAAAAATCTTCAGAGGAATAGATCCTAGAGAAGGACGAAAAAACAATATGTAAAGTACACTTAAAGTGTGTGCAGATAAAACAACTTATGTCTACAAATGTCGTTTTCTTTGAAAAAGAAAACTACCAGTGCAACTACGCATTTAAACATAAGTTGTTGTTGCTTGAAAAATTGATTTTTCTTTTCGTCAACAGAGAGTTAACGGGACTTAGGGTGAGAATATAACGACGTATCAAGAATAGTAGTGACAACAAATAACAGAAATAAACACAAAAAAAAATAATCCAAAATTATTTAGCATTTTTTTTTCGTTTTTTTCGTCGTTTTCTGAGAAAATAATTTGTCAGCGATCAATGTAGGTTGACATATGTCGTTAGTGCTGCAAATTAATTTATTAAACATTTAAGTTACGTCGTTATTTAAAGAAAAAACTCGGAAATGATCAATATTTTTTTTTAAAAAATTTAACACATGTAAAGAGCGTTAAAAATTAATATATTTGGCATCGTTAACTCAAAACTGACAAAAATGGACATACGCGGTTATTCCAGAAAACCACAGATATATATAAAGTATAAATATTCACGATGCTTATAATATGTTCATCTGTCCGTCCGTCCGTTCGTCTGTCCGTCTGCTCTCTGCCTGTCACGAAATAACCCATTTACTTGGGTAAACTTAGGATAATATGGTTTGCCATTACTTCGAGCAGGTTGGTATTTAAAATCGGGTTAATCGGCCATCATTATTTCAAGATATGACCTAAAATATATAGACACATCTAAAAAATGTTAACAATTTACTAACGCACTGTTGTTGTAATAATTTACTATTAGGTTTATCAAGTTGTTTAATTTTTTAAATATTTTAAATTTGTTATTAACAGTGCAAGAAGTCTAGTATAAATCTAAACGTAAAACCCAGATGGAGGGTATCAAAGATTCGGCGGAGCCGAATTTAAGGCTCTAACTTCTTTTTTTTATAAATTTAATCCTAATGAAACTTTATTGATTTTACGGAAATTTGTTATAAAAAATAAATACAATACAATTTGATATGGATTTTTTTGGGTTTTTTTTGTATTTATAGTTCGAGACCCAACGGCTAATTATAAATCTTTAATATTTAACTTATTTTTTACTCACCTTCGATGGTCGATCAATTTGTCCTAAGAAAAATGTCAACAGTGATATTATGATAAAGTTAACACCTCCAGCAAAATCCGTTAACTTATCCATTTGCAGTATTGAGTTGATGAGAAAAAAGAAAATCTGCATACTAACCGTAACTATAGCACTTATGGCATAATGATCATAATCCAATATATTTATGGCCATAATTAAGTAATAGATTAGGCCGATGGTGATACTCGTAATAACAATAATAACCTGTAGTTTATATAGAGTCTAGGGAATATTTTTTTTTTAATTCAAATTATAGGCAGTCTTTAATTAAGGTTAATTATTTGTTGCTGCTGTTCTTGTAGTTGTTATCAATATCGTGTATAGTTACAAGTTGCAGTTAGAGAGCATCAACAATATTGGCATCAGACATGTGTTAAAATTGTATAAAAATTTAAATAAAATTGAGCATTTAATTGAACAGTAACTTCTGAGGATGACATTATATGGTATGATTTTGTTGTTTTGTTTTTTCCTTCTTCTTGTCGTTTGTATATTATTTTCTTCTTGTCTAACAGTTTATGAGAAAAGAAAAGAGAAGAAAAGAAAAGAAAAGTTAGAGAAATATGTATTTATAATAGTTTCAGTTATGTACAATATTTATTTTATTGTGTTGTTAGTTTTGGTTCCACTTAAGCCTTTGGCAATTATATAGTTTTCTTTTATTTTATTTTATTTTATTTTATTTTTTATTTATTATGCAAAATTCATAGATGTGAATTACCAAGTATAAACAACTTTTAAAATATTTTTATACATTTACTTAAAATATACATATGTTTAAAACTGGGTTGATTTATTTATTTAAAGAAAAAGTTTAACGCAACACGATTTTGCGAAAAATATTTTGATTTATTTAAATTGTGCATTTCATTTCAAGGTTGTCAATACAACTAAGAAAGACGTTATATGAAATCACCACAATTCTGAGTCAGAATTGTTAATACATATATTTAATGAACATAACAATCTTCAATGCAACGTAAACACAACACTGAACTGAATATAATAACATTACTTATTTATGTGCAAAGATGAAAACTATTTTTATTTTCGCTGAAAAGTTTTTATTGTTTGAAAAGAATTTGCTTTCGAATAAAATTTTTAAAAAATTTTAAATATCCAGTAAAATTATTTTCTTAATGGAATTAAACGATACTTGTGTTTGGCATTGGGAAATATAAATATGTGCGTATTCACGAACACAATTTTAATTTCTTAGTAGTTGCAGTCGGAAAATATTTTTGTCTCCTACACATAAAAGATATTTGTTGGCGTTAAATTGACTGAGATGAATAAATTGATTCACATATATCAATATTTTATATAAATGAGACAATAATATTACACAGTAGTCATTTTATTTGTGATTTATTATTTTATTAAAGTTTTGTGTTTGACATTTAAAAAAATTTTCAAAACTTGGGCTAAGAACGCGCTTGGATCTATCTACACACACTATCAAAATATCAATATCAAAATAGATGTACTTTTGGCTTTACTGTGCCACATTTTTTTAATATTATTTTTTTTTAATCGTACAGTCAGCTGTTTGATTCACACGATAATTTGCAAAATTCATGAACAGTAACTTTGCTTTGTTAAATATGGACGTCATATTTAGAATATTAAAGTAAGCGAAATGTTGTGTAACCAAAACTCAATAAATCACGTTAACAGAATCTTAAAACTTACAAACAAAAAGTTCATCGTATAATTTTAACTTTTATTCTTACAATTACTTAGTTTTATGAATTTAAAACTTTTTGTAAATAAAAGTATACATGCTTTTTAAACTTCTATTGATAAATTCTTAGAATACGAATACAATTGAAGTTTTTGCTTCCAATATTATTTTCTAAGCAATAGTATGAATTTAAGAAAACTATAACATCCTGAGGCATGAAGTAATGAAATGAAAAAAGAAATGAATTTAAAGTTCCCAAACGAATTCGATATATATGCTGTTCTAAAAAATATTTATATGTAAAAACTAAAGATATATCTATCCTGGATATTTTTTATAATTTTAACAAGAAAGTGTTTGATTATTCATTAATTCAATTTTAATGTATTTTTTAATCTATCTTGGTACTTTCATATATACAATCCTTGGTGCATTAGGTATGGTATAGAGCACTAGTTTTCGATTTTGAAACGCTAGACCCTCTAATTTTGTGAGGTTAGGAAAGAAATGCATCTCAACGACTTTGCCGAAAGAGGCGTAAAACTAATTGAGGACTATAGCTGAAAATCTATCCCATGATAAAAAAAAATTTATTTGATATATAAAAACATGTATTTTTCGTGTAATAAAAGTTACAATTACATAACAAATTGAAAACTTTTCGATTTCATAAACCAATTAATATTTTGCATGGGAGCTCTCTTAAGGAAATAGTGGGTAGGTAGGTTAAAAAAAATCATGTTTGTCCCATCACAGGGGAGATGTGTAAACATCTAGTAATTAAAGATTTTTTTATGGCACTTTTTTAAAATCAAGCAGAAAGCGCCATCTATATATCACTTATAGCAAACAACTGCAGGGGCTCTGCTAATATAAAAATATTTAAATAAATTAAATTAAATAAGTGAACAGGCTCGAGGTCTGTGTTTATAATACTTTATTTTATTTTATTTTCAATATTTCGCCTACTTTATTTTCAATATCACTTATTTAATTTATTTAAAAATTAAAAGGTCAAAATAAAAACATATTGAGATAAAAATATCTATTATTATTTATGATTCCAACTGGTAAATTTTTAATTTTTCATTCTTCGTTTTTCATTTTTCATTTTGCATTTTTTATTTTTCATTTTTCATTTTTTATTTTTCGTTTTTCATTTTTTATTTTTTATATTTTATTTTTTATTTTTTATTTTTCGTTTCTCAATTTTTTTAATTTTAATTTTTAATGTTTAATTTTTCGTTTTTCATTTTTAATTTTTCATTTTTCTTAATTTTTTTTTTCATTTATTTTTAATTTTTATTTTTTTTTAATTTTTTATTTTTCGTTTATCATTTTTCATTTTTTATTTTTCATTTTTTATTTTTCATTTTTCATTTTTTATTTTTCATTTTTCATTTTATATTTTTCATTTTTCGTTTTTCATTTTTAATTTTTACTTTTTTATTTTTCATAATTCCATTTTTTATTTTTTATTTTTTCTTTTTCAATTTTCAACAGCGACAAAAAGGTCATTACATATCATAATTTTTTCACCAATACAATCATAAGTCACACCGATTTTGTCTTACGTCTTACATCTTACGCTGTGTTTGTGATTGTATTGTGAAATAGATTCTTACCCCAGCCCCCCCCCCCCTCGCGCGGATAGATGCTTACACATCAAAATGTTGAGGAAGAAAAAAATGTTGGGTCGGTCATACATTTGAAACATCATTGTATGGCATTGTAAGTGCTGTAGGGGCCAAATTTAAAAATTTCATAAAATCACGATATTTGTATGAGAACCCTCTTAAGGGGTGGAGATATCGGGCAGGTATGTTTTGAGAAAATATTGGGGACAAAAAACTTATGGAGATCGGTAACACAGTTTACTCCCCTTGAGAGACCCCTAGGCAGTTATGTGACTTTTCTTCTATATATTTCTGGTCTATGGTGAAAATCTGATGGAATTCGTTCATATTTTTGACCCATCTAGGAACATCTTGGGAGCTGTGGGCCAGTTTTTTCAATTTCATAATATTTTAAACTTTGTATGGGAGCCCCTTTAAGGAATGGATTTAGGGGGACTCTGTTGCAGTTATGGAATTTTTTTTGTATTCTTTCCTTTTGCCCTCATTTTGAGCTTGAGCCACTTGTGTCCGTCAGACAGACGGACGGACGGACATCGCAATATCGACTCCAGTGGTTATAAGAATCAAGAATATATATACTTTATGGGGTCGCAAATACATTTTTCGATGCGTTACATACGAAATGACAAACCTGCATATTGGTTGGATTGTATAAAAATTAGAACTAAACCAATAATTTACGGAGTAAAAATACAAATGTATTTTAACCGTACGATTCATAACCAGCAAAACTCCTTTAATTTCATAACCAGGTACCCGGGTACCCGAAGTAGGTTGTTTTGCGTTTATTGAAATAAAATAATATTTTCCTGTAAATATTTTTGTTGTTGATTATATTTTGCGTTCTCAACTGTACAAATTATAAATTTTTATAACCAAACAAAAGGTGGGGTGGACGTAATGGACCAAACGCTCCAAGAATACACGACCCAGCGACAAACAAGAAGATCGCCGATGGCATTTTTCTATAACATCATTGATGTGAGCGCATTTGCATCACACATCATATATTATGGAAATAATCCAACTGCATGATACACCACAACGCGCAGGAAGAATTTCCTGCGTCAACTGGCAGAAAACCTGTGCATTCCTGTTATAGAAAATAGAATTTCAAATGTGCAAAGCGTGCGCCAATTTTCAACAAAAAATGCAATTGAAAGCATCATCGGAAGGCCGTTGGAGAGTGTGCTTTGTGCTGCAGGTCCGTCAACATCTCCGTCAGCACGACAAAGGGGCAAAAAAGTACATACGGGCGTGTGCTACATGTGCAACCTTCTTCCAAATAAGCGCAGAAGAAAAACTAGAAAAAATTGCAGCATATGTAGCACGCCGATATGCGATGAGCACGCCATAACAATTACTAAATGCTACAATTGCCACAATAACAACGATAGTGATTCGGATGAATTATAATATAATATATATACAATATGATAAAATAAATAAAAAAGACATTTATTTCCAATAAAAAACAACACAAAAAAACGTTTTTTTCATTTACATGTCAGGCATTTACATAGGAATTGCATTAGGCTACCCGGGGAGCCGGTTGTGTGTTTATGGGGGTAAAACATTTAAAATCATTTTTTAAAGAAAATATTGAAAATATTTTGAATTTTTTCGTATTTAAATCTTAGTTTAGCCAAAATCTCTCATGATTCGGAGTTTTATGTCCATATCGCAAAAATTATAGGCACAGCAGCACTTTAAAGTCAAAAAAGGTACACGGGTACCCGGTTATGAATCGTAGGGTTAAAATTAATGATAGATTACTTTTTCTTGTAAGTTTGATATATTTATTATTTTTGTTACATGCTTTTTTTTGTTTGAATCGGAATCTTGTATATCCCGGTTCACGATGTGAAATTTTTCTTTCTGAAACTGTTTTTACTTCTCTTTTAAACTTTCATCCATGGCTATGCACTGAAATTTTTGTAACGAAATTCAGGAAGAAAAACTTTTTATTTATTTTTTAATTTAAATTGCTTTTTGTTGGATATTATGGCAGTTTAATTCGATCTCATAAGGGTTATTTGTATGGGGACTAGGTCTGAACATGAACCGATTTTCCCCAATTTCAATAGCGTTCATCCTATGGCCGATAGAGGCTTATATACTAAATTTCATCAAAACATATTCATATTTGTGGCCTGTAGTTCGATTACAAGGTTTGCATGGACACACAGACAAACGGACGGACGGACGGACAGACGTACATCTCTAAATCGAGGCAGAAAATGATACTGAGTTTATCGGTATAATAAAAGATGAGTCTAGGTCAAATATTTTTGGTAGTTAAAAACATCAGCATAAAGTCATAAAGTCATTATACCCTGACCACATAATGGTATCTATAATATTAATAAGCTAGGCGATTTCTTGTGACCGATGTTTTGTTCTACCGTTTTATCCCGATTTTGATAAATCGTATATTTTTTGAAAGGTATTTGTTTTTGGCTGCTCACCAGACTTACAGATTTTTAAATTTTAGCCTTTGTTTTGAGTAAATTGCAATTAAAATTGCTACTAACACATACATAAAATTATACAATGCTATGTGTGTGTTTATTAAATTTATTAATGTATTTGTTTTCTTCATTCATAATAATAATAAACCAAAAAAATTTTGGTTTGTAAATTAGATAAGTTGAAAAATAAAGTTGCCTAGAAATTGCATTCGGATTTCGAGTAAAAAATCAAGAGAATTTAAGAGTATAACCTTGAGCTCTAAAACTTTCAGCATTTACCTAATGTGGTTGAAAATACATTTTGTTAAAATTTTTACCACGGTTTGCTCATTAGTTTTCGCGGTTAACTGGTAAGCTAATTTTGTAATTAAATTTTCACCAACTTCCCGACTAGGTAGAGCTCTAAAACTTTTAGCATTTGTCTCAAGTGGATGACAACACATTATTTCTTCAACATGATCTGATCATTTTCCTGAAATCGAGTAAAAGCGTGTCTTAAAATTTTTTTCGAAAATGAATCGGATAAGAAAATCGAAACCTAAATGCACAAAACGCGTTGCACTAACAAAAAAAATACTGGATAACATTATTGAATCAACAATTCTCAATGTCAAATTCTAAGGAAAACATATGATATTGCCGATAATCACAATGATTCCAACAGGCTCTATAGTTGCATTTAAGGGCCTACAATTGCCAATTTGTCTGGCATATGCAATGTCAACCAACAAATCTCAATGCCAGACAATGCATGTCTGCGGCTTGGATTTGGAAAATTCATGCTTCGATCGCTGGTCAATTATATGTAGCCTGCTCCAGAGTAAGTAAGCCAAATAATTTGTTTGTATACCCCGAAAATGGAGTAACAAACAAGTAGGAAAATTATAGTCGGTCTAGACCGACCATATGATACCCTATACCATGCGTCTAGATACCCTATCTCATTACCCCAACTAATTGGACATAGAAATTAAGCATAAGCCAAATTTGAGTGGGACTTTTATTAATTTTTTTGGCTGCAGATATGAAAAAGTTTATATCGGATGCTATACCTATATGTGGACTAGGCCCAAAAATGGACCGATTTTGACTATGTTTGGTAACGTCTCTTGTATTTTGCAAAAATATATACGAACAAAATTTGAGAAGAATCAGTGCAATATTTTTTTTGTTTTTTGATAGATTTAAGTTAAAAACGGGAAGCAGCTCTATATGGGGCCTATGACTAAGAGTTGTCCCATAGGGATCATTTTTGGCCTACTGATTAATGGATGTAATAAACACACACAAACCCAATTTGACTAAGATTTATATGATAATTTGGATCCTATGGCAATTTATTTTGATTTCATTCGATTCTCACGAATTTCAATAGCGTTTATCCTATGGCCGACAAAAGCTTATATACCAAATTTCATCAAAATATATTCATATTTGCGACCTGCAGTTTGATTACAAGCTTTAATGGACACACAGACGGACGGACGGACATCGTTAAATCGAATCAGATAGTGATTCTGATTCGATCGGTATAATAAAAGATGGGTCTAGGTCAAATATTTTTGGTAGTTATAAACAGCAGCACAAAGTCATTATACCCAAACCACATAGTGGTATAGGGTATAAAAATAGTGTACACACGTTGGCTCTACAATAAATTATTATTTAATAATAAGATTAGACGAAAATAGTTTTATGTGAAACAAAATTAAATTTATTAAATCGAAAATATAATCAGCATTGAAAATTACATATTAAAATCTAGGCAAATCTAGGCATAAAATAATTATTTCAGGCAAAACAACGTTTGCCGAGCTAGTTAATATAATAAAATTGTTGTCACAATATTGTTCCTTGTGTTATCTATTTAAATGTTAAGGGTATAAATATTTTATATAGTTTCATAAATTGGACAGCATACAACTATTACAGAATTAACTTTGAAAAAAATATCGAAATGAACAAAATTAAATTTAAAACTAGCAAAAATGCAGTTAAATATTAAAAGCTTTAAAAAAAATCTTCATTAAAAAAGTCAGTTTCAGACAATTCCTTTTTTCCCTTATACAAATGTTTGTAGAAAATACGATAAAAGATATGTTTCAGCAGGTGTATGTTTGTTTGCTCTGTTGTTATGACGTTGATCCATGCAGACGGTTTATATTTTTCTATTTGACTAGCTTTTCTGTTATACGAGTAGTAAAACTAATACACGAATTGTGAGTGCTACTTAACGGCACAAGCTCATACACAAATAAATGCGGCAAAAATAAAAAAAACATCAAAGTTGAAAAACGATGATAGTAAAAATAAAAAAAAAATGTTTTTATTCAAACAAAAGATTTTGTGTAATAATTTTACCCAGACATTAAACTTAAAATACTTGAAACAATGTGCTTAACAAAAAAAAAAAACAAATAAATTTAATACTGTGAATGGTGATTTTTTTGAATGTTTAATGTTTAAAGTTTTAAATGGTAGTATTGTTAAAATCGGCTATCTAATCACTCAATATTCAATTTGGAAATCTGTAACTGTTAAATAACGGCATACAAGTGTTTATTTCTGTATAGGTCAATTGACTTGAATATTCTTTTAGTTATATTTGAACCATGGTTTTTTCAGGGTTATCCTGTATAAGTTTTTTTTATTTAAACTATCAAAAAAGGTTGTTACACAAACATATATGATTCAGACCCATCTTTTATTGTACTGATCGACTCTGATTTTTTTTTTTTTTTGAGTCGAATTAGCGATGTCCGTTCGTACGTCTGACCGTCAGTGTGTAAACCTTGTAATAGGTCGCAAAAATAATTACTTTACCAAATATGGTTCGGATAGCTCCATTTTTTGACCTAGTCCCCATATAAATATAGCATGAACCTTTTCATATTCGTAGGCAAAAAAAAATTAATAACAATGCCACTCAAATTTGGTTTATATTTATTTACTATATCCAATTAGTTGGACCTAAAACCCTTACTTTTAACGCATGGTATAGGATGTCATATAAACGGTCTAGACCGATCCACTGTGGGCCATATTTTGAAAAGGCGGCCAAAAATCATTTTTTTTTTTTGGTTACCGATTTTAAAGTTATGTTATTAATTTGAAAGTAAATACCAGTGAACTTCGGGAGCCAAAAAATTGCGACGGTATTTCAACTATATCACAGCGAACAGGGTCTTCGAAAATGGACTTTCTCAGTATTTTGCTAAAATTAAAAATTTTTTTGTAAATTTTAATTTTTAAATGGCTGTAACTTTTTTGTTTCAAAAGATTTTAAAGTGAAATAAATTTAGTATAATTTTGTAACTTCCAAGGTATCAACGTTAGAATTATAAAGTCAATGAGTCGTTTAGAAATTTAAAAAGAAAATTTAAAAAGGTCCAAATTTCCCGAAAATCTCCTACTCCTGCCCATCAAAAGCCATAAAAAAAAAATCTTGCACTCTTCTGTAGCTCAAACCCTCCTCTAACCTCCTCTACACTCCCATACCCCATTGTATACCCGCCAGTTTCCGACCGTGTGCACCAGAACAATTTTTCTGACCCAAGGTCAGATATTTTGTGCAAAATTTATGAATACAAAAGTTTTCCACTATGTGGTTAGGGTATAATGAGTTTACCCTGATGTTTGTAACAACCAAAAATATTTGACCTATACCCATCTTTTATTATAGGATCGACTCCAAATCACTTTCTGAGTCGATATCCGTCCATCCGTCTGTGTGTTATGAATACAAAAGTTGGTGTACCGGTGTATTTTTTTGCTTGAGTTATTTGTTTTTTATACTGACAGAATAAGGAAACGGTAGAGTTGGCACGACTTGTTCTATACTTATAAAAAAGGGCTGAGACATAATGTGCTTAATTGTTAAATTATATTAATGGGTCAAATCTTTTTTATTCTGACAGGTACATTTACATAGGTATTTTTCAAATACATTAATAGTCGGAACTTGAGTTATATAGTTTAGATATGAGTGAAAAAATAGGAAAAAAATTTAAATACCAGGTAAATCGTAAAATCAAACAGAAAGCGTATCACTTTTAGCAATCAACTGCAGGGGCTCCGTTAATATAAAAATATTTATTATTATTTATTATTTTAACCGGTTAATTTTTAATTTTTCGTTTTTTATTTTTTGTTTTTAATTTTTCGTTTTTAATTTTTCATTTTTCATTTTTTTTTTTAATTTTTCATTTTTTATTTTTAATTTTTAATTTTTAACTATTTATTTTTCATTTTTTATTGCTCATTTTTCATTTTTTTTCTTCATTTTTCATTTTCCAATTTTTATTTTTCTTTTTTCATTTTTTATTTTTCATTTTTTATTTTTCAATTTTCATTTTTTATTTTTCATTTTTCATTTTTTATAATTAATTTTTTATTTTTCATTATTCATTTTTAATTTTAGTTTTTCATTTTTCATTTCTTATTTTTCATGTTTCATTTTTTATTTTTCTTTTTTTATTTTTAATTTTTTAGTTTTAATTTTTTATTATTCATTTTTTATTTTTTAATTTTCATTTTTCTTTTTATTTTTAATTTTTCATTTTTTATTTTAATTTTTTATTTTTTAGTTTTCATTTTTTTATTTTTCATTTTTCGTTTTTCATTTTTTATTTTTAATTTTTCATTTTTCGTTTTTTATTTTTTATTTGTCATTTTTCATTTTTAATTTTTCATTTTTCATTTTTCGTTTTTTATTTTTCATTTTTAATTTTTTATTTTTCATTTTATTTTTTCATTTTTTATTTTCCATTTTTAATGTTTTATTTTTAATTTTTTTTTACATTTTTTATTTTTCATTTTTAATTTTCAAACAGGTTATCATATCATAATTTTTTCACCAATACAATCACATTTTGTCTTACCACTCACATCTTACGCTCACATGTTACGCTGTTTTTGAAATTTACCCCCCTGGGGTATAGATGTTTACACATCAAAATTACAACTTTTGCATCAAATTTGAAAAAACGGTACATTGATCGCTCTCATAGCAAGGCAAAGGTGTACAAACGTCACCAAGACTGGTTATTAAAGGAACTTATTTTTGAGAGTTCATCTACAACTGCTAACGAAAGTGGCAACGAAGGCGCAAGCTGGAGAATATCAATGAAGAAATTTCTCAAAGAATTATTAAGGATTCATTTTTGCACCAAATTCAAACAACACAAAATAAGAAAAATAAAATTGAAATAATTGAAAAATAGTAGAAGCGAGCCCAAGGCGCGCAAAGAGGACTTTAAAAAGCATTATATTTTAACTCGGGCTCTTTTCAAAAAAAGCCAACCTTTGGCCCTTGCGATCATTAGCACTAAAAAGTTTACGGGGGCAATAGTTTGACATTTTCTGACAAAATTTAACTTACAAAATTTTTAAAAAGTGTTAGTTGTAAAATTAACTGAAAAAATAAGACATTATACATATAAAAAAAAACCTTTTTTAACCTTTTACCATTTCACTTTTGTACTAAAATTCAACTAAAATGAAAATGTACTTTAAACCCTCAATAACTTTTTTATTATCGGTCGATATTTCCGTTTTATAGCAAAAATTAAAGGCTAAAGTCCCACCTACCAAACAAAAAAAAAACCCATATCAAAAATCAAATTCAATCAAAAGTTATGGATTTTTGACCGCCTCCTCGCGAAATTGTCCACTGTGCGATTGTAAGTTTCTTACTTGTTTATTTTTACTAGCAGATTCCAGCCCTCGAAATTCGAGCGCAAATTCTAGGAAATTTTATTTTTTCATTAAATAAAGACCCTAAAATTATGCTTATCAATTGTAGCGAATTCACAAATCAACACATAAAACAAACTGATTTTTATTACAAACACATTAACAAAAATAATAAACACACACATAGCATTGTATAATTTTATGTATGTGTTAGTAGCAACTTTAAGTGCAATTTACTCAAAATAAAGGAAAAAATTTAAAAATCTGTAAATCTGCAAATCGGCTAAAAAGAAATACCTTTCAAATGATATACGTTTGGTCAAAATCGGGAAAAACGGTAGAACAAAACATCAGTCACAAGAAATCGCCTAGCCTATTATTATTATAGATTTAATGATTAAAACCCAATTAGCGTATGAGTGTTTTTAACTGCATAATGAAAACACTCATACGCTATTTAATAGAAAAGTATAAAATTATTTTTTATGAATCTATTTTACAGGCACAAATATCCGGGATATAATAATGCTACACTCATAACAAGGGAACGAAACAGTTATACCTTTTTTCTTAAACGTTATTTTTTATGTAAATTTTTTCGAGCAGATGTAAAAATTATTTTAAGAATTTTTTTTCGAGCCGATTAAAAAATTTATTTTTTGATTTTAGTTTTTCCAGCATTTGATGTTTTCTAAAATACATTTGACACTTTCGTAAAACAATTGATAATTTCTGAAATATATATGATACTTTCTGAAAATCAACTGATGTTTTCTGATCACGCTTGATATTTTCTAAAAATCAATTTATTTTTTCTGAAAAACAGTTAATTATTTCTGAAAATAAATTGATGTTTTCTGAAAAACAATTGATGTTTTCTGAAAAACACAAGGATCAAAATGTATACTTGAATCAGTAATCCGTAATTTATTTCTATATGCTTTTTTTGTTTAAAAAAGAAATCAAAATAATTATAATAATAGGACCCTGCTCAAAATATATTGTCTAAATAAAAATTAATTGAAAAGATATATTAAAACAGAGAAACAACTAAAATTTCAGCTGAATTAAAAGCAGGTACGAAAAATAATTGTTATTTTTTTCTTTCGGAAGAAATTAGGGTTAGGGAATTATTAACCATTATCGTAAGTTATATAGTAAGTAATTAAAAGTAATTTTATTTTTTGGTTATCACTACTCGGATACGTATTGTATTTTTGATGTAATGGATGCATTTCTAAGTTATTTGAAGAATAAGGAATTTTATTATTTTTTGGTAAACGGGCAGTTTTGTAAGAAATGTTTATTAGTTTAAGAAATAAAATACCATTTAATTAAAAAGTTGATTAAAAATTTAACTTTAAGAAACGCTTTAGAAATGCATCCATTACATCTAAAATATGATATATATCCGGGTTCCGATAACCAAAAAGTAATATTAACCGATCACAGGGGAGATGTGTAAACATCTAGTAATTAAAGATTATTTATGACACTTTTTTTAAATCAAACAGAAAGCGTCATCTATATATCACTTATAGCGATCAACTGCAGGGGCTCTGCTAATATAAAAATATTTATTATTATTTATTATTTCAACTGGTTAATTTTTCATTTTTTATTTTTAATTTTTTCATTATTTTATTTTTTATTTTCCATTTTTCGTTTTTAATTTTTTATTTCTCATTTTTAATTTTTTATTTTTTATTTATAATATTTCATTTTTTATTTTTCATTTTTTATTTTAATTTTTTTTTTTCATTTTTCGTTTTTAATTTTTCACTTTTTGTTTTTTATTTTTAATATTTCATTTTTCATTTTTTATTTTTCCTTTTTATTTTTCATTATTCATTTATCATTTTTCATTCTTCAGTCTTTATTTTTCATTTCTCATTTTTTCTTGTTAATTTTTTATTTTTCATTTTTATACCCTATACCACTATGTGGTTTGGGTATAATGACTTTGTGCTGCTGTTTGTAACTACCAAAAATATTTGACATAGACCCATCTTTAATTATACCGATCGAATCAGAATCACTATCTGATTCGATTTAACGATGTGCGCCCTCCGTCCGTCCGTCCGTCTGTGTGTCCATGTAAAGCTTGTAAACAAACTGCAGGTCGCAACTATGAATACATTTTGATGAAATTTGGTATATAAGCTTTTATCGGCCATGGGATGAATTCTACTGAAATTGGTGAGAATCGGTCCATGTTCAGACCTAGCCCCCATACAAATGGCCCCTAAGAAATTGACTTAAATTGCCGTAAGATCCAAATTATCATATAAATCTTACTCAAATTGGGTTTGTATGTGTTTATTACATCCATTAATCAGTAGTCCAAAAATGATCCCTGTTGGACAACTCTTAGTCATAGGCCCCATATAGAGCTGCTTCCCGATCTTCACATAAATCTATCAAAAAACAAAAATATTGCACTGATTCTTCTCAAATTTTGTTTGTATGTATTTTTGCAAAATACAAAATACCTTACCAAACATGGTCAGGATCGGTCCATTTTTGGGCCTAGTCCCCATATAGATATAGCATCCGATATAAACTTTTTCATATCTGCAGCCAAAAAAATTAATAAAAATCCCACTCAAATTTGGTTTATGCTTATTTTTTTATATCCAGTTAGTTGGGCCTGAGAGATAGGGTCTCTAAACGCATGGTATAGGGTATCGTATAGTTGGTCTAGACCGACTATAATTTTCTTACTTGTTTATTTTTAATTTTTTATTTTTCACTTTTCGTTTTTCGTTTGTGATTTTTCATTTTTTATTTTTTATTTTTTTTATTTTTTTTTTCATTTTTTATTTTTATTTTTCGTTTTTCGTTTTTCATTTTTCAATTTTCATTTTTCATTTTTTATTTTTAATTTTTAATTTTTTATTTATTTTTTTTTTTTTTTTCATTATTTATTTTTCATTTTTTATTTCATTTTTCATTTTTTATTTTTAATTTTTCGTACTTTATTTTTCATTTTTTATTTGTCATTTTTCGCTTTTCAGCTTTTATTTTTAATTTTTTATTTCTTATTTTTCATTTTTTATTTTTCATTTTTAATTTTTCGTTTTTAATTTTTCATTTTTCATTTTTTATTTTTCATTTTTTATTTTTCATTTTTTATTTTTAATTTATATTTTTCATTTTTTATTTTTAATTTTTATATATTACAATAGCGGTTAATTATAACCTTTATTTAATAATAGTTAATAGTTAAATAAGACATTTTCGTCATTTCTCTTATAACAGCTACGTCGCTGATTAAAATTAATTTTCATTTATTTTTAAACAATAAGCTAACATAGCAGACAAATCGTTTTAATTTACGAAAAAAATAATCTTACCCATAAAAGCAAAGTTTTTATTAAAACTCTTTCTTTCCTTATGCATATGAGTTTTGAATATCTCCGTGTTAGAGTCTTTTTTCACAGCAAGTCTATCGACCAAGTTTTAGATCGATCGGATAAGGGAAAATGATGTTTAAATCACTCCGTGACTGTGTGTGACTATGCGTGACTGCGCGTGACTATGTCGAAGTTGATCTTTACAGTAAGTATATCGACCAAGTTTCAGATCTGTCGGATGAGGCTAAATGATATTTAGAATACTCCGTGACTGTGCGTGACCATGCGTGACTGTGAGCGACTAAGTCAAAGTTAATCTTTCTTTCACAGCAAGTGTATGGACCAAGTTTGAGATAGATCGGATGGGGGGAAATGACATTTAGATCACTCCGTGACTGTGCGTGACCACGCATGACTGTGCGGGACTACCCCAAAATTAATCTGTAGTCACGACAAGACTATGGGCCATCTTTCAGATCAATTGGATAAGGGAGAATGGGGTCCACCCATGGCAGACAGACAGACAGACACATAGAGAGTATGAGTTAAAAGAAAGAGTTAAAAAAAACAGTAACAGTCAAAGGATTTTGTCGTTATGTATGTCCGTCTTTCTTGTGATGGTTATAGGACGAACGATGCTAAAAATGTAAAAATCAATGCATGTTCAGAGCCAACCCCCATACAAATGTTCCATATGAAGCCGTCTAAAATTACCCTAAAAGCCACATTATAATATTAATCTTGACAAAATTATATTTATACATGTTTATTACACCGATTTTTATTAGTAGTCCCTACATAAAACTAAATTCCAATATTCACTTAAGTCTATCAGAAAAACATTGCACAGATTTTCACATTCATACTGATTCCATTCATAGTTGATTCCATTCAACTCCATTCTCGAAACTCGTGGTCTAGACCGACTAAAACTTTCTTACTTATTTTAAAAAATTTCTATGAAAATTATTAACTAAATTATACTAAATACTTGTTTTTAATTTACTGTTTCCTTAATTTTACAATTATAAACCAAAACATCTTCATCTCTTAATGTCTGATTTGAAAACTAATCAAGCTCAATATCAAATGTTTTTATTTTTATTAAAGCACAAAACTAATACAATTAAAGTAAAAACCAAGGTTAAGAAAATACACACTTGAAACACACAATGTTCTGTTCTAAAGCTGCCATCACATATTTTTATTTTCATATCAATTATGTGTGTTTCTAAATTTTGTACAGTGCCCAACACAATCATGACTGCGTTTCGTTTTAATATTTCGTTATCTACACGAACATTTTTCTTTAAGTTCGTTTTCTTGCACGTATTTTGCTAAAAAAAAACAGAACATGTTCTTCAACGCGTACATCTAAAAATTAAAACATTATCCACTAGCGATCGGAAAAATCTGAAACACCCCTATAATAACGGTAACAATTGTTTACACCAAATTTATTTAAAAAAATCTAAAATAACTCATTAGCAGTTATAAAAAAATAAAAAGATAATAAAAAAAAAATAAAAATAAAAAGATAGTAATAAAATAGTAATAAAACCAGTGATTGTATACGTTGTTTATGACTTAATTTCGTTTTTTTTTCGATCGCTTGTGGGTAATGTTTTAATTTTTAGATGTACGCGTTGAAGAACATATTCTGTTTTTTTTCAGTACACGTGCAAGAAAACGAACTTGTTGGTCTGAGCTATGTTTGTTTACATATATGTACGATTTTTTATTCAGTGTGTGTTTTTTTTTCTGAATTCTGGTAAAAACACATTTGATCTCCAGCCTGATTAATTTCACTGGTGAATTAACACTGTTTGAACGACAGTCCTTGAGTCCTTCACATATTCTTACAACTTGAGTTTGCTTTACTCCTTAAAACAAATTTTTGAAAAAAATATTATTTTTATTATCCTTATTATGATTAAGAATCAGTTGAAGTACAAGGCAGAAGGATTCTGTCGTATTATTAGAAATATTTTCTTTTTTTTACTCCCTTTATTTTAACTTTATTGTCTGCTTGTCTGCCGAAAAAACTTTGAATCGATTTTTAAGCCTTTTCCCGTGATCCAATCGAGATGAAATTTTGCAGGCAGACTCGTAGCGATGTCAAAATGATCTAACAAATTTTAGTTTTAAAATTTTAATTATAGTATAATTAGAATTTTTCGAAATTTTAAACGGTTTTTTATTTTCAGTCAATGGTAAACTTAATTTACAAAGAATGAAAGAGAGTATAATAAAAAGTTGGTTAGTTTATTTAAACTGTCGAAGACTTATTGACACACACTGGATTTGTTACGATTTTTAAAAAATATATTTTTTTCTTATCCACCACACCTCCTTTAATATTTATATACGAGCTTCAACTCGAACTTTGCCTATTTTTCATATCTGTCAAAGAAAAAACCTGTATTAACCTCTTGAAATTTCACATCTCTTGTTTTAACCAAAAATTAAGGGCTTAAATGCAAACATTATTGAAGGGTGTACGTCCGTACATATGTAAAATCAAACTGTGTCGGATGTAACATTCTGACTTGTTTGTTTACAGAACGATATACGGTGGGTTAACAAGGCAATCTTGTAGTACTTATACGTACTATTGTACCGTTACAAGTACTACGTGTACGAGTGTAGCACATAAATACGTACATAAATATTTAAATGAAATACTTGCATATACATAGACATGTAAGTATGTACGTTCATACACATTATGTGTGTATGTATTTATTTTTTTCTAATAAAAGTATGCATTAAAGCAATACAAACAAGTAAAAACTACAAAGATGACACAACAAAGTGCCCACTAAAAACCTGGTCGTGTTGTTGGTTGGTTGGTTGTGCAAACATACCGTACACACGGAAAATAATTGTTATATGTACGTATGTACTCGTATGTTTTACAAAACAGAACAGTAAATGAACGTTTACAACTGAACACCAGAAGATGGAAATATGTAGCATGCTGTTGTTTTTGCTTTTTTTCAGACATATGTTACATTTGTAGAATGTTGTATACTATACAATACTTTTGTTGGCCTGATAGTGTTGACGAAATTTTTATCTAAAGAATAGCATTTCTCTCTATGTGTCCAAGTATATTTTGTTTAGTCAAATAAAAACGCACTAAGCAGAATTCTTGTAAAAAAAAAGCAAGTCATAAGATGATGTTACTTTTAGAAAATTGTACATGACACCAAACTAACGAAGGAACACCGTCATACATACATACACATATATATGGACATGCATGCTTGCACTTGTGTACTTCGAATCATATATGTATGTTTATATGTGAGAATGTGTGTTCATGTACATACATACAAATAAGTTTAGTTTATTAGTTACACCATCATAACGTTTGTTTTGCTGCGTTGTGTTACGAGTATTTAATTTCAAGTGTGTATGAGTAAATACATACAGATGTATACGTTCAAATGTATATACGATTGTGTTTTTACACTTTTCAAGGTTCTATGTTATGTTTCTTTTATATTTTAGTTTGCTTTTTTTTCTATTATCTTCTTAATTGTAAGACCATCAAAAAGTATGCTATGATGTTTTTTTTTTTTATTCTGTAATAATATTTAAAACACTATTTGATTTATATTTAATTTTATTTTAATTTTACGCACTTTTCTCTTGTTTTAGATTTAACTGTTCTGACCACGAAATGTGTCGTTAATTCAATGTTAAATGATGCTCATTCTCGTTTCCCGCAATTTGCACTTTTTTTTTTACAAATATATAAAGAACATTTCAAACAAAAAAATCTGCTTTAAATGTTGCGAGTGAAGCTGCGAATACGTTTGTCTAAGGCATATGTCTGGAGCTAAACTGTTGGAAATGTTATATTGGTTGTCCAAAACAAGGTAAGAGAATGTGTAGTTTAAGAATAACAACAGGCACGTTTTGCTCAATAATGATTTTAAGAGTACGTAGAGAGTGGTACAAGCGCACATGTATTCTGGGTATTGTTAACCCTAAAGAAGGATTTTTATAATTAACTGAAAAATAAATCTCAGAAATATGTTCGTTCGTCAGAGATATTATGTACGATTTTAGTGGTTTTTGTCAACTATTTACTTTAACAACGCATTTAATTTTTTCAATTAATTTTATCCAATTTTAATGAATATTTTATTGAAATAACTAAACTAACAGAAGTTATTTTTTATATTATTTTAAGAAATTATACAAGTTTAATTATTTCCACATCTCTCTTATAATTTATATTTATATTTTTTTTTTTATTAAAAAAAAACTCAAGTTTTCTTTATTCGTTCCTATTTCAAAACTTTTACCTAAGATACAGAACTAAAATGGTTTCAGTCTTATTTAACAAATTGTAAACAATTAACAAATGTTAATAATGAAATATCCAATGCAATGAAAAATGATTTTGGGGTCCCACAAGGTTTAACTTTAGGTGCTCTTCTCTTTGTTATATATATAAATGATATGAAAAATACATTATAGTGTGTTAATATCTAAGCAAAATCTAGTATATACGAGATTTCGAGCACAATCTAGCTCATTTGTACTAGATTTCCCATACAAAACAAAATCTAGCTCGTTACTAGATTTTAGCAAAATTTCAAAAAAATCTTGTCAAACTTGGGCATTACCAATTGATACTACTGTGTATTTTTATTTTTGATATTGTATATATAAAGTAGAAAATTACAACGCAGTGACTGAAAAATTAACATTTAAAAACAAAAACAAAAGCAACAAGTTGAATAAAATAGAAATAAAATATTAATTATTAATAAAAATGACGATTCCATAATAAAAAAAATATTTAGTAATTGAAAAGTTATAATTTTTAAACTCTTTCTCTTAACTCATACTCTCTGTCTGTCTGTCTGTCTGTCATGGGTCAACCCCATTTCCCCTTATCCAATTCATCTGAAACTTGGCCCTTAGTCTTGTTGTGACTACAGATTAATTTTGGGGTAGTCACGCATAGTCACAGACACGGAGTGATCTAAATGTCATTTCCCCTCATCCGATCGATCTGAATCTTATTCCATACACTTGGAGAGATTTAAAAAAGATTTCCCCTCATAAAATTAATCTGAAACTTGTTTGATATACTTGCTGTAAAGAAAGATTAACTTCTACATAGTCACGCACAGTCACGCATAGTCACGCACAGTCACGGAGTGATTTAAACCCGATTTCCCCTTATCCGATCGATCTGAAACTTGCTGTGAAAAAAGATTAACTTTGACATATTCACGCACAGTCACGCACAGTTACGAAGAGATTAAAACCTCACTTCCCCTCATCCGATCGATCCGAAACTTTGTCTATAGACTTGTTGTGGCCAAAGATTAATTTTAAGATAGTCACACACAGTCACGCACAGTCACGGAGATATTCAAAACCATATGCATAAGGAAAGTTTTAATAAAAGCTTTGTTTTTATGGGTTAGATTATTTATACTTACTAGCAGACTCCAGTCCTCGAAATTCGAGTACAAATTCTAGGAAATTTTATTTTTTTCATTAAATAAAGACCCTAAGGGTATGCTAATCAATTATAGCCAATTCACAAATCAACACAAAAAACAAACTCATTTTTATTACAAACACATTAACAAATTTAATAAACACACACAGAGCATTGTTTAATTTTATGTATGTGTTAGTAGCAACTTTAAATGCAATTTACTCAAAATAAAGGAAAAAATTTAAAAATATGTAAATCTGCAAAACGGCTAAAAAGAAATACCTTCCAAATAACATACGTTTGGTCAAAATCAGGATAAAACGGTAGAACAAAACATCGGTCAGCCTATTAATATTGTATGAAAATAATTTGGACAAAAACAAGAAATTTTTAATGCATAAATTCAAATTATCAAATTATCAAATTATGATTATAGTAAATATTTTTTATTTAATAAATACAGAAAATTTTTAATATTTATTTTATGATATCTAATTAGGTTAATTTTAAAAACTATTTAATTTTAAAATTTAATTTTTAATTGGTTGAATTAATGTAATTTAAGTGATTGACTTATTATATCTATAATATTAATAGGTAAGGCGATTTCTTGTGACTGATGATTTGTTCTACAGGTTTCTCCCGATTTTGACTAAACGCATCTTATGTGAAAGGTATTTCTTTTTAGCTGTCCACCAGATTTACAGATTTTGAAATATTTACATTTTTTTTTTGCTGTAAAATGCATTTAAAGATGTTTCTAACACATATATAAAATTATACAGTGCTATGCATGTGTTTATTAAATTTGTTCATGTGTTTGCAAAAAAAAAATGAGTTTGTTTTCTTCATTCACGATAATAATTGTGTTGTATTGAAAAGTAATTTTGGACATAAACCTATAATTGGACATAAACCAATAACGACAATAATGCAATCGATATTTAAAATGTGTTGAATAACGTGTTGGCTGAAATAGATTAGCACACCTTTAGTGTCTTTATTAAATGAATAAATTAAAATTTCCTAGAATTTGTACTCAAATTTCTAGGGCTGGGATCTGCTTGTATATAGTAATGGTAAATTCATTTGCAAATAAAATCGGACTTGAAGTTTTCATTGATTATCTTCCATCAAATGAAACTTCGTCATTTACTTTTTATTTCTGTCATAGCTTCATTTATTGTGTTTGTTAAACAAATAAAAATTAAAATAAAATCCTTTAACTTACAACAAGAAAAATCAATATTTATAGAAGTTTGGATCTGCCATTTCCCTTACTCTTTACAGCGCAATTAAGACAAACAAATTATTGATCATAACGGTAATTGCATTATTTTTGTAATTTGAGATTAAGGTTTTTCCATTTTATTAAAAAAATAGTTTTAGTTAGATGTTGGAAAACTAATCATCGTATTAATAGTTTTTGTCGAAAATGGCCGGAAACAAATACAATTATGACTTAAACTCAAAAAAGTTTAAATGACTTTCGAAATGGACTTTCTCAAAATTATTTATCGTATAGTTAATAGCGGAAACATCCATACAGTTCATAAAGGAAGAAGACCACGTATAACAACTGAAAGAGAAGACAGAAAAATTAAAATAAAAAAATACGAAATATCCCAAAGCAGTTCCCACAGAAACTAAAATTGAAATTCTTTTAGATGTTATCGTTCCTCTATAAAATAAGGAGCCCGACAACAATATGTATGTTCCGTATGGACTCCAAAATGGCTGGACCGATCTTGATGAAATTTTCAGGGAATCTTCAGATAGCCTGGCCGGTGACACTGTGAAGCCTCATATTTGATTTTTGGTGTGGTGGGCGGAGTGCACTGTGCTGTATAGGATTTTGTGCTTTACTTTTGTCCGACACTGTGTGTTAAAATTTAAATGCAATCTAGTAAAAAAATAAAGGTTATGCAACAAAATACTGGCAATACATAAATATTTTTATACCCTATACCACTATGTGGCCAGGGTATAATGACTTTGGGCTGATGTTTGTAACTACCAAAAATATTTGACCTAAACCCATCTTTTATTATACCGATCGACTCAGAATCATCCATCCGTGCGTCCGTCTGTGTGTCCATGTGAAGCTTGTAATCAAACTACAGGTCGTAAATATGAATATATTTTAGTATATAAGCTTTTAGGATGAACGCTATTGAAATTGGTGAAAATCGGTGCATGTTCAGACATAGTCCCCATACAAATGACTCCTATGAGATCGACTTAAATTGCCATAATATTCAAATTATCTTATAGAACTCGGTCAAAGTAGGACTGTGTATGTTTATTACATCCATTTATCATTAGTCTAAAAATAAACCCTATAAGACATTTCTTAGTTATAGCCCCCATATGAAGCTAGTTCCCGATCTTCACCTAAATCTATGAAAAAACAAAAATATTGCACCGATTTTTATCAAACTTGGTATATGTTTTTGCAAAAATAAGTGACCTTACCAAATATGGTCAAGATCGGTACATTTTTCGACCTAGTCCCCATATAAATACAGCATCCGATATGAACTTTTTCATATCCGAAGGCAAAAAATTAATAACGATGCCACTCAAATTTGGTTTATGCTTATTTTCTATATAAAATTAGTTGGACATAAGAGATAGGGTCTCTAAACGCATAGTATAGGGTATCGTAAAGTCGGTCTAGACCGATTTCAATTTTCTTACCTGTTTTTCTTTTGAATTCATCAATAATTGCAAATGTTTTGTACACTGGATTTTTTTTGCTTAAACATTTTTTTTATTAATGTAAATTCAGTTCGAATCTAATTCTCTTTACGAACGGTCGTGTAAATAATTAAAGCGCTTAGAGTACAACTATTTAAAATTAACAACAAGTGTAAATTTTTGTTTTTGTAATTGCCTATTCTTGATCTCATTTGAACTCACGTGGTAGACAATCCAGCTTATAACAGGAATAAAAATTTAGCGATGGCCCGAGGGGCCAAATCTTCATCAAAAAGAAAGCTTGTGAACTAGAAGATGACAAAACTTCCTCCGGGTTTTGTTAACCCGAACATCGCGTCAACTTCCAGCAACAGATTTAGCCTGCTTGCTGGCCTCAATGATATGGACGTAACTCCTGCATCAAATATTAGTGATATTAAACAACGCAAACCTCCACCTATAGTTGAAGAAGCCAACGCCCCATTTGCAGAAATACGAAAACTACTAGGTAAAGATTGTATTTTTAAACGTACTTCAATTGGTACCAAAATTTTTGCTCCAACTAAAGAATTGGCTCCAAAGATAATAGGTTATACACAACCTTTCTACACGGTTTACCCCGCATAAACTCTGAGGACATCACCGAAGAGTTAAAAAACTACAACCTATCCCCTTCTTCGGTGGCTGAAATAGTCACCAAATTCAGTTCGCACAACAATGCTGTTTACAAAGTTCAATTTGTTCGTAAAAATTTTAGCGCTACTGCCTTAAAAAATGTAAGGACAATTTCAAATATCATAATTTCTTGGAAAAAATACAAATCTAGATCCATAAATAAACCAACTCAATGCTGGAACTGCTTAATGTATGGCCATGGCGGAGAACATTGTCATAGTAGTGCTGCGTGTATGATATGTGCAGAACAACATCATACAAGTGTGTGTCCGTTTAACACAAATGAAAAAAGACCAGCTGTTTTTACATGCTTTAATTGTAAACAAGTAAGAAAATTATAGTCGGTCTAGACCGACTATACGATACCCTATACCATGCGTTTAGAAACCCTATCTCTTAGGCCCAACTAACTGGACATTGAAAATAAGCAAAAACCAAATTTGAGTGGGATTTTTATTAATTTTTTTGGCTGCAGATATGAAAAAGTTCATATCGGATGCTATATCTATAAAGGGACTAGGTCCAAAAATGGACCGATCCTGATCATGTTTGGTAAAGTCTCTTGTATTTTGCAAAAATATGTACAAACAAAATTTGAGAAGAATCAGTGCAATATTTTTGTTTTTTAATAGATTTAAGTGAAGATCGGGAAGCAGCTCTATATGGGGTCAAAGGGATCATTTTTGGACTACTCATTAGTGGATGTAATGAACGCATACAAACCCAATTTGAGTAAGATCTATATGACAATTTGGATCTTATGGCAATTTATGTCGATTTCATATGGGTAATTTGTATGGGGGCTAGGTCTGAACATGGACCGATTCTCACCAATTTCAATAGCGTTCATCACATGGCCGATAAAAGCTTATATACCAAATTTCATCAAAATATATTCATATTTGCGACCTGCAGTTTGATTACAAGCTTTACATGGACACACAGACGGACGGACGGACGGACATTGTTAAATCAACTCAGAAAGTGATTCTGATTCGATCGGTATAATTAAAGATGGGTCTAGGTCAAATATTTTTGGTTGTTACAAACAGCAGCACAAAGTCATTATACCCAAACCACATAGTGGTATAGGGTATAAAAACATGGAAACGCAAACGACATCAACTGTCCGTTACGTTCTCTCTATTTGGAAACTAGAACAAGAGTAACTTCCAAAAATCATAACAACAGCAGGCAACAACAAAATATTTCATTTCAATGAAAGGTTGATTTCCCAAATTTAAGTAACAACAACACAAATTGCAATAATAACATCAATAATAACAGCATAGCTACATATGCTAACCAGCTGAAAACAAACGATTTATTTAGCATTGATGAGCTTTTTGATATTTTCACTACAGCTATGGATGATTTGCATAGGTGCACTTCAAAAGTACAACAAATCAAAGTTGTAATGTCAATGGTAAAATACGCCCATGGATTATACTAATAATTTAAACGAATTCAAAATGCTTCACTTGAATGCTAATGGCATTTCAAACTTTTCTAAATTAAAACAATTTGAAATACTAATTGAAAGAGAAAATATTAAAATGGCGTCTTTGAATGAAACATTTTTTTCAGAAAATCATAGACCCTTTTTTAAAAATTATTATTTATATAGAAGTGATAGAACAGATGCTAGAGGAGGAGGAGTAGCTCTGTTAATTCATAAATCTGTCGCTCATAAAAACCTCTTTATATCAAACACTTCATCAATCGAAAACATCTCAATTGAAGTTATTATAAATAATAGACCTATTGTTGTATCTTCGTTATATTCACCAAGATATACCCATAACTTCTGTGCTGATATCTTGAACCTAACACCTTCCACCAAAAAATATATAGTTTTTGGTGACCTAAATGCCAAACATTGTTCATGAAATTTTCGTTCAAATAATACTGCAGGAATCGCACTCAACAACCTACAGCAATCAAGCAATTTTTTTATTCACTATCCTAATAGTCCAACCCTATTCCCCCATCAACACAATCGCGAAGCATCCACAGTCGATATTATTTTAAGCAACTCCGCTTTAAATATATACGTAAAAACAATGGATTACGAAATACCATCAGACCATCGCCCCATTATATGTACACTTAAAAGGTCAATGGCCTTGCAGGTTGACCTCAATTATTATGATTATAGTGCAACCAACTGGACATTTATATGAATTTTTTAGACAATAAAATCACGTTATATTCCGATATATACAATACCAAGGCAGTTATTGACCAGGAAATCCAAAAATTTATAAATGTAGTTTTCGAAGCAAGGGATGTGTCTACACCTAAAATAACTCAACAAAACAATTACACATTACCAGAAAGTACTGTGAAATATATAAAACTAAGAAGAAGCTTTAAAAGAAAAAGCCAACGATCTTCAAATATAGCCGAGCAAACTTTTTATAATCAATGTACTAAGTTTCTAAGTAACATGATTGATAAAAGTATTAATTCGGAGCGCAATAAGAAATGGTCTCAATTATTATCCAATTTAAAACCAGGTGATAAATCATTTTGGAAAATAAGCAGGAACTTGCGAGGAAAAGGAAAAAATCAAATCGCTCACTTCAAAGTTGGAAATACAAAAATAGCATCTGATAGGGACAAGGCTGAAGTCCTGGCAAATACATTTGTCCAAGCAAATAACCTCACTTCGAACTATAACCACTCGGCAGATACACTAATAAATACAACAGTAAATAATTTTAAGAAGGAAAATCCCAGTTCTGAATCTGCAATTTATACATCTCTTGAAGAAGTAATGAATATTGTCTCATCAATAAAACCCTCAAAATCCCCTGGTTTTGACAATGTTCCCAACCTGCTCTTAAAGAAACTACCACTCAAAGCTCTAAAATTACTGGTTATAATATTTAACAGCTGCATCAAACTCAACTATTTCCCAAACCATTTCAAAAATGCTAAGGTTATAGCTATTAACAAACCTAGCAAGCCAAAAAATAACCCAAACAGCTACAGACCTATCAGTCTATTAAGTAACTTTGGTAAAATATTTGAGAAAATTCTACATTCTCGTCTTAGTGAATTTGTAACGACCAATTCTATTGTTGCTAAAGAACAATTTGGATTTAAAAAAGGACATAGCACTACTCACAAAATAAACAGAATTAAAAATCAAATAATCAGCAATAAAAACAATAAACGTTCAACGGGTCTAATATTGTTGGATATCGAAAAAGCGTTTGACACCGTTTGGCATAATGGCCTAGTATTTAAACTTCTCGATGCAAATATATCAAAATATTTATGCAAACTTATTTCAGATTTCATTCACGGCAGAAGCTTTAAAGTTGCGATTAATAATGAAACATCATCTCCAAAAACCATCACCACAGGGTTACCTCAAGGATCAGTCTTGTCGCCGTTGCTTTACTCGATATATACATCCGATTTCAAAGTTCCGAAGTATATGAAAGTTGCTTACTACGCAGATGATACTGCGTTAATTTCTTCAAACAAACTTACAAGTGCACTCCTGAAGAAAATGGAAAAGGGACTTGTAAGTTGCAGTAAATATTTTCACAAATGGAAAATCAAAATTAATCCAAACAAGACCCAAGCAATTATTTTTCCGTTCAACAAATCTCCCAAATAATACCATAAATGTACTTAATCATGTCAAATATCTCGGAGTTGTCTTGGACAGAAAGCTTACTTTTAAACAACATATTTTGCTACGTGTCAAAAAGCTATGATTTCATTTAAAGCATTATGGCCACTACTAAATAGAAGGTCATTTCTAAACCCCAAAAACAAAAATCTACTCTTCAAAAGTGTTATAAGGCCGATATTAACATACGCGTGTCCTATTTGGAGTGACACTGCAAATGCCACCTAAAACGCTTACAAATTATACAAAACAAATGTCTTAAAATGATAAATAAAAAGCCCTGGAGGTATCCTACAAATCTTCTTCATGAAGAAACAGGTTATGAAAAAATTATCGATTTCATAACAAGGATTAATAACAATTACTTTGCCAAAATTGAAAATTCCTCTTACCCACTGATAAGAGAATGTAGAGAAATAACGTAAAATTAAATAGAAATCACCAAATTGAAAATTATGTGCTTATACAGGTCTATTATTTCTAATAAACCTCCTATAAGCACATAAATATTTTCAGATAGAATTTGAATTTATTAAATCATATAAAGGTTTTTTTCCTCCCATTTTCCTTTAAAAATCATTAAAAAATAATATAAAAACTATTTAATATCGAGTTTGAAATTGTTCAGGCTCAAGATCAAATGTTTTTACTTTAAATAAAGTAAAAACATTAGCACATTTGTTTCAAAAATTGATCTATGTATATTCTGCATGACAGGTTATACAGCTGTTTCGGGAAGAGTCACCAACCCTCATCAGTAACCAAAAGCAAAAGATATTTAATATCTTTAGATCCTATGTATTATTTGTTGCAATATCTATATGTAAAGATAAGATCTCATATGTAAATATCAAAAAATTTGTTAAAATATGTAAATAAAGGAAGAATATTTAATTGAAAAAAAAAAAATTATTGTAAATTAATTATTTTTTTTCTGTTTTGTAACAACAAAATAAATAATATTTATACAGAGAGTTCTTTTATGGAGAATATTAATGATAAATTAAAATTTTATTTCAGTTGCACATGTATTGTATTTGTATTCTTGATTTTATACCTTCTATTTACGTGTGTAGAAAGAATTTGTTTTAGTGCAAGATTTTTTTTAATTATTCGGTGAATGATCTCAAAGTTAAGTCCTTGAAGGACGTAACTTTCTAATAAATCACTTAAATTTTTAACGTGTCAGTCAAATAGATTAAGATGTTATTAGTGTTTAAAAATGTGAGACCTGTGTTGAAAACTTGAGTTTAATCAAACTAAGTTTAATTGACATCGCCAACCTCACTCTTACAGTAATAAGATTTTACTTCTGACTTTTATTCTCAACAGTAGAGATAAATGGTTGTAAATGTATTGGACTATGGCTTCACTTGAATGTTTCTTATCATCTGGCTACTACGCCAAGCATATGTTTTTATTATTTGTGTAATGACATTTGGATTGTTTTTATTCTTGAAGCTTCATTTTAGTTAACATCACAAAAAATTACATTACACAAAAAATTACAACGTTAAAGGAGTAGAAAAAAGAAAAGGCTAGGAATTTGTATAATCCTATACCCTTTTTTTTGTTGAAAGTGGAGATACGTAAGTGGGTTTATTTTTGAATTTAAAATGACCCTTGCACTTCGACTAACACGATTGCCGGTTACAATATACCATGAAACACTATTCCAACCCAGCTGTTTAGGTAACGCACTAAGAAGGCACTACGTAACTTCAAGGCAAGTAACTGAATTTATAGATATAGATTTGTAAGGAAATATCGAATTCTTGGTAGCAAAATATTGATCATATGTTGTAGACATATAGTAAAAAATGCGTATTTGGCATAGATCTAAATAATTTATTGTAGAAATATACATAATTTCTGGATTTGAATATATTGGAATTTGTTACAAAATTTCAACCCGTAAAAGTTTAAAAAAACAACTTTGCAGAGGTTATAGATAAATATGAAATTTGTTCAATAAGAACTCGAAACAAAATTTCCTTTTTCAAATTCATATACAATCCTTTGGCTCCTTTATAGATAATTAAACACATTTCATTATTATCTGTATAGTGATCAGTCTACAAAAAATTCGCCGCCATCGTCAACAACTCCAATACCGCCTAAAAGTGCAGATTTTGCCCCTTCAACAGATGAAAAACTCCAACCTATAAGCAATCCCAAGACGACAGAATCTCCAGCAAAAAAATTATCTGAAAATATAACAAAATTGCAGGAACTGCAAGGGAAAAGAGATGAAGCCGTCTCAAAAGTGAAATTGACAACACAAAAAGTCCGCGATGATGTTCGTGGATATATGTTTACCCGCTTTTTTGATTATGTCAAAAACTACGATACAGTGTTGGAGAAAAACTTTCCTTCGGCCGTGAAAGTCTATCGTGTATTTTTTGATGGTGTTAAGGAATTCTTTTCGGATATGAAACGTTTCTTAAAAGTCTCTCGCATAGTTAACTCATCGTCCCAAGGTCTAAAGGCATTAAATAGACAAGAGTTAGAATTGTACATGCAAATGCCTAGAGATATGGTAAAGGTGGCACCGGCTTTAATTTTTTCTTCTCTGCCTATGGTGGGTTATGCGATATTCCCTTTGGTGTAAGTGTGCCTTTTGTTTAATATAGAGTTGTTTAATATATCCATTTTCTTGTCATTAGTGTTATGTATCCTCGTACTTTTTTGACTTCACATTTTTGGTCTCTGCCACAAAAGACAGAGTTTAAACAAATTTATTTTCTTGAAAGACTAACTTATAATAAGCCAGTGCTACGTAGCTTACAAGCTAAATTAATAACAACTAAATATCATCCGAAACACGATGAGTTTCGTCAAGTTTTGGGACAATTGGGCAGTGGCACTCATCCCTCCGTGGAGCAACTATTAGATATTAAAGATATTTTTGCTGATCCGCCATTTAGTCTAGTATCTTTACCCGGCAAACATATCGTAAGTTTATTATTACTTCAAAAATTTATAACTCGTAATTTGTGGTTTTGTTTCATTGCAGAAATTGCTTAACAAACTACATGGTATACCTAAGGGTTGGTTTAAACGTCATCGTCTATACGAACATTCTTTTCTAGTCCACTATATGGATCAGGCCATAGGTCGCGAGGGCGGTGTTCATAATATGCCTTTAGAATCTTTACGCAATGCTTGTTATATTCGCGGCCTGAATCCCATTAATTTAAGTAACAAAGAAATGATATCGTGGTTACGAGATTGGATTAAAATTTCCAATACTATAAAAGTAGAACATGTTACATTGTTTTTGCATTTGCCGATATTTTTGGCATATAATCATCCAAATAATTGGCAACTTCTTTATGACAAGGACACAAGAGAACAGCAACAAAAAGAAGAAACTACATCAACGGATTAAGTGAATATTAACATCACTGTTTTATTTCAAATGCCAAGCCAAATTAATTCAGAACAGATAATACAGTACGACAAGTCTGCGAAGAAAATATTACTCAAAATTTCCGCGTTTATTATGTGTTGCATTAATTACATCTCTTCAAAATTTATATGGTTGTTTATAAAAACAGCTGTAAAAAATTTTTTGTTTCAAAGTATTTTTTTATTAAAAATAGTATGAAATGCTAAAAAAAATTGGTTTAACCGTAGTCGCACTCCAATCAGTTTATAATTAAATTATACATTTTTTTTTGTAAGATTGTTTACTTTTTTTTAATTTTTATCCAAGTCCTAAAAAAAATAAAAGAGAATCGTTGAAAGTAATCATAAACAACGAGTTATTTTTAAATATGCAGAAATTAATGACGAGTGCAGGAAGCAAACGTTTGAAAGTATAGTTAAGTTATATTTATTCCGCCTTGTTTAATACAATAATAGCAACTAAAAGCAAAAAATAACAAGCTAGTAAATAACTTAAGACTATAAAGTAGTATCTTAATTATCACAAATTTGAAAACAGCATGCTTAATCGATGAAAATTTTCAATTTTGTATGAAAATGTAAATGTGAGTTAAATGCCCGGAGCTAACTTATCTTGATGGTGAATCTCTTAAAATAAACTTAAAACTAAGACTAAAAAGTAATTAAAACTATAAAATAACACAAGTCACAATATAATAGTAAAGCAAAATTTGAAGGATCTTGATAAATATATTTGACCAACTAAAATTTCTTTGTTAGAATAAAATGTTTCTCATAAAAATATTTTCATGATTTGATAATCTTGAAATGAATTTTCTTAAAATATCATCTATAATATAAGCCAACTGGAGTAATATTTGATTGGTTAAAGATTTTACCAATACAGCTTCTTATAATTTTCCATTCAAAAATTTCCATTTCCTTTATTACCGTAGGTGAAACATTCAACCAAATTGGAAAATCGTATACACTTGTTTTATAAAATGGGAGTTTGGTTTTCATTGGTAAACTCTTATTAAACAAAATTTTCGTAAACGTGTTCCTAAGCAATTTTTGAAAAACAATTCTGGACCTCCTTGGAATGCTAGGAAACTGGCTAGTGTCGAGAATAAAAAAAAAATATATAAAAAAAACTGGTTCTCTTGTAATCATGGTAAATACTCCATTTGTCGTGCCGAATATAATACTTTGAATAACACTGGTTTACAGTCAAAAAATACCAAGAACGCCACATGCCTATATAAGTTAATTGGGACCTCCTGAACACGAAAAACGCTGTAATTTTTTTTTCTAAGTACCGTTTTTTAGATAACGGTACTTTTGTGTTTTTCGGTGTATGGTCCCACTCAAACCTTTGTGGAGCCCAACCGAAAAGTTCGATCGAGATAAATGGCATATCGTTGGATATGCTGCAAATTTCTATCTGATAATAAATGGCTGAGTTATGGCACCTCAAAGTTAAAAATTTGCCTATTTTTTACGTTTTTTTCAAAATTTTTCATTTTTATTTCGTTTTTTCTACGTTATAGTGAAGATCTGGAATGTTTTATTTTTTTAAAAAATAGTTTATTTAATTACAAATAAAAATAAAGTTTTTATTAAAGATTTTGTGGAACGACAATATTTTCATTTTCATTGCTCACGCACTATATTCGGCGTTAATTCAAAAAATTTTAATTAAAATGACGAGCGACTTGAACTTTTGCGTTTCTTTTCGGATGGATCTTCGCGAATGAGGAACCAACAATAGTCCGCCATCATTTGTTCATCCCACCAGCGTTTGTAACGTCTCTCGATTTCTTCCATTTCCTGGTGAAATCTTTCACCTTGTTCATCACTTTCGGAGCCCACGATCACGGTAATATGTAACACGTGTTTCAGGAGCACAATATCCCCACTGTTGCAATCGTGATGCAAGTAATTCAGATTTCGATTTCGGCAAATACAAATCTCGGCACAAATCATTGAGCTCGGCCTGAGTAAGTAAATGGGGTTTCTTATTTGATTGCATTTCTGATCCAATGCACTCATCTGATTAATCATTTTTTATTGTTCTTTTTCGTATTTCTGTGGGGCCCGCTACAATCAGCTGCGGTTTGGGGCACGATACTGAGTGCGGCACGGGCAGCGTCACCGAGCTAACAACTGGATAAACTGGTTCAATCCTACGTCCGATAGCCTTTTCCGTTAAACAGAAATAACAATCTGTTGTATGGTTGATCTGGTTTCTCCATTGCATTGGCTTTCCAAATGTGAAGAAACACTCTTGACCCTAACCAATTTTATTTAATATTGTTCGGCAGTTGTTACATGCACTATTCGGTTTGATGAGAGACGCAGACCGAAAGCCGAAATACTTCTTATACGCTTCAGATAAATTTTTCGTATTCATTTTTCGCATCAAATGTGATTTCTTTTTCACAAGAACACCACAAACATTACAAAATTCGTTGGGATCGATTGAACACATTTTATTTTTTGCACGTACAAAGCCAAACTGACATGTGTTTACTGTGACAGAGAGAGAGAGAGAGCAAAATGTCATATTTCGTCAAACAGAGCTACCAACATATTCAAATTCCGTTTTTTAAAATACGTTAAAACTGATGGACGCCAAATATAAAGTGTGAGCAATGAAAATATTGTCGTTCCAAAAAATCCTTAATAAAAACTTTATTTTTCATCCGATGTTGTTCAAATTGTGCTTAAAAAATAAAACATTCCAGATCTTCACTAAAACGTAGAAAAAAACGAAATAAAAATGAAAAATTTTGAAAAAAAAAACGTAAAAAATAGGCAAATTTTTAACTTTGAGGTGCCATAACTCAGCCATTTCTTATCAGATAGAAATTTGCAGCATATCGACGGAAAGGGCATTCAATTACCTTTCCAACGATATACCATTTGTCTCGATCGAACTTCGGTTAGGCTCCACAAGGGTTTGAGTGGGACCATACACCGAAAAACACAACAGTACCGTTATCTAGAAAACGGTACTTAGAAAAAAATTACAGCGTTTTTCGTGTTCAGGAGGTCCCAATTAACTTATCTATGCATGTGGCGTTCTTGGTATTTTACCAAATTAAAAATTTGTAAAGCAGTGTAATTCATGTTACTTAACTATTTGAACAAAATGAAAAATAATTTTAGACGAAATCCGAAATCATTCTACAAATTTGTTAACTCTAAGAGAAAAACTAAGGGCTATCCTGCTGTTATGAAATTCCTACATAATGAATCCTGTGATACTATTGTGTGCATTTTATTTGCTGATTTCTTCTCTACTAACTCCGATGCAACTTTTGATGATTCTAATATCTGCTCATATACACTGACTGCTACTCAAATGATATTCATTCCTTCATTGTAATGAATTGAAAAAAACTTAAATATTCCTCCAACAGTGGTCCAGATAAAATTCTCTGCTACATTTTAATAAAATGTACTGTAGCATTACCATTAACACTCATGTTTAATACCTCAGTTAAATACGGTTATTTTCCAAATATTTGGAAGAATTCATTCATTATTCCTCTATTCAAATCTGGCAACAAGGCTGATATTGCTAATTATCGTAGCATAGCAAAATTAAGTATTATACCTAAAATTTTTTAAAAATTATAACGGATTATCAATGCCATCAAGTAAATACGTTAATTTCTCCCTTCCAACATGGTTTCCAAAAAAGATACTCAACCTCTACAAATCTGTTTCAATTTACTACAGTTGTTAATCGTGGTTTTCTTGAACGCAAACAAACAGATGCAATTTGCACTGACTTCAGTAAGACTTTTGATTAAGTCAATCATAAACTTCTCAAGAAATTATATTTGATGGGGTTAACTAATCTCAGCGCTAACTGTATATATTCCACTGCTTTACAAATTTGTAATTTGGAAAAATACCAAGAACGCCACATGCCAAGATAAGTTAATTGGGACCTCCTGAACACGAAAAACGCTGTAATTTTTTTTTCTAAGTACCGTTTTTTTGATAACGGTACTTTTGTGTTTTTCGGTGTATGGTCCCACTCAAACCCTTGTGGAGCCCAACCGAAAAGTGCGATCGAGATAAATGGCATATCGTTGGAAAGGTAATTGAATGTAGGCTTGTGCTATCTCGTTCAATTTAGTGAGCGATCATTATAGTTCAATTTCGTTCATTGAACTAGATTGTTCATATCGTTCAATCGTTCTTTTTTTCATTTTATCTGTTTTGACATTTCGTTCACTCGTTCTATTTTTAATGTGTATCAGTGCCATATAATTTGGAAAAAAAAAACAAAATATGAAATATTTATTATTATGCTGGTTTTCTTTATAATTTTAAAGGATACAACAAAATAAAGTAAAACCTAAAAGTATTAAGGGAAAAAGTTTGCAGTGAGACAGACGGAAATTGTGTTAAGTTAATTGTTTATATTTACATGAAGCAAATATACAAGTTTTTTGTTTTATATTTTTAGCGGATGTATTAGCCAGATAAAGTCCTACAGCACTTCAACAAATGGACTACATTGAACAATATTGAAAGTGTTCCATTCATCATTTAGTAAATTTTTAAAATGTGGAAGACTACTAAACGTATTTGTGCTTTTACGTGGGAAATGGAACTTTAAAGCCTCCACACTTAATGGGAATATGGCTGAATTGCAGTTTATGGGGCACACGGAAATTGAAAAAAATAAAAACTCCATCCGATCAAGAATTAATAAAGAAAAAAACCGAAATTAACGATTAGTGGCGCCGGACTCGGGAAGCTCCTCTAAGCCTCCCCATAAAGTAACGAATTTAGCACTGATTTTAACCGGCCAAAAGGCTTGATACACAAAAAAAAACTTGATATAGCGAAGCCGCTAAACTAATTTATGGAGTTTGTAATCCCTAAGCTCGGCCGAAGGCCGGCTACACAGAAAAAAATTTAAAACAAAAATTTTTTTTTTAAGATGTCCCTTCGCTGGATGTCCCTATTAAAGAGGACCACAAAAAAGTTCCCGGCGCCACTAATCAATAATTTGGTTTTTTTCTTTTTTAATTCTAAAACGGATGGCGTTTTTAGTTTTTTCGATTTCATTGGGTACAGCCGGATATATCATTCTTACTTGATAATTCTAGAGCACATATATTCCACTCTTTTCTTTTGTTAATAAAACAACAATTGTTTAAAAGTAACAAAAATTCATTTTTTATTTAAAATTAGAGTAACAAAAAAAGATTCAGTCTTATATTTGAAAAAAAGTAATAAGTAATTGTTAAATATTTTCTTAACGTATAAAAACGTTTATTACATATTTGAAAAAAAAAATAATAATTAAAAAATATTTTTTGTACATTGTACATACAAATATTTGTAATATGAAATAACTTTAATGAAAAATTTTTATGTTTTTAATTTGGAGTTTCAAAACAAATAGTTGCATATCAGGAATTCAAAATTGTATTTCAAATTTGAATAATATTCTTATTTCTTAAATTGTTTTTTTTTAACACAGATAGAAATTTGAATATTTCAAAAATTTTTAAAGTTTTTTAAAGTTTTTTTAAAACTTTATTGGAAATTTTTTAAATTTAACGGATTGTTTAAAAAAGTAGAAAATTTTTTGGTAATTTAACTGAAATTTTGTGAATAAAAAAAATGTTAAGTAATATTTACATGTTGTTGTGCAAAAAAACTAAGCTTTTTACTTTTTCTGGTTTTAAAGGAGTGCGCCTTTCATTAATAATTTGTCCAGTTGCGGAAAATATTCTTTCACAAGGCACTGATGTTGCTACTATGCACAGCATTTTTAATGCATAAGTGTAAACACGGGGATAGAGATTTTTTCTTTCTTTCCACCACAAAAGCCGGTCCTTTTTCCGATCCAAATACTCCTCATTTAAGTATTTGTCAAATTCTCGTATACTTGCCACAGAATTATTGTCCGGCCTTACAGTCTTATTGAAATCCTGATCGTAAGCATTCCAAATACTAGACTCAGCACTACTGGTTAGCTGAGTTGTATTCTCTTCGCTGTTGTCAACCGAGTTTGGCAGGCGAATTAAACAAATTCGGCTTCTAAGGGTTTTGATTGTGTTTTCGTAGGCAGAGCCGTTCTTAAAACCTTTTCTTTTAAATCGCGGATCCAGGATAGTACTTTCAGCATAGAGATAATTTCTTTCGTATTCTCCAAAACGGGATATTAATTCTTTTTTGAGTATTGAAATCATAGCCGATACCTTGCAGTTTGATGAAAAGCGTTGCGAAGTAAACCTTTCCAAAAGGTTACACAAAACAGTAACTTTGGAAAGTGTAACATTTTTTTCCGCTGAAATCTCGACAGTTACTTCATAAAATGGTTTCAGAATCGGTATAATTTCATTAATTACATCCCATTCTTCTAAAGGCAAAGCTAAATCAGGACGAGTAAGCGAAAGAGTGGATATTACTGCTTCCTTCACTAAAACAATTCGCTCAAGCATCTCATAGGTTGAGTTCCACCGAGTAATTACGTCCTGCTTGAGCTTAAGTTCCGGAAGCTGCATTAGTTTTTGTGTGTCCTGAAGTTTTCTTAAGCCGATTGAACTTTTGTGAAAATATTCCACAATACGTTTAACTTTTGCAACAGTATCACATATTTCTGTTATTCCAGCTTGTACTATAAGGTTAAGTGAATGAGCAAAACATCCTATTCCACGCCACTGCCCATGACGGATTGCTGCAGTTATATTGCCAGCATTGTCACTTACTATGGCAGTACATTTATGGCCAACTTCAAAATCATCCATAATTTTTTTTAAAAAATTGGATAAATTTTCAGCAGTATGCCTTTCGCCATATTCTTCGCATGCAATCAAGTGAGATTGCAGCTCAGTATCTCCATCTATGTAATGGGCCGTGACAGCCAAATAGCTAGCATTGGTTCTCGATGTCCATCCATCCGTTGTAAGACAAACAGCAACCGCTGATCGAAGTTTCACTTTTATTTGTTCTAAAAGTTCATTGTGAACGCTCGGCAAAAGATTATTGGACAGAGTTTTTCTAGTAGGTAAATTGTACCCAGGACATTGTGACACCAAATTAATCAGTTTTTTTAATTCTGGTTCTTCTACTATTCTCAAGGCATAGTGCCCCTTTGCAACCATTTTAAGCACTTGTCTATCAATTTGCTCCACTTTTTTAACTGGAGGAGGTTTGCGTATAAATTGAGTAATACTTGGCTGTGTTGACTGTATTTGAACGCTAGTAGAAGGCTGTTCCGTTTCCACCAAACCTGTATCTAAATTTATAGTAGCAGGCTCGGACGCTGTCTGCCTTTCCAAAATCATTGGCGTTAATGGATGCTTAAATTTAATATGTCTGCTTAGATTTCCCAGTGACCCGCCAGCAATGCTTAGAGATGCTGAACAATATTTGCATTTAGCCTTCTGCGCTCCATCTTCCGAAAAATGCAGCCATATTGAACTAGTCTTTCGCTTTGTTGACATATTTTTATTTATTTTAAAAAGATAAAAGTGGAAATATTAAATTTTTCTTTGCACTTAAAATTTGTAAAACGTTTCTCACCAAAATTCATTGGAAAAGAAAAAATAACGTTTAAAAACTTAAGTTCAAAAAGAAAATACCAAAAAATAAAATCCGGCAACTTTTAAATTCATTGAATACTGCTGAATACTCAAATTTAAAATAATCATGAAGTCTGGTAACATTATACATAGATTTAAAAAAGAGAACGACAAAAAATAAATAAAATGAGCAATTGAACGAAATGAACGATTGAACAAAATGAGCCGTTGAACGAAAAGAACGATTGAACTATAAAAGCTGAACTGAAAGAACTATGTCAGATCGTTCAATGAAGTGAATAGTTCAATTGAACTAGTTCGTTCATGAACGACACAACTCTAATTGAATGCCCTTTCCATCGATATGCTGCAAACATAACAAAATGGATCGATTGAACACATTTTATTTTTTGCACGTACAAAGCCAAACTGACATGTGTTTACTGTGACAGAGAGAGAGCAAAATGTCATATTTCGTCAATCAGGGCTACCAACATATTCAAATTCCGTTTTTTAAAATACGTTAAAACTGATGGACGCCGAATATAGTGTGTGAGCAATGAAAATGAAAATATTGTCGTTAATAAAAACTTTATTTTTCATCCGATTTTGTTCAAATTACGCTTAAAATGTTGGTAATTAAATAAACTATTTGGTAAAAAAAAAACTTACCAGATCTTCACTATAACGTAGAAAAAAACGAAATAAAATTGAAAAATTTTGAAAAAAAAAAACGTAAAAAAATATCAGATAGAAATTTGCAGCAAATCGACGGAAAGGGCATTCAATTACCTCTCCAATGATATGCCATTTATCTCAATCGAACTTTTCGGTTGGGCTCCACAAGGGTTTGAGATAGATGTAAAGTCGGGAGTACCTCACGAGCCACGAGAAAAAACACAACATGTACAATAAACAGGTTCGAGTTCAGTTATATTTTAAGTCGTGTTTAAAATATAACTGAACTCGAACCTGTTTATTGTACATGATGTGTTTTTTCTTACTACACGAGCCACAACACGACTTAAAATATAACTGAACTCGAACCTGTTTATTGTACATGTTCTGTGTTTTTTTTTCACTACACGTAGCAGAACATGAACTTCAAATAAAGCAACACTCAAAAATGTGTGCTTTATGTGTGATTGAAACAAAAAGTATGTGATACAAAAATGTTCGTGTAAATAACGAAATATTAAAACGAACACAGTCATGGTTGTGTTGGGCACCGTAGAAAATTTAGAAACGCACATAATTGATATGAAAATAAAGATATGTGTTGGCTGCTTTTGAACAGAACATTGTGTGTTTCATGTGTGTATTTTCTGAACCTTGGTATTTAATGACCTTTCTAGATTTATTGATTTCACATCAAATACTAGTGTAATTATAAGTAAAATAACATGTTTTCTAAATTCATGAATAGCTGTTACTAAAATTAATTTTAACCCGTTTCTCTTTGGAGTCTGTAAGGATTAATTCCATAGACCAATATACAAATAAATAAATAATTTTGTAACTTTACAACTATTCTGGCATGTTTGTTGAATTTTAGAAGATTGTTAATATTGATTCCTAAATATTTAATATTTTTTTAAGGGAATTTCCCGACAAATTTTCTATATTTTTTCAAATCTTATAAACCACCATTAAATTGTACACAAAAAGTCGAATCAGAAACATTTCAATAATTTAACAATAAAAGGATTAAACCCTATTTGAATCACTTTATGAAGTTTACCATTGTGAAAAGCATGATCAAACACCTTTCCAACATCTAAAGAAACTGCAACAGTACAAAATAGTTTACGAAAATTACATACACATCATTTTGAAATCTTATTAAAGCGTCAGTTGAATGTCCATTCTTAAAACAAAATTTTAAATCTGGAACGTAATTTCCAATAATATCCATCTCACGAATTGTTCCTTCAAAAAGTTTTTCCAAATTTGAAAGCAATAAGTCGTAAATTGTTTATATTGGTCTATTTTTTAATACAATTAAGATAAAAAGGCGATGTCAGCTCCCGTTTTAAAAACTTTACCATCCCTCGCTTGTTCTTCAACAAATGAATATTTAACACAAAATTTTAGTTTTCTTATAAAATAGTTTTTCTTGTTAAGATTTTATTTTCTGATTTCCATTTTAAAGAATCACACTAGTCAACTATTTTGTAAATTTCAAAATTTACTTCTTGGCAGCACCCTTCTTAATGCCTTTAGACTTCAATTCACGAATGCGTTCACGTTTGTCCTTCTTGATTTTGCGGGGGGTACCATCTTCCTTGGTGCGCTTCTTTAAGGCATTGAAGGCAATGGTGAGCAACTTGTTACGTTGACGTTTAGCATAACGCAATTTGAAACGATCAAAGTCATTTAAGCGGGATCGCTAAAAGTAAAATCAATAAAATAAAAATAAGTTCTCTGATATAAACTAAGCATCATGAATGATATGAAATAAAAAAAAATTTTCAGTATAGAGAAATAATTAGCTTCATTTATGTATCAGCCGGCAATTCCTATCAAGAACTTTCAATATCATCATGTGGATTTTTTTGCCATATAAACAGTTGTGGTAGATTTGTACTTTTAACTCACCTTGCAGATATTTTGAGCTCGGATAGACCAAGGACTAACTTTCCATTGCGCTTTCAAGTCACTTTCTTGCCATGCCTTGCGCACAATACGTGTTGGGGCAGTGAAGGGGAACTTGATGCGGTACTTAGTCAAATGAAGATTGTTTAATCTGTATTCTTGACGGGGTACACCAGTCAAGGGACCATCAACAAGAACCTATAAGCAAAAAAAAAAGTTATAAATATCTGGAATTCTTTTAATTAAAGCTAGAGCCAACTCTCAGTTAATTGTATAATGCTTGTTTAGATTTTCAGTCAAGTGTTAGATAGCTTCATATATGTATCAGTTGGCACTTCCTATCAAGAAGCCAATAATCATCATGATCAATAAACAAACATACCATAAACATTAATTTCTGATTTCTTTTAAACTTCAATAGTGAACTTACTCTATTTTGATCAATCACGTCAACGATAGTGACGAGACGTCCCTTCAAGGGACCAGCCGAGCATTTGGCAATGCGACCAGTTTGCACAAATCTTTGGAAAGGCTAGAAATAAAAAACACGCCTATTAAATGTTACATTAACTTTTTCAAAATTAAATTATTAAGAATTAAAATGAGGGAAAATTCAAGTCAACAAAATTTACAGCATTTCTACAAACACGTTGTATGTTTTGACAATTCCCCACAAGACTTGTCAAAATGTAGTTTTTTCACGCTGTTCAATGGATGAAATTTTGTTACACTCTTTCTGATTTAACAAGAAGTTTTAGAAATATATTGCAGTCATAATTTAATTAAATCTTACTTTTGCTCAGGACTTGAAACATTTTCCCAGACATTTTAACTAAATTTCGACGAAGAAAATATTGAAAACATTTCTTACCATGACTGCTAACCGGAAAGAAAGAAATGTAAAAGAGCGATAATAGTAGTTGAAGTTTCAACATGGCGTCACTGAATGAAAAACTGCTAGAATTTTGATAGTTCAGAGGGCTGGTAACCCTAGTTATATTATTAAAAATAGTACAGACATGTGATGACAATCCATTGATTTTAAATCGAAAACGAAATTCTCAAAAAAGAATGATTTAATAATAGCTATTATTATTATTATTATTATTATTATTATTATTATTATTATTATTATTATTATTATTATTATTACCTAGGTGTGATGGAAATTAAGCTGTAAAATTTTTATTTTTGTTCCAGTTCATCATGTTTCTTTCAATATAACGCTGTGTTATTGTTTTCACAAAAAATTTTAATATTAGCTTATTAATATTGTGTTTTTGTTTAAAAAAAATGTATTAAATTGATATTTATAATAATGGCGAAAATGTCACAAAAGAAAGCATAACGCATAACTCCTGGAGCAAAATTTTTTGGTGAAGCATTTTTTTAACCTTTTGATGATAGCGTTACATATCCCTTTTTCTGTCGTGGATTTACGTGTTTTCCCCTAAAAATTATATTAAGTAAAACATTATAGTACGTAAATTTATTAAACTTATATATTTTAAGTTATATCTATAATATTAATAGGCTAGGCGATTTCTTGTGACTGATGTTTTGTTCTACCGTTTTATCCCGATTTTGACCAAAAATATATTATTTGAATGGTATTTCTTTTTAGCCGTTTTGCAGATTTATAGATTTTTAAATTTTTTCTTTCGTTTTGAGTAAATTGCATTTAAAGTTGCTACTAACACGTACATAAAATTATACAATTCTATGTGTGTGTTTATTAAATTTGTTATTGTGTTTGTAACAAAAATTAGTTTGTTTTTTGTGTTGATTTGTGAATTGACTATAATTTATTAGCATACCTTTGGGGTCTTTATTTGATGAAAAATAAAATTTCCTAGAATTTCGAGGGCTGGAATCTGCTAGTTTTTTATTAAAGCGTTGAAAAGTTGAGAAAAAAACTTATCTGTTTGGCGCCGAAAAGCAAAGTCTTTTTTGATTTAAGAACGACAAAAAATTAACAATTTCATTTTTAATCACATCTTTATTTATCCATATTTCCATTGAGCAAAATGGAAAAAGAAATATATTTATTCTTGAAATAAAACGAAAGCAAATTGAAAAACTGATTTACATCATACCTGTTTTCGATTTTGTTTCGTCATGGTATTGATTTCGGTTTTTGACATTTGGGAAGATAATTTTAAATATATAAGAAAATTATGTTTGAATATAAAATGTTCAAATTATATTTGTAACCAAATCATCTTAAAAAATTATTGGGTTTGTGAGATTTTTCTTGTAAAAATTCATAGGGAGATGAAGATTTGTCAAATTTTCATTTGTCTCAGTTACGTAAATGTTAAATTTTAGTTTTCTTTAAACAGAATATCAAATTTTATCAAGTGTGGTATTATTAAGATAATTATATATTGGGTCAAATAATATATAAAAAGAAAAAAATATTAATAAATTTAAAACATAAAAAATCCTTTTTTGTTTATTTTATTAAAAATTTTATGACCTCAAGCTGAACAAATCAAATTAATTAATTTTTATTTTATTTTTTTAAAAGAGCAAGTCAAAATTTTATGATTAATATTTAAAACATTTTTTTTTTAATTGTCTTCAAACAAGAAATACAACCTTAAAAGTCAATTTTTATAATTATTATGATGTTAAAAATGTTTTCCTTTTTTTAAATTAACTTCACTCACTTATCTATGGAAACACTTATTTTTATAAAGGCAATTCTAAAATATTATTTCTTTAATCTTTTACATTTTGGAAAATGCAACTCTACATATTAATCAGCCAATTTTTTCAAAACACTGGCACGCAGTGATGCCAAGTGTAGGGATTTTTCATGTTTGTAGGGATTTATTTTCATAAATTTGACATGCAGGGAAAAAGGAAAGATTTCCTAAGGTGCTATTACACGAAATGTTTTTTACATATGTACTGTCACTTTTTTTATCCATATGAAATTCTTCATGTCTGTCAAAATTGTCTTTTTACATACGATTCATAATTTTTGCTATCACACGTGCGTATGTATTTCCGTATGACATAACCTCTAAATGTAAACAACAGCTGATTTAATTTGTGAATTTACAAAAATTTTTTATTAAAAAAAAGGTTATGTATTTTTTAATTGTTAATTAATACTAAACAATTTATTTTTCTTTCAATATTAATCTTTAAAATGTACTCTGTTTTTCTTTCGCCACAAGCAGTGTTGTATTTTCACTTGTTTGTCATGCAAAAATAGAACCTGTTCTAATTGAAAAATGTACATGTGACTTTTCTCATGTATTGTACATAAACAATGTTTTATATGTATCACACGATGTGTACAACTTTTGTTGTGGGAAAATTTGACAGTACATATGTAAAAAACACATCATGTAATAGCACCTTTACTTTTGTCGAATTGTAGGGATTTTTTGCAGATTTTTTTAACAACTTAAGGTGCTATTACACGATGTGTTTTTTACATATGTACTTTAAAAAAAAAAGCAAAAGTTGTACACATCATGTGATACATATGAAACATTGTTTATGTACAATACATGAGGAAAGTCACATGTACATTTTTGAATTAGAACAGGTTCTATTTTGGCATGACAAACATATGAAAATACAACACTGCTTGTGGCGACAGAAAAACAGAGTAAATTATAAAGATTAATATTGAAAGAAAAATAAATTGTTTAATATTAATTAACAATTAAAAAATATATAACTTTTTTTTAACAATAAATATTTGTAAATTCACAAATTAAATCAGCTGTTGTTTACATTTAGAGGTTATTCATACGGAAATGCATATGTACATGTGATAGCAAAAATTATGAATCGTATGTAAAAGACAGTTTTGACAGACATGCGGAATTTCATATGGATAAAAAAAGTGACAGTACATATGTAAAAAAAACATCGTGTAATAGCACCTTTAATATTATATATTTTTCAATTTTAAACTTTAAAATTAAAAATATATACCATTTTAGTCTGGTCATAACTCTATAATATGAAGGAAGTAAATATATGGCTTCTTTTTTTTAACAATGTAGGTCTCTTCGATTTTAATAAGAAGTTTGTAAATAAAAAGAACATTAAACTATTATAAATGTCAACAAAATTAATTGCAGAAAAGACTGATTTTGCTCAAGTTGGTTGAGAGACGAGAAGCTAATGGGATGGCTGGAACAGGTTAAAAATGACGACTTTATATGCAGATGCAAGGCTTGTGAAAAAAATATAAAACTGCGAAAAATCAGATCGCAGCAAACATGCTAATAACCACTGTCATAAAAAAATCCTTTAAAACCAAGGACCAAAATTCTGTTTGCGTTATAAGATCTTATTTGCAAGCCATTTTAATTAATTGTGTAAATTTAAATGCACATCTAGCTATAACAAAATGATGAATTATACAGAATTGTCAAAATAATTTTTTTTATAATATCTGTTAGTTTTTTATGTTCTTTTTATGTTATTCTTATGTAATTCTTATGATATTCTTATCTTAGTTTTTAAAAATAAAATTTTATTTTTTGAAAAATTGAAAAAGTACTGTAGAGAAAAATGTAGGGAAAAAAAACGTGGGTGTAGGGAAAAAAGGGATTTTTTTCATAAACGTAGGGATTTCTGAAAAAATCTCCTGGCATCACTGCTGGCACGTGTATGAGAATTTAAAGCATCAAGAGAAAGTGTGAAAAATATTAAGAACTTAACATATTTAAGAATAAATATGCCTGAAGATGAAGGTATTGATAAAAGGAAAACTCACCGCGCTCGTCAATCCGGTGTTAAAGCTGAGAAGAAGAAATTAAAAGCAAAAAAAGAATCCAATCAAAAGGAACCCAACTTAACGGCACGTCAAAGGAATCCCAAAGCTTTTGCTATTAATTCTGCTCAGAGAGCCGAAAGAAACTTCCGACGTAAAGAAGATATAACAGCTAAAAAACAGCATATACCGGTTGTTGATCAAACCCCAGATGAACCACCACCGGTGCTAATCGCTGTAGTAGGTCCACCTAAAGTGGGCAAAACCACCTTGATTAATAATTTGATTAAAACGTTTACAAAAACCAATGTCAACGATATTAAGGGACCCATTACCATAGTTACTTCAAAGAAAAGACGAATTACGTTATTGGAATGTAATAATGATATCAATTCCATGATTGATGTGGCAAAATGTGCGGATTTGGTGTTGCTAATGTGTGATGCCAGTTATGGCTTTGAAATGGAAATATTTGAATTCTTAAATATTTGTCAGGTCCATGGCATGCCAAAGATAATGGGTGTCCTTACACATTTGGACATGATTAGAAATCCAAAGACTTTAAAAAAGCGCAAAAAGGAATTAAAACATCGCTTCTGGACAGAGGTATATGATGGTGCTAAGTTATTTTATTTGTCTGGTTTATTGCATGGAGAATATTTACGAAACGAAGTTAAGAACTTGGGACGTTTCATATCGGTTATGAAGTTCAGACCGCTACAATGGCGTGGAGCACATAGTTATGTTCTGGTGGATCGTGTGGAAGATCTAACAAATACCGATACTATACGTCGTAATCCGAAATGTGATCGCGATGTGGTTTTGTATGGTTATGTCAGAGGTGTTCCCTTGAAACAGGAACATATGGTTCATATAGCTGGTTTAGGGGATGCCCGCATTAACGAGCTTAGTATTATTTCGGATCCTTGTCCCTTACCTGGCACCGAAAAGAAACGTACTTTGCTGGAAAAGGAACGATTACTCTATGCTCCCATGTCGGGTGTAGGTGGAATTGTTTATGATAAAGATGCTGTCTATATTGAATTGCAAGGATCTCATAGTCACAAAGAGAAAAGTGCGGAGGCCACGGAACATGAAGAGTTGGTGGGAAAACTTATCGAGAAAAAACAAACGGTAGATGAACAAATAGATGAACAAGAATTTAGATTTTTTTCTGATGGCCAAGCTATAAAATCAAAGGATTATATTGAAGACAATCTTGATGAAGTTGAAGATGAGGATGATGAGGCAAGCTATTTGATACATTTCAATTATATGATATTTTAAAGCATCGTTTTTAATTTAGGATGACTCTGGTGTTGATGATGATTCCGATAATAATGAGAATGGCAGTGAGGCAGACAGTGATGAATTTGATGCTGATGATTGGCGTAATGAAGACTCAGAGGATGCAAATGAAGAAGCTAGTAATTCCGAAGATGAATCATCTGATGACGATTATCAGGATTTAGACAAAAACAAAGTATCTAAAAAATCGCAAAACATTGTAAATACTTCAGACAGTGAAAATGATGATGGTAATGACGATAATGATGCTGATGGTGATAATGACGATGATGAAAAAGCTATAATAGCCAATAACATGAGCTGGAAAGAAAACTTAGCTGAAAAGGCTAGAGATGAATTCTTACAACGTCATTCCGAGTCGAAAAACTTAATGCGTCTTGTCTATGGTTGTTATTCACAAAGTGAACGCAAAAAGGCTGAACAAGAACAGGCAATGGAAGATTCAGAGGATGATGAAATTGGTGGTCTTTTCACAGTGGCTGCCAAAAAGCAAACACAAATGCAGAAAGATAAAGATATTCGTGACAAGATGGAGTCGTGTTTCTTTCAAGATAATTTTGGTAAATACAAATAACTTTAATTGTATTTTATTGTTTTATTTATTTTTTTAATTTACTTTATAGAAACTACCCGCAACTGGTTGGAGGATAGCAATAAAGATTTAATTAAAAACTGTTTTGTAACCGGAAAATGGAAAGCTTCTGAAGATGCCGAAAATCTCTTACGTTTAGATGATATGAGCGATGCAGAAAGTGAAGTTTATGGTGATTTTGAAGATTTGGAGACAGGAGAAAAGCAAAGTGGCAAACCCGAAGATAAAACAGAAAAGTCCTCTATAACGAACGATGATGACGCGAGTGATACAAAAAAACGTAAAATCACTAGAGTAGAAGAAGAAAACCTAACAAAAACTGAGATAATGGCTAAAAAACTCAAACTAAAAGCCAAATTTGATGCTGAATATGATAATAAGGGAGATAAGGAAGATGATGGCCGTATTACCGGCGATCATGACTACTATGAAAGTCTTAAAGCTGATGCCCAGAAGCAATCACAACTAAATAAAACAGAATTTGAAAATTTAGATAATGATCTGCGTATACAAATAGAAGGTTATCGTGCTGGTTTATATGTTCGTTTGGGTTTCAAAGACTTGCCAGCAGAATTTATAGACAATTTTGATGCCACCTATCCAGTTCTTATAGGAGGTCTAAACATGTCAGAAGAGAATATTGGCTATGTTAATTGTAAAATTAAGAAACATAGGTGGTATAAGAAGATTTTGAAATCTGGTGATCCAATTATAATCTCTATGGGCTGGAGACGTTTTCAATCGGTGGCAGTGTATGCCAAAGTGGAAGATAACTTTCGTCATCGTTTTTTAAAGTATACCCCTGAACATGTTACTTGCAGTATGACATTTTGGGGTCCTATAACACCACAAAATACGGGTTTTTTGGCTTTACAAACTGTTCGTCATGATCAGGAGGAATTGAAGCGTATTGGTTTTCGTATAGCTGCTACTGGCTGTGTTACCGAATTGGATAAATCATGTCAAATAATGAAGAAATTAAAATTGGTGGGTCATCCTTTTAAAATTTACAAAAAATCAGCATTTGTCAAAGGAATGTTCAATACCGCATTGGAAGTAGCTAAATTTGAGGGTGCCAAAATTAAAACAGTTTCCGGTATTAGAGGTCAAATTAAAAAGTCTCACCATACACCGGATGGTGCGTTCAGAGCTACCTTTGAGGATAAAATTCTGCTGAGTGACATTGTATTCTGTAGAACATGGTTCCGCGTAGATGTTCATCGTTTTTATGCTCCTGTCACTACACTCTTACTACCAGCCGTGCAAAAACTCCATTGGCAAGGTATGAAGACATTAGGACAATTGAAACGGGAGCGTCAAATTAAAAATGAAGCCCAGCCCGATAGTTTGTATACTGAAATAAAACGTAAACCTAAAGTTTTCAAGCCATTAACCATACCCAAGGCTTTACAAAGAGCTCTGCCCTATAAAGATAAACCCAAGTCGGGTCCGTTAAATCCTAAAGGAAAAGAAGAACGTGTGGCCGTAATTCTTTCACCGCATGAACAAAAGGTGGCCAAACTTATGAATATGATCGAAACCAATTATAAAGATAAACGCAAAAAAGATCGTCAAGCAACTAAAGTGCGCGTTAAGAAATTCAAAATGCAAAAGAAGGCTGAAGAACTTTCTAAACTAAAACGTCAAAAGGAATTGCGTAAGAAAGTATCCAGAGCATTGAGTAAAATGAAAGGTAAACAACAGCATCAATCTTGATCTTGATTATAAAAATTAAAGTTAAACTTTTTCGTAGTTTCTTAGCCTTACAGATAGATGTATGTAATATTATTTGTGTAAATTTATATATAGATATATATTTTTTTTATTAAATATAGAAAATAATGTTAACGAAATTTTAATCCTGACTCTTGTTGTCATCAATGGCTTTCAGAGCCGCCAAAAGTTTATGTTTACGGCTGCTAGGCACACTGCGTTCTACGGCAATACTGTTGCGTTTTTTCTGATTTTCTTCTTTCAATGCACCGGTTGTAGCCTGGCGACAAAATGTATCCAGAAACGCTTCACGTTCTTTGTAATCATTGGATATTTGTTTGCGTATACTAGAGATTTCTTCTTTCATTCGCGTCTTTTTACCCGTATTGGAAAGCTGTAAACAAAAACTTTCTATATTTACAATTACTTTCAAAAAGTTTCTCTGCCTTACCTCAACTTGTGGTTCTTCATAATAGTCATCGATATCATCTTCAGCTTCTTCTTCTTCGTCATTATCTCCATCATTATTTATACCTCCATCAATATTGTTCATAAAGCCACCATTTAAATCTAAATCTTTTTGTCGATTTTCGATTTCTTCATCCCCTGACTGTGGAGTTTCATCAAGTGCACCATCTTCATCATTTTCAAACTCTGCTTCATAATCATTATGAATGCTTTCTGGCTGCGGTTGAGACATGGATGATAAAGTTGAATGTTGCCTTTGCTGATTCTTGGATTGTGTAAAATTTGTTACTTTATAAATATCTTGAACATTGGAAGCATCTCCATCTCCTTGGTCCATACGTCGAAAGGCCCCAACCGTTTTGATGGAATTTGCTGGAGTTTGTTTATTATTAATTTGTTTTAATCCAGCCGTTGAGGAGGAAAGTGTAGTGACAATTTTAGAAGACGTATTAGAAATATTGACCCTTTTGATTGTACGACTTGTACGTTCGGTCATGTTGTGAGTACTATGTGTTGATCGTTGACTATTTGGTGCTTCTGTATCATCTGCGATTTCGGCATCTGCAGTTGTTGTCGTTGTTATTGTTGTTGTTGTTGTGTTAAATGGACATTTATCGATATCTCTTTCGTCCTTAAAGTTGTCATTATTTCCTCCTTTATTGCGTCTAATAGCCATATTGAATTTTTCTTGGAACTAATGGAGAAAAAATAAACAATTACCTTCTTTCGTGGCAATAAACAATTTCTATTATTTATATTACATGCAATTCCTCTAATTTACGGAATCCAGACAATTCTAACCGTGCGTTTTCTAATTTCATCAATACTTCTTTAGTTTTTTTCTGTTCCATTTGAAGCTGTTGCTTGGATTGTTTAGATTCCAATTGGAATTTGCGTGCCATCATTTTGATATCATTGTCCTTTTCTTGTAAACGTGCCTCTAACATTTGTAATTTTTCAGTTAAACGCTGGCGATCTTCAAGATTTCTTCAAAAGAAAATCAGTTTTTTTTTTACATATTTTTCTAATTTTTATGAAACTTAAATTTTAAGTTAGAGTTTTATAGCTGTTCAAAGTTATGAAAGTGGAAAAAATAATCGGATTTATTCCCATAGGCGTTGTCGTTTGAAAACAGAATAAAAACGACAGTTTGGCATCACTGTTGGCGACAATAACGACAAAGAAACGTTTTTTCTATCGTCGCCATTGTTAGTATCGAAGCTGTTGAAACGACTACAAAAAATTAAATCAAAAATGAAAACAACGACAGTGCAGTGTGTCCGAAATAACTTCTGTCCGATAACTTCTCTTCTTCGTTTCAATATATTTCAAGAATGAAAATTTAGGAACGAAGCGACGATAAAGACGACAACGACAAAGAAACTACAATTAAAACGACAACGCCAACGGGAATAGGCCCGAACGCCTTTTGAGTACATCATCTTATTATAAAAGAAATACATCTCATTGCAATGTCTAAGATATCACCATCAACATATAAAAATTTCTAATTGGGATTTCATGCATTCAGTGTAATATTTATAGCCTATACCACTATGTGGTTTGGGCATAATGACTTTGTGCTGCTGTTTCTAACAACCAAAAATATTTGACTTACACCCATCTTTAATTATACCGATCGAATCAGAATCACTATCTGATTCGATTTAACGATGTCCGTCCGTCCGTCTGTGTGTCCATGTAAAGCTTGTAATCAAAATGCAGGTCGCAAATATGAATATATTTTGATGAAATTTGGTACTTTATCTTTTATCGGTCATGGTATGAACGCTATTGAAATTGGTGAGAATCGCTCCATGTTCAGACCTAGCCCCGATACAAATGAAATCAACATATATTGCCATAAGATCCAAATTATCATACAAATCTTAGTCAAATTGGGTTTGTATGTATATATTACATCCATTAATCAGTAGTCCAAAAATGATCCCTATTGGACAACTCTTAGTCATAGGCCCCATATAGAGCTGCTTCCCGATCTTCACTTAAATCTATCAAAAAACAAAAATATTGCACTGATTCTTCTCAAATTTTGTTTGTATATATTTTTGCAAAATACAAAAGACTTTACCAAACATGGTCAGGATCGGTCCATTTTTGGGCCTAGTCCCCATATAGATATAGCATCCGATATGAACTTTTTCATATCTGCAGCCGAAAAAATTAATAAAAATCCCATTCAAATTTGGTTTATGCTTATTTTCTATATCCAGTTAGTTGGGCCTGAGAGATAGGGTTTCTAAACGCATGGTATAGGGTATCGTATAGTCGTTCTAGACCGACTATAATTTTCTTGTTTTTTTATACCCTATACCACTATGTGGTTTAGGTATAATGACTTTGTGCTGCTGTTTGTAACAACCAAAAATATTTGACCTAGACCCATCTTTAATTATACCGATCGAATCAGAATCACTTTCTGAGTTGATTTAACAATGTCCGTCCGTCCGTCCGTCCGTCCGTCCGTCTGTGTGTCCATGTAAAGCTTGTAATCAAACTGCAGGTCGCAAATATGAATATATTTTGATGAAATTTGGTATGTAAGCTTTTGTCGGCCATGGGATGGACGCTATTGAAATTGGTGAGAATCGGTCCATGTTCAGACCTAGCCCCCATACAAATTACCCATATGAAATCGACATAAATTGCCATAATTTTCCAAATTGGGTTTGTATCCGTTCATTACATCCACTAATGAGTAGTCCAAAAATGATCCCTTTGACTCCATATAGAGCTGCTTCCCGATCTTCACTTAAATCTATTAAGAAACAAAAATATTGCACTGATTCTTCTCAAATTTTGTTTGTATATATTTTTGCAAAATACAAGAGACTTTACCAAACATGATCAGGATCGGTCCATTTTTGGACCTAGTCCCTTTATAGATATACCATCCGATATGAACTTTTTCATATCTGCAGCCAAAAAAATTAATAAAAATCCCACTCAAATATGGTTTTTTCTTATTTTCAATGTCCAGTTAGTTGGGCCTAAGAGATAGGGTTTCTAAACGCATGGTATAGGGTATCGTATAGTTGGTCTAGACCGACTATAACTTTCTTACTTGTTTTTTTTAAATATGATCAACAAATTTATACAATTCGATTTTACAGATGAAATTAAATTTTAAAGGTAAACAAAATTATTTGATTTAATTTATGAACTCCACCGGAAAACCATCAGCTATGTTCTAAATTTCACAGTTATTTCAAATAGAAATTGCAGACGAAAATTTGACTGTGTTCTCCAAATCGAATAAAAAGCGGACATCGTGTTTTTAATAACTCTGCACAAAATAGTGATATTCCAAAAATACAAAATGCTAATGACTGAGTTAGATTTGAATTTAAGCTATAAATGTAACTCAATATTAGTTAACTAGCGAATTTTTATCTTAGTGAATACGTTTCCGCTTAAGTAAATTGAAGATATTATTTTAATAAGCTGCTGATTCTACTCTATGAAAAAATGATTATAAATCCTTGGTTAGACGCATTTAAATATGTGTATGTATATAATTTTTAAGTAATTATTTCACAAAAACAATGATCGCAATACTTACTTGTCTTTATTCAATTGTATATAGTATTTATTTTGATCACCCAATGACAAAATAACAGCTTCTTTTTGTTTAAGTTTATGTTCGAGTTCTTTGTTCACAGCTTGTAGATTACGATATTTTGTCTGCCATACCCTTAATTCTTCAGCATGTGAATGCAGAAGTTGCGGAAGTTCAGCATTGTTTGATTCGTATTTGGAGAGAGCTGAGTCTTGTCGTTTATGTAAGGTTCGTAATATACGATTTTCGTGAGCCAATTCCTGTTATAAATCAATTTAAGAGCAAACTATTTTCTAAATGAAGTCTTAAAAACTTACTGCGATTGTTTGATGAGCATCCGCAAGTTGGTTCTGAAATGTTTTAACTCGAAGTCTACGAGCTGAGAGAACTCTTTGTCTGACATCATTTGTAGCTGGTATAATAGTTGGTTGTCGTGTGCCTCCACCGGCTCCAAACTTATTAGTCATTCCCTGTGGTTGTTTACGTCTATAAATAATATTTGCCGATCCTTTAGAACTATTAGAATATAAGCTTTCGCAACTTTTCGTTGCAGTTCTGAAATTTAAATTTGAATTTTCAATATTTTAAAACCTTTTTTTATTTTCACAACATACACATTCATTTTTTCTTCTTCCGGTATTAGCCCTAAAGCAGATGATGATTTTCGCGGTGAGACCATTCGTAATGGTCCCTGTTTATGTATGTAAATTTAAAAAATATATATTGAATTGTTTCTGTAAGTTGGAAAAATAAACAAATTTTAAGTTAATTGCTGAAGTTTTATTTCTACAACGATATTGAAATGAATACAACTTTGAAATGGTTTCAAAAGAAAACATGATGAGTTATTGAAAGTAATTTGACGCTTCATTGCATCTTGTTTATCACCTTGGCAAATCACTATAGTGACCAAACACCAAACGTCTAATGCATGTGACGTAAAAAAAATTTATTATTTTGCAAAATAGCGAAAGTTCAAATTTTTACGTTTCAAGCAGCACTAAAAATTGATTACGTAAAAAAAATAATTAAACTCTACATATTTATATAAAATAATGTGCGAAGAGTAAGTGGAAATATAATTGTTTTCTCCTAAGGTTTGGGCGTTGAAAAAACCCGTAATTAAAGTTGTTCTATAAACCTATTTTTATACTATTACCACTAGGGCCTATCGTGCTCTGCTTACCGAAATTTATGAATATACAGTGGGTGACAATATACTGACAACTTTTATAAAATTCTCAATTTGCTAATTTTGTCCAAAAATTATGTAAATCACTCTTTGGTGTGTCCTCTAGCGAAAAATACAATAAAAAAATAAGTAAAAAAATTATAGTCGGTTTAGACCGACCGATACCCTATACCATGCGTTAAGAGACCTCAATTCGTAGATCCAATTAATTAGATATAGAAAATAAGCATAAACCAAACTTTGAGTGGCATTGTTATTAATTTTTTTGCCTCCGGATATGAAAAAGTTCATATCGGCTGCTATATTTATATGGGGACTAGGTCGAAAAATGGACCGATCCTTATATTTTATATTTTCACTTATATTTTGCAAAACTTGTACAAACCAAATTTGTGAAAAATCTGTTCAATATTTTTGTTTTTTTGATAGATTTAAGTGAAGATAGTGAGCAGCTTTATATGGGGGCTATGACTAAAAATTGTCCTATAGGGTTTATTTTTGGACTACTGATTAATGGATGCAATAAACACATGCAGACCTAATTTGTCCGAGATCTATATGATAATTTGGATATTATGACCATTTAAGTGGATATCATAGGGGTCATATGTATGGTCATTTGTTAGGGGTCTGAACATGAACTGATTTTCCCCAATTTCAATAGGGTTCATTCTATGGCCGATAGAAGCTTATATACTAAATTTCATCAATATATATTCATATATGCGAGCTGTAATTTGATTACAAGGTTTGCATGAACACACAGACAGACGGACGGACGGACATCGCTAAATCGACTCAGAAAGTGATTCTGATTCGATCGGTATAACAAAAGATGGGCCTAGGTCAAATATTTATGGTAGTTACAAACATCAGCACAAAGTCATTATACCATATCCACATAGTGGTATAGGATATAACAAGTAAAAATGTTATATTCGGTTGTGCCGAATCTTTGGTACCCTCCACATCTACATTAATATCTGGACTTATTGTATTATTATAACAAATGTAAACAAAATATTTTAAAAAGCAACAATTTGATAAACTTAACACGAAATTATTGCAACAAACACATTGAATTTTTAAATTTTTTAGAGGTGTCTTCATCTTTTCGGACATATCTCGGCACAATTATGCCCGATTTACCCCATTTTCAATATCAACCTGCTCGAAATAATGACAAACAATATTATCATAACGTTAAGGAGGTAAATGGTTTATTTTGTGAATGAGCGTGATTTCAACAGACAGGTGGACATATCTATATCGACTCGAGCTGTTATAAGGATCAAGAATATAAATACTTTATGGGGTCGCAAATGCATTTTTCGATGCGTTACAAACGGAATGACAAAAATAGATAAATGAAAAAAGTTTTTTTTTAGTGATGCCAAGACAATAGAAAATCTTAAACTTCTTTGCCAGTTTTGATTAAAACAATATAACGAGGGTTTATATTCAAAAAGTGATATCTGCAATTTTCATTATAATTTATGTTTGGTTTTAAACTATTCTCTAAAGGTGCTATTACATGATGTGTTTTTTACATATGTACTGTCAAATTTTCCCACAACAAAAGTTGTACACATCGTGTGATACATATAAAACATTGTTTATGTACAATACATGAGGAAAGTCTCATGTGCATTTTTCAATTAGAACAGGTTCTATTTTTGCATGACAAACAAGTGAAAATACAACACTGCTTGTGGCGAAAGAAAAACAGAGTACACTTTAAACATTAATATTGAAAGAAAAATAAATTGTTTAGTGTTAATTAACAATTAAAAAATACATAACCTTTTTTTTAACAACAATTTTTTGTAAATTCACAAATTAAATCAGCTGCTGTTTACATTTAGAGGTTATGTCATACGGAAATGCATATGCACGTGTGATAGCAAAAATTATGAATCGTATGTAAAAGACAATTTTGACAGACATGAGGAATTTCATATGGATAAAAAAAGTGACAGTACATATGTAAAAAACATTTCGTGTAATAGCACCTTAAGATAACTGTTATCTGTAATAATGATTTTAATTTTTAACATCAATAATAGGATTAATTCTTAATAGATATTGTATTAAACCGATCGATCATTACTTTTAGATCTAAAGATTAAATTGGTTTTCCTCGCTCTTCTCAAAAATTTTGTTGGAGCAGTTAGCACTTTTTGAATATAAACCCTCGATAAATAGAAGACGGTATGTAAGAAAATGTTTAAAACCGTAACCGTTATTTAAATATTTAATAGTAAACGTTTTCTTGCAACTGTTTTTGAAACAAAATTGCACATTTCAATGTTTTAATTAATTATTATAATTTAATTATTATAATTTAATTATTATAATTTAATTAATTATTATAAAATAATGATACGAAGAGAATAATAGATGACGACTCAAAATTTAAGCGGCAGTCCCCGTAAAACGAGTCAAAAACAGGTTAATAATTAAAAATAATGTCATTAACAATCTGAAACTAAAAATATGATCGAACTGTTTCCCTACGGGCAATTAAGGTTAATATTGGTTGTTATAGTCCTGTAAAGAAACCGCTGATATCAGAAAAAATCATCTGGCTCGCATAGCTTTTGCTAAAGGAGACGAAATTGGAATACTATTCTCTTTTCAGATTCGTCGAAGTTTAATTTAAGAGGGAAACAGATTTGACCCAAAATATACAAATAAAACTGTTAAGTTTGGCGGTGGCAATATTATGGTATGGGGTTGCTTTTTGGGCCAAGGAATGGGTCCAATTCATTGAGTAAAAGATACTTGAACTGAAATTGAATACAGACAATTTCTAAATGATGAATTATATCCATACGTGGAGGAAAATATGCCCCTAGTCTGGAAGTTCTAACATGATAATGACCCGAAACACAACTCCAAGGTTGTAACCGAATGGCTAAATTCTAATGACGTCAGTGTTTTGAAGTGGCCAGCCCATTCACCAGATCTCAATCCCATTGAAAATATATGCGAAGTTATAGATCGAAAAATACAGACACGAAATAACACAGGGAAGACAGATCTCGTAGAGGCAGTTCGTTCTGAGTGGCAAAAAATTTCAGTGGACATCATTAATGCATCCATGCTTTAGCGTTGTTAAAAATTACAACTGTATTGTAACTCAGTGTATATGTTTTTCAAGGCATTCACTCTTATCTTACTCCAGATATATGGTATTAAATATTTACTTTGAATGGGGAGTGTCACGCCCATTGGTCCGATCTCGGTCATTTTTTGCACAACTACTCACATTGTTAGCTCATACCAAGTTTGAGGACTTTTGCTATCACAGTACTGCAGATATTGGATATTTAAAATTCACTTTGTATGGGAGATGCCACGCCCACTTGATTTATCAACAAATTTATAGCCTATGTTACTTTCTATAGTCACACTTATATGCTATGAAAATTGCAAGCAGATCGGTCCAAAGGTATGGTCTGGTATGAACTTCAAACACACAGACTTTCACTTTTATATGTATAGAAGATGAAGATAAAAAATGAATCAGCTCCATTCATTTAATGCAAAAAAAAATCATGTGAGTATCACAGGGGAGATGTGTAGACATTTAGTAATTAAAGATTTTTTATGGCACTTTTTTTTTTAAATGAGACACAAAGCGTCATCTACATATATGTATGTATATCACTTATAGCAATCAACTGCTGGGGCTCTGCTAATATAAAAATATTTATTATTTATTATTTCAACTGGATAATTTTTAATTTTTCGTTTTTTTTTTTATTTTATTTTTTAGTTTTCATTTTTTATTTTTAATTTTTTAATTTTTCGTTTTTAATTTTTTATTTTTAATTTTGTTATTTTTCATTTTTAATTTTTTATTTTTCTTTTTCATTTTTTATTTTCCATTTTTCATTTTTTATTTTTCATTTTTTATTTTTATTTGTAATTTTGTATTTTTAATTTTTTATTTTTCTTTATTCATTTTTCATTTTTTCTTTTTAATTTTTAATTTTTAATTTTTCTATTTTTATTTTTAATTTTTTATTTATTTTTTTTATTTTTTATTTTTTTATATTTAATTTTTTATTTTTCATTTTAAATTTTTTAATCTTCATTTTTAATTTTTTAATTTTAATTTTTTATTTTTCATTTACATTTTTTATTTTTAAATTTTTAATTTTTCGTTTTTAATTTTTTATTTTTCATTTTAATTTTTTATTTTTATTTTTAATTTTTTTATTTTTCATATTTAATTTTTTATTTTTCTTTTTTCTTTTTTATTTTTCATTTTTCTTTTTTTATTTTTCATTTTTAATTTTTTTATTTTTCATTTTTAATTTTTTATTTTTCTTTTTCATTTTTTATTTTTCATTTTTTATTTTTCATTTTTTATTTATTTTTTTTATTTTTTATTAGTTATATTTAATTTTTTATTTTTCATTTTAAATTTTTTAATCTTCATTTTTAATTTTAATTTTTTATTTTTCATTTACTTTTTTTATTTTTCATTTTTTAATTTTTCGTTTTTAATTTTTTATTTTTCATTTTAAATTTTTTAATCTTCATTTTTAATTTTAATTTTTTATTTTTCATTTGCTTTTTTTATTTTTCATTTTTATTTTTTATTTTTCATTTTAATTTGTTATTTTTATTTTTTTTATTTTTCATTTTTAATTTTTTATTTTTCATTTTAATTCTTTTTTTCATTTTTAATTTTTTTAAATTTTTTATTTTTCATTTTTATTTTTTATTTTTCATTTTTCATTTTTATTTTTGATCTTTTATTTTTCATTTTTAATTTTAAACAGCGTCAAAAGGGTTATTACATATCATAATTTTTTTTATCAGTACAATCATAAGTCACACCGATTTTGTCTTACGTCTTACATGTTACGCTGTTTTTGTGATTGTATTGCGAAATAGAAATTTACCCCCCCCCCCCCTTCGCGTATACACATCAAAAACTTGGTTTTACAGAAAAATTTTTTACTTTTCACAAAAAATTCATATAGTATAATATCAATTTGTTTCGTAGATTACTGGGAGCGAAACGTCCAGTCATTTTAAACGCAAAAAGGAATTGCAAAAGGTTTCTTTAGTTTTGTAAATTGAAAAAAGGCTGCAATAACCGTTACCGAAGTCACTCTGTATTAAATGAGTACAAAAACCGTGCTCAATAGCACAACAGATGTCGAAAATAAATAATTAATTAGAGACACTCTTTTATGATTTAGATTTACTCCTTTTAGACAATGTATGTATCTTTTTAAACATTTGAAAAATATTTTTTTGGGAGACATTTTCTAGCAAACATTATCTGTTAAAAACTAAAACTCGATCCATGTTACTGATTCATCTGGTAGTCAGGTGTAAATGATTTGATAAGCCAAAATTATTGGATATCTTATGATGATTTTCTAAATTGTAAATTTTTCTTAATAAATAAAAAAAGGTATTAGAAAAAATAATATTTTATGAAATTGCGCTCAAATATCTTAATATATAAAAACGTTGGTGCGTATGTTGGTACTCTAATAACTGTTGAACCACTAATGCTAGCGACTTCGTATTCATACCATATGTTCCTATGGTTCTCCGATTTGCATAACTTTTTTTTGTACCCGATAGGTGGCGCTGGGGTCGAGATTTTCCCAAAAAATTTATTTACGGTCCAATTTAGCTCAAATTCGCAACATATATTATGTACATAAAACTAAAGTTGCTGACAAAGTTTTTCACCTTTAGGTGGCGCTGGTGTTAAAATATTCAAGAAAACGTATATTTTTTTTCAGTCGTATTCATAATATTATTAAATGCAATGTATTTAAGGCACAGAATCTTCTGAACAGCTTTTCGGGTGACACTGTAGTCTGATATTTGATTTTTGATCTGTGGGCGGAGGGGCATGGCGAAATCAAATTTTAGTATTGTACCTAGATATTTGCTAAAATTTTCGAGGGAGTTCGTGCTTTACTTTTGCCCGACACTCGGTATTAAAATTTAGATGCAATATAAAATCCAGATGTTTTCTTCGGGCCAGCAACGCGGACCGGACTCAGCTAGTTTAATATAAATTTATAAAATAAATTCATATACATACATATGTATTTCATTATAAATTTGAGGGTTAATATTGTTTAGTTTAATTGTCTTTTACTGTATTGATTGTTATAGAATTTTGACATTTCGTCTTCAAATAATTTTCATAACAAATAATGGAGACTGCTAAATTCGCCCCAAAATGCTTACTCTAATTTCTCTCTCAAGCAATAGTTATTTGGATACTTGCTTTACAATTTAATTCTAAACAAAAATGGGTATTCTGACACTTGTTTTTTATCTTTTTCTTCTACATTTCAATCTTTGAAACACAAAATATTAAACGTAAAATAAAACATAATTATTTACTTTATTCCCGAATTTTTAGTTTTAAGAGGGGATCCTATTTTTCTACAGATTCGTACAAAATGATGAATTTTTATTGAAATCTTATAGTTATAAGCCAAAGTCAAGACTACTTGGCTTGAAAAGAAATAAAACCACTATATAACAATAAAAACTCCAAAACAAAAACTCAACAATTTACAACAGAGATGAACGAAAAGAAACCAATCTGTCTGACACACTTTCTTCCGTAAAGCGGTTATAGCTTTACTTACATACGTCAATATGTATGTATGTATGTATGTATTCAAAATATTATTTTATCATAAGATGCTGGTTTGCGTTTCCCAAAATTCCCCAACATAATGGAGAGAGAAATAAATAAACAAATAAAATTCGCCCCAAAGACAAAGACACTAATTTTTCTCTATCACACCACGTTAAGTTGTGTGTTGGAATTTTTTAGATTTATATTTTTCAGTCTCAGTGCTCATGCGACGCGTATACAACACGTTTACGGGAGAACAGATTACGAGTGCGGTACGTGTTGATTGTATGGTCATTAGATGAAGAAAATTAAATAGTTTCCCTCGCCCGACAAAATACACACTTGGCTAACGAACAAGAAAAGTGAATGAAAAAATTTATCGAAATTACAACAAAAGGAAAAAAAAGAATAATAGTGCGTGTTTTTTTTTGTTTGTTTTTAAATGAAGTATAAAAATTGTTTAAACAAAATTGTCTGTGAAAATTCTGTAAAAAATATTGGAAATTAAATTGCCATATATGTACACATTTTTCGCAAATATTAAATTTGATTAAACCCACACGTTAAAAAAATAAAAAAAAGTAAACTACCCAGCTGGAATGCATAAGACGGATAATACAAATTGAAAAATCGATCTGCATTATTATTGTAAAACAAGTGTGTGGTGTGGTGTCTCTTCTGAAAGTTACAACTGTATGTATCATTAACATGTTAAACTAACGGTAAACAAAACGGATTTCATAACATCCCAATGAAATTGAAAATACAAAACGGCAACAACAAAAGAAATTAAAAAATGTTTAGTTTTATTGCAGCTTTTTTTTCAAAAACAATCTTTAAAATTAGATTTAGCTAATCGTGTCATCTGTAAACGTGATTTGCGCTTTAAAACTTTCTGAAGATTTTATTCTTTCAAATCAAAGTGATAGAATTTAATATAATTTCTTAATTATAACTTCCTTAAATTAGAGTACTCTAAAAAAAATAGTCTATCGTCATCATATGAATTAAATAACTACTGTTATATGTATGTCTAATAACCCATTAGTTACCGCTTAAGATTTTAAAATTTTTTAGTCGGATGACAAATTACTAATGAAACATTTTAAGCATTTGGGCACTTAGTTAGAAAATATACTAGTTAGAATTTAAATTTTTTAGCTCTAAACCACGTCCAATCAGGTGTCGGTGAGCAGTGTTAGTTTTGTCAATATTATTTCTTAAATATCACAAAAACTACAAAATTCTTTACGGTAGTAACCCAAAAGAAAAATATTAATTTTGTTTTATAGACAATCAGTCTAATGCTACTGAAACTGTGACGATGTGTTTTTGATTTAACTGCGGACAAATTGAACATGATACAATCTTAGGACTGGAAAAATTAAATGTTGTAAATTATTAGTCCCTATGGGACCACAGTTTACAATAAACCATTATCGCAATAAGTCAAGTGAATTAGCTTGTATGATGCCATACACATATGCACCTAGAATTTCCTATGTACAAAAATATATATAAATTAAATATTTATAACTCTTTTCTAGGCTAGATATGTACTTATATAAAAGCAATCATTTTGATTAATTTGATCTTCAAAATTCATTCATTTACAAATAATGTAATTCACTGATTTCTTCCTTATTTTAAAATTAATTTAAAAATGTTCATAAAATTGTCTATTTCGTTTGGTCACTAATGGGTTAAATAAACAAAACAACAAATATAAGTATACGAAAACAAGCACACCAACACGAAAATATAATAAAAATACTAAAAACAAAAACAAAAAAAACGTGATTAGTCATCCGTAAGATACAAGTTAAATAAGAGCAAAGTAAAAAAGATACGCAACGTGTTTCATGCAATACTTAGCTTAACTATTTTACAACTAAATTTCCAATATCTTGTATGGGAGATTAAATTAAATGTAATTGTATTACATTGTAGTAAAAATAAAATTAATCTAATGTATATTTCAATATTTTACTAATCATAATTTGCTTTGCAAACAGTGTTTTCATTTTTATTTTTATTTTTAAACAATAACAAAACAACAATCATTATTGGCTGATAGAAAAATAGTTTAAAGGAAATAATGAAAAAAGATACAAACAAATAGTGTAGTGCTATCATCGGTTTTGGATTTCTGTTCTGTTGTTTATATAAAGAACAAGTTAAACCTGTTGGCGTTGGTGTTTGTTTTTGTGACCTCGGCTTACCTAAAAAAGGCCTGTTAAGTCAATAGTAGTTATACGTAGGTATTCAAAGTGTAACCATCATTTTGTTTTGTTAATACTATTCTACATATGTACATTCATACGACGGACGGACGATACGAGTACTTGAACACAATATCTATTCTGTAGTCATATTACGACATTTAAAGTGCACCACCATCACCAACTATCAACAACCAACTTCCAGCTATAAAATAATACAAAGCGGCGGCAAAACACAAAGTTAGTTCCAACTAATTAGGGTCTTTATTTTGTTGGCTGTTGTAATATCATTTAACTTTAAATCAAATAACTACTTCGTGGTCTACGTCATCATGACACGCCTTACGGAAGAAATGGTCATTGCTAGATCAAAACAATCGGATTTAAGCTCTATTAAAAAACTTAATTGCTGGTAAGTCTTTGTCTCTCTTTTTTTTTTTAAATTGTTAATTGTAATATAATTCCGAAAAGAGCATGCAACAAGCCTTTTTGTTGTTTTTTTCTTTGTTTGTTTGTTTTTGGTGTGTTGTAATGTAGTGTAACGAAGTTAATTATGATGATGATCTTTTGTCCAGTACGCTCAGTGCAATATGTAACGCTTCGTTGACTGTGATCTTTATTTGGTATTTTTCCGGATAAAACAATAAAAATATATAATTCTTACTTGTGGGTTTTTCTTTTTATACTCGTCGTATATGTATTTATTTATTTTACCAACATTAATAACGACATTTTATTTACTCGTCAGTTTGTCATTTGATTTCATATTTATGGTTATACATATATTTTAAATTAAATTTAAAACGCAGTAGAAAAAAAAACTATTACGGAACCAGTTTCGTTCCATCATTATTCCATAACATGGTAAAAATTTAAAAATTAATACCGAAAGCTTTTTTACGAATATGTTTCATCCAATAGGTCTTTTTGAGCTATTAAATGTTTCCATATAAGACTTCAGAATTCAAATAATCTGCTGAACATTAGCGCACTGATTCTGATTTTGATATGAAACTAAGAGTTTTTATTTTTGAATCTTTCTTATTTATTAAAACATTTCACATATACACTTATGCTCACATAATTAAGTCATGTGTATGCAATGAAATGTTTTTGTAGTTTTTATCTGAAACCTATTTCTTCCGATTTTAACCTTACTATTTTGTGCAACCCTGCTATGGTAGCAGTTGTTTACATTGATTGAAGCAAAATTAAAAAATTGGGTATTCCCCGAAAAATATGGAAAACCTCAAAAAGGTCATATGCGCTGTGCTCACATAATTAAGTCACCACGCGTATCGTGAGCAAATTAGTGTGTTGAAGATTTTTTTGCGGTTTAAATAATAAATAAATTAAAAACAACTAAATTAGAAACAAATAACATCAGCTGAAATGCTATGGGTAAACAAAAAAAGTTCAAATTCGGCTGAAGAGAAAATAATATGGGATTGTTTCCAAAGATACAATAATATTGCAAAAGTAGTGGAGATTTTGAACCTTTCTCGGGGTAAAATTACAAATGCCATTACGCATTACAAAAAATATGAAACTTTTGAAAATATTCCGCGCCAAAAACCGAGAAAAACCAATTTAAATGATGACAGACGCATTGCAAACCTGAGTAAAACTGATCCTTTTTTAACTTCGTCGCAAATCAGAGCATTCGGTGTGGGTCCTATAGTCAAGATTGACGGTATAATGAATGGGGAAATGTATAAGAAAATATTAATGGAAAATTTGGCAACCGAATATGCTGACATTTTGTCGCTAGCGTGTATTTTCCAACACAAAAATGACCCGAAGCATTATTCGAAGGTGGTTAAGTCGTGGTTGGCAACACAGTCCATCAAGCTTCTGGAATGGCCGCCGCAGAGTCCCGACTGAAACCCTATCGAGAACTTGTGGGTCTTAATAAAATGAGTCATTGCAGCACGAAAACCGCCAAATAAGGACATGTCATGGAAAGTTATCCAAGAGGAGTGACACAAAATCACTCCAGGCCAGTGCGATTCTCTTCTAGCTAGCATGCCAAAGCGATGCTCCACAGTATTGAAGCAAAAAGATTATCCTACTCAATATTGAGGTAATCTAATGAAAAAATGGGACTCTCGACAAAATTTATTACTTATTTCTACAATTTCAACCATTTTTTTTCAAATGACTTAATTATGTTAGCAGCTCTTTTTGGCTAATTTCCAAGTATTTTAATTTTTTTAGAATGAACCAAAATTTTGTAAATTTTTATTTCACTGTAAATTGATTGCTAACATATAAGAATAATAAAAAAAAAATTATATTCGAATTAAAAAAAAGGGTTCACGTATTTTTGACACTAATGCCGAGTAGCATACTAGTGACTTAATTATGTGAGCACAAGTGTACATATGTGGGTAAAAAAACCGTTTAAAAATAAAAACTGCAATAGATTTTAATAGCATTTGTAACAATGGGAGGTTCTGTTTTTGTTATTTTTTACTAATACTATGTTCTTCGTACTTATAATTATTATTCATGCAATTATAATTATTAGCAGTTTCCAGCACTCGAAATTCGAGTGCAATTTCTAGGCTGCTTTATTTTTCAACTTAGCCAATTCACAAACCAACACTTTTATGGTTTATTATTATTGTGAATGAATATAACAAACTCATTAACACACACATTAACAAATTTAATAAAACACACATAGCATATGTATAATTTTATGTATGTGTTAGTAGCAACTTTAAATGCAATTAACTCAAAATAAAGGAAAAAATTTAAAAACATGCAAATCTGCAAAATTGCTAAAAAGAAATACGATTCGGTCACAAGAAATCGCCTAGCCTATTAATATTATAGATTATTCATTTGATTCAAATATTGATTTCAAATATTCCATATTTTGTTCTGTGTTATTTCTGTTCTTTAGTAGTTTTTTGACTTCTTCATCTAAATCCCGATGTTCCACCTTCCATTGATTTCGAATAGTGGAGATGAACGGATCTGACGTTGCCAGTAATATATTAAATAGATCTTAATTTGTGGAATTTCCTGAAATTTTTCTAGTATTGTGCTCTCTATAAAATCTGTAATCCTTATTCCTTTTTTCCTGAGCCTCCTCCGATAGATCTCCAAGTGGCACCAAATGATATTTAATGACATCTTCTGCATGATAAAGGATTTGGTGAACTGTTGCAAACATATTTCTCAATGTGTATATTTTTACAGTTTCCTTAGCATAATCTTCAAATTTTCTAGAGTCAAATTCTTCTTTGCACGCAAGTACTTCTAGGATTATTTTAAATTTGGAAACCAGGTTTAAATCCACTCCTGTTATTTCAGATGCTGTTTCTGGATTTAAAAATAATCTTCTTGCGGTATTGCCATCATTTTATTGCCTGACCCATGTTTTGGCTGATCTATAATCAATCCAAATTTGCGAAATTCATCTTGAATATGTTTCTTTTTTTTACATTTTTTAATTCTTTGTTGGTTTCATTGTTTCTTATTAATCCCGAAGACCCGAAAGCCAAATCATAACTGATTTTTAGTATGTGGTCCATAAGTCGTATTCTTGCATGTAGTGGTGATAATCCAAATTCATATGCATCGGTATTACCTAATGATTTTGTCGGGACTTGGTTTATTTGGCTTGATGTTGCTTGGTATATGATGCAGCTGGATGCAGCCTTTGTGTAAGTCAACGCCTGGCCTACTTTTCCACCTATCATTGTCAGCATTAATTGGTAGCTTACTTTAATTTGCTGCCCATCTAACTGTAATTGTAATGGCTGTAGTGTTGCAATTTGGGCCTTGATATCAGTAACTTCTTTGTTAATGGCATCATCAGTTTCTTTTTTGAATTAGATAATTGCTCTTGTACTTCGGTGCAACACGAATTTAATTTTAATTTTATTTTAACGTAATTAAGAACAACATCTTTCTGGTTTTTGTTTCTAAAATATTCTTCGGCCAGTACTTTTTTATTTGCGACTGTTATTGCTGAAATATATTATAGGAATACAACTCCCATATATGGGCAGGAGCTTCAAAGTCTATTTTGGAGCTACTGGGCCGTGTGCAAAGAAGGGCGTTGGGGCTCATCAATGACAGTAGAGTATTCAACTCTATTGTCTCATTGGAACATCATCGGAATGTGGGTTGTGTAGCACTGTTCTATAGATACTACCATGGGAAATGTTATTCTGATATTAGTGTCCGAGTTTAAGACAAATATCCACAAACACTACTCCCTCTTTCCTCATTCCCAAAACCTATTTTCCTGAGATCAACACAATGCACTGCATCTGTAGGAGGTAGCCCCTGAGTGTTGGTCAATAATTAAAAAAAAACAGCAATTGAGTTTGTATTCAAATGTCACTTTCTTATAAGCCTTCTCATAAGCCATCAACTATGTTTCTAAGTAAAATAAAAAGGTATGGAAATGGCATTAGAGCATTACTACCTAAAATAATATATAAAAAACCCACTATACAAATGAATTACCTGTGTGTGTTTTCTTTACTACTTCGATAGTGCATTGTTAGGTAAAATAAAGTGGTATAAAAAAGGTAGGAAATAAAAAAAATCCAGTTTACAAATGAATTACATCCTCTGTGTAATCACATTCTAACTAACAAAAAATATATCAAAAAGGTGGTGTATTTTGTAAGCCGATATCATTACTGGTAATAGAACAAATAATGACTATAATTTGTAATTTGAAAATTTTTTGAGTAATTTAATTAAAATGAAAAAAGTGTTCATCCACGGGTCGCCACGGGTGTAGAAGTATATATAGGGTTAAAGAGGACACTTTAACCTTTATCTGGGTAGTATACGTTTGTTGTTCCCTCTTGTTCCCTCTTGTTCCCTAGAAGTTCTATTCCACTAAAGATGAAATTTTACAAAAATATAGTAGTTTAATAAATACAACAACTAAAGACTACAGTCCTACCAACCTTATAAAAGGGACCGCAGGTCATTATCGATGATAACTTGCGAGTAGGGAGAACGGGCATAGGGAGAACGCTATTGAATTTGCTGAAAGTCGCTGCATGCTCAGGCCCAGTCCCCATGCAAATGGCTCCTATGAGATTGACTTAAAATACCATAAGATTCAAATTATCATGTCGATTTCGGTGAAATATGGTCTAAAAATAAGCCCTGTAGCACAATTCTTAGTCATAGCCCCCTTATATTTATATGTTGTTGCACAAAATAAGTGATTACCAAATATGGTTAAGATCGGTCCATTTTTCGACCTAGTTGCCATATAAATATGGCATCCGATATGAACTTTTTCATAAAATTAATAACAAAGCCACTCAAATTTGGTTTATGTTTATTTTCTGTATCTAAGAAGTTTTCTCTAAGCGTAGGGTATAGGGTATCGGATAGTCGGTTTAGACCGACCACAATTTTCTTACTTGTTTTTGTTGAAATATGAAATTTACATTTTAGAACGGAAATATGTTGAGTGTTTTCGCTAAAAAGAAAATAAAATTAAAACTTCATTCCTGGAAGAACTTTTTAAAAGCTGCGGAGAAATAAAATCGTTTTCTCTTTAATGGCCTAGTCGATAATGTAAAGGTCATTTTGATATTAAAAAAAAGAAAATAATTGTAGCCTTAATGTAATTGGACCAATTCATTAAGAATAATAATTAATTGAGGATTTCAATGCCGATTAAATTTTTGGCCATAACCATTAATTTTATCAATAGCAATGATTTTTAATTTAAATTTAATTACCATTAATTTCTAGTGTATTACTGAGTTAAAAAACTAATTTATGTGCTATACTTATGAATATGTTTTGCTTCAAATAGTGGTTAAATATTGTTTTTCTTGCTGTTACTTTCTTTTAATTGTTTTGAACATTTGAAGAACAAAAAATTTTTGTTCCTCAATTGTAATTAATTTTTTTTTTTGGAATTTGTTCTCTTTCATTATAATTGGTTGAAACAATGCTAATTAAAAACAATATTACCATAACTGGTAATGAAATTTTTTATGATTAGCAATGTTACAATGCCGATGATATTTCAATGATAATTAAAAATTTCTAACTGTAACTCGTAAATAGGACCCAGACAATTCTTTGATGGAAAAAATTTATAGAGAGTACTTTGCATTTTTTCATTAAAATACCATTTTGGAGGCTTTTTCAAAATGTTTTAGCTCACAGGCGTTTATCGCTATATCCAAAATATGTCTAGGTTTAATTTCAGGGACTCTACATGTTATCGTTTATTTGTCGTAAGGCAGTTTTTTAACTGAAACTGAAATCACAATATTTCACAATTAGTTGTTACCACCGAAAGTAAAAAAAATTATTAAAGTACGTACGTTTAAAGACTTCAAGATACATTAAAAATTTTATGGTTCGCTAACAAGCATTTTACCACTTAACCTCGCTTTTCCAAGCATTACAAATTTGTATAAAAAAAAACGAACTTAAAGACAGTGTTGAGATAAAAACTTAAATAGTGTTATATTATTCTCATATATGTATGTACATATACAGTGGATAACCGATTTATAACACTTAATTAAACAAATTCGCGATCTAACGAACAGGCAAAATTTTTATACGTATTAGGTACTGTGTATAAAGAATTAAGATGCAATTTAGTACTTTTTTTAAATAAAATGAAATTTATTTTTTAACTTGTGATGAACAGCTCGATAAACAAAAGTTGAATTTTTCAAAAATTCAAATAATGTCTTTTGTATTTTGTTCATATTATTATTCCCTTTATATTTAGCCCAATTCTAAACAAAAATTCCGCATGAAAATTCTCACTTTTCCCTTTTCTCCTATTATGAAAAAAATTTATTCAGCCGATGGGAAAAAAGTAGTTATTCTCAATGCATTTTGTTTTGCATGCATTTGGTTTTTTCCCTAAAAAAATTCACATGCAAAACAGACGGGAGTTTACATAAAAATGTAAGTAGTATTTTGATAAAACAAAATTTATATATGTATAAAAAAAAATAAATATTTTATTGTTCTTGTAGGACAAAGACCACAACTAAAGCAACTACAACTTTCGGTTACTTTAATGGAAGCCAATTCAGGCATTGATTGCGGTTCCCATAGATTCATCTCGCAATTGTCTTGTAGCAATCCTTTGGCTATTTCGTTGTTGTTATTCTAGAACACCAGTTTTCTCCACAAGTTCCCGCATCATAGCTATGCTATTCATTTTTAAACCCTTTTAACTCATACTCTCTGTCTGTCTTGGGGCAACCCCATTCCGCCTTATCCAATTGATCTGAAACTTGGCCCATAGTCTTGTTGGGACTATATATTAATATTGGGGTAGCCACGCACTGTCACGCATAGTCACGCACAGTCACGGAGTGATCTAAATGTTATTTCCCCTCATCCGCTCGATCTGAAACTTGGTCTATACACTTGCTGTGAAAAAAAGATTAACTTTGACTTAGTCACGCACAGTCACGGAGAGATTTAAAACGGATTTCCCCTCTTCCAATCAATCTGAAACTTTGTCCATAGACTTGTGGTGGCTAAAGATTAAACCCCATTTCCGCTCATCCGATCGATCTGAAACTTTGTCCATAGACTTGTTATGGCCAAAGATTAATTTTAAAATAGTCACACACAGTCACGCATAGTCACGGAGAGATTCAAAACTCATATACATAAGGAAAGAAAAAGTTTTAATAAAAACTTTGTTTTTATGGGTTAAATTATTTAATTTTTCTTTCAAATAATATTTGCTTTTGCACACACAAAAAAAAAATAGGAAATTAATTGTCAATAAGCAAAACAACTGGCTTCGATGACGTCACTTATTCATTTTTATGTTCCTTGAGAATATTCGTAATTGGGCTGAATCAGCCAACTCGTGTTAATGTCTGCTTGTCTGATTGTCGTGATCCAACGGCAACGATAAAAGTGATCTGACAATTTTTTTTTTACAAAAATTTTTATTTTTGGCATATACATATATTTTCAGTCAATCAATTATTTAAATATGTGATGGTAAATTAATTTACAAATAAAGGGACTATAATAAAAACTTGATTTTTATGGGTTGGTTTTTTACTAATTTGGTCATTAAGTTTCTTTTTTTTTTGGTGTTGTGAACACTAAACTAAAGCTAAAAGAAATACTAAGAACTTGAGATAAATATAGAACTAAAAATGGAGAAAATGTTTCTGAAGGAAGGATGATATCTCTAAGTTTTTAAACGCTACAAAGTAATAAAATGCTGTTATATATATTCAGTGGGTACAGGAAAAAAATATCGATATCTCCAAGTCATAAATTTCAAGGATGCAATTCCAAACTATCGCAAAAACAAATGTCAAAAACAATTTTTTAAATATATATTTCCTTTTATTTATTTTTTTTTAAATCATTTTTTTTAGTAATGAAATACATATGATATGAATTGTACTTTTAATTTGTTATTGCATGAATAAATATTTTTTTTGTTAAGTACTGGACTCAAAAAAATTTTTCAATTTATTTAACAGGGCTGGCATTTAATGTTCTTCGTTAAATCGGGAATCTACTGTATTACCTTAAAATGTTAAAATGACAATTTTTATACAAACAATTTATGTGTTCGTATTTAGAGCAGTGTGGGTTAATTCAATAACTTAACTTTCATTTGTATGTCGTTATTTTTAACAATTTGTATACCCACTGTGCAGAGGTTATATATTAGTTTGTCATTCCGTTTGTAATGCACGAGTCGATATAGCGATGTCCGTCCGTCCGTCTGTCTGTTGAAATCACATTCATTCACAAAATAAAACATTTACCTGGGTAAACATAACATAATATTGTCCATCATTATTTTGAGCAGGTTTGTATTGAAATTGGGGTAAATCGGGCATTATAATCCCAAGATATGGCCTTATATATGGAGATAACTCTTACAAATGCTGAAAATTCAGTGTGTTTCTTAAGCATTAAGCATTAGCATTAAGTTTTTCAAATTGTTTAATATTTAAAAATTTTTGTTAGTATTTGTTTTAAATAGTAACACTCAGGTGGAGGCTATCAAAAATTAGGCATTGCCGAATATAATAAAATATAATAAAATATTTACTTTAAAATAAAGTTCACATAAAAAGATTAAATACTCGTTCTTTGTGCTCAGAACTCAAAGTTTTACCAGCCCTAGTCAGAAGTTGAGTTTCTTTTAATTATATAAATAAATAAATGTACATAAGTGTTAATAAAAAAAATACTAGTGTGAAAAATAATAAAAAGTGTAATAAAACAACTGAGAACGTATAGCTACATTCTTAAATCAAAACAATTCAAAACAAACACCAATATGTTCAAGGGCCTTTCTCTATCATTAAATACTGAGGAATATATATATATTATTCATTTTAATAAATAAAATAAGTTTCTTAATTTAAAACACATAAATCCTGTTTAACCCACATCATTATATAAATATTTTTTTTTATGAAATGAAGATTATTTTATAATTCTACTTTATTGTATTTAAAACAAAATTTGTTTGCTACAATTAAGTTTTATTTTCATATTTCTTTTCTTTTCCATTTACAGGGGAAGTGATCTCAGTGATGTTTCAATCATAAAACGTATGCGTGGTGTAGAAGTGTTGGCGTTGAGGTAAGTACTATTCAAGTACTTATGTTTAATTTTAAAACCAGATTAAGACTACAAAAAAAAAAAAAAAACAGACAACACCGTTTCTAAATGTATTTTTAAATTTTGTTTGTTTAAACTAAAACTTTTATTTGAAACTTCAAAAAAAGTATAATTGTCTTCAGGCCACAATAAATCTTTCTTATATACGAGGGCAGTCCCAAAACAACCTGACCTGAAGTATAGATGGCGACAGTAGTATGAAAAAAATTACTTAAGTAAAAAGTGGCAACCTTATAAAACATATATTTTAAGTTTCAAGGCGCCACGATGTTTAATTGGAGACATCAAAAGTAAACAATCTCAGTGAATTTGTGAACATTGAAAAAATTGGCCACCTATATGTTATTTAATACTTTCATTTGAAAGGTTTCAGTCCAACCAATGTTAAAGCCGAGCTAGATTCTACTCTGGGGGAGTTTACGACTATAAAATATTGAGTGGCAGAGTTTAAATAAGGCCGTACGAGATATCAAGACGAACACCGTGGTAGTCGACCAATTGAGGTGGCCACGCCAGAAACGGTTAAGAAATTCACATAATGGTATTGGACATTTGCGAAAAATTTTCCGAAAACAATTTCCGGAAAAGAATTTCCCGAAAACAATTTCCCGAAATTACAATTTCCCGAAATGACAATTTCCCAAAATTACAATTTCCCGAACACAATTTCCCGAAATTAAAATTTCCCGAAGTTACAATTTCCCGAACACAATTTCCCGAAATTACTATTTCTGCAAAGAGCTTGTTGATGACATTTCCGAAACAATTCCATCAGAAATTCCGGCCGAAGCGCGAGCAATCAGTTCATGACCACTTGATGTAGTGGTCCGGGCAAGTTCTTTCAGCTCATTATCGATTTTTTTCTTTAGCAACGATAGCCGCTTCGGCACTGTGATTGTGAAGTCTCTTTTTTTATAGTATCGTTGCAAGTTATGACCCTACCGGTACAATGTTTTCCTCGATAATGGATACAACGCCAATAAACGCTATCAACCGTCGTCATGATACAAGAAACTATTCAAAAGCAACCTCGGTTAACCTTTATCTCTATCCACGAATTCGAGTGGCATAGTAACTGTGTATTACAACCCAAATAACTAAAAAATTCGCTATGCAAGGTGGTAACGATTCCGTAGCAGCGACTGCATGGGCAGGATGTGATGGAGATGGATGAGCGTTATCCGTCGGGAGGTCTGAATACCGAAGTGTTTAAAGTCACAATGAAAAAATAAGCGTATGACACTCCAATAAATAGGTTCAGATGACGAGGGAGGATGGAAGAGGAAGGGCGCGGTGCGGGGTGGGGGAATTGTTTTTTTGAGAAGTCGTATACTCGGGAAATTGCTTTTTCGAGAAATCGTATGCAGCAAGTTGTATTTTCGGGAAATTTTTAATTTTTTTATGGGGGAAATCAAGAATATATGGGAAGTTGTAAACTAAAAATAGGGATATTATAATATCGTGAAATTGTTTTCGGGAAATTGATTTCGGGGAATTGTTTTTCGGGCAATTGTTTTCGGGAAATTGTATTTGGGAAATTGTTTTCGGGAAATTTTCCGCAGAGGGGTATTGGATGATCGTCGGTGCGTGAGCTAGCTGAGATGATAGGCATTTAAAAAAGTTCATATTGACCAAAAATTTAGAGATGAAGGAGCTTTCCTTAAGATGTAGAACAAAAACAGCGTCGTGAAGTTGTTTCAATAGTGTTTGGCTATATTTCACTGCAATAAAGTCGAGTTTTGTTTTCGGGAAATTGTAATTTCGGGAAATTGTTTTCGGGGAATTGTTTTTTCCGGCAATTGTTTTCGGGAAATTGTATTTGGGAAATTGTTTTCGGGAAATTTTCCGCAGAGGGGTATTGTATGATCGTCGGTGCGTGAGCTAGCTGAGATGATAGGCATTTAAAAAAGTTCATATTGACCAAAAATTTAGAGATGAAAGAGCTTTCCGTAAGATGGGAGCCGCGATTGCCCCCAGTAGAACAAAAACAGCGTCGTGAAGTTGTTTCAATAGTGTTTGGCGATATTTCACTGCAATAAAGTCGAGTTTTTGCGTCGATTCGTAACCATGGATGAGACATGTGTCTCACACAGTGAGACAAAGAACCGTCAAACAGTTGACTGAAATGGGAGAATCGTGTGCAAAGAAGGCGAAGACAGTTCCATCCGCAGGCATGGCGTTTGTTTTTGGGATGCGCATGAGATAATTTTTTATTGCTTACCTTCAAATAGGAAAAGCAATCAACGGCGAGTATTTGCTAACTTATTGCATCGTTTAAGTGCTGATATTAAGGAAAAGGACCGCATTTGGCGAAAAAGAAAGTATTCTTTCATCGCAAGTTGACACATCCACTATTGCAATGGCTAAAATCCATGAATGAAAGTTCGAATTGGTTCATCACACACTTCTATTTCTAAAAAATGGCTCGGTGGTAAATGATTTGTGAATAATAACAGGATATCGAAACTATTGAATATCGCTGGAAAAAGTGTATCGAGCTAAAAGGAGATTATGTTGGGAAATAAAGAAAATTTATCCTAAATTTGTTATTCTAGGGCCGTTCTCTTATAAAATCCTTAGTTTTTATGCTTGAATCAGCGCCGCAGCTATCCACTTGACCGATTGGTACCATAATTATATCATACAGACCGGAGCATAACTATGAACGCAGTCGAAATATGCTCATATTTTTATAAATAAAAAATAGCAACAATTAATCACAGAAGTACCGTTATCTTTAATTTGCTCAAATTTAGCCGGAGCATAACTATAAACTTAAACAAAGAATTTGATAAAAGAAGAAAATAAAATCAAACAAAACCAAAGTCCAATAATTAATAACCACCTTTATTACGTATAAATCAAATAATCTATTTGGCATACTTTTTACTAAATTTTATATTATATATTTTTTCAAAATTATGCCGGTTTTCCTTTTAAACTTCTCTTGTTAGTAGTCCCTATATGTCCTCTATAGGATTAAGGTCAGAAGAGTGAGCTGGCCAAGTCATAACCTGAACGCTATTGTCATTCAACCATGAATTAGTCTCACGACTAACATGAATTTTCGCGTTATCTTGCTGAAAAACATAATGGTTAGCACCTTTGCTTCTTATAAACTGCAATAAATTTATTCGCAACACTATGATGTATTCCTCTGAGTTCATGTGAGTTCTGGGAAACGCCACTTCCAACATTCCATCGTCACAAAAAGCTCCCAAAAGCATTAAGCTGCCTCCACCAATATTACATTTAGACAAAATTGAGGATCCTTTCGCAAATCATGCCAATACATATCAACATCATCTGGGCCATCCAAGTTCCATTTTTTCTTATCAGAAAAGATGACCTTGAAAAAAAAAGAACAATTTAAGTAGATTACAAATGTGCCAAGATGCTCTAAGTCTTCTGTGGTCAGTCTATTTAGACACATTTAGTCCACAATCCTGTGTGATTTGCGCAGCGGTCTTCTTTGAATTGGTTGCACTTTTAATAATGCAACGCTTATTTCGGTCTGAGAGCTTGCTTTTTGGTCCACCTCTTCTGTTTTCTCCATCTTCTTCAGGATTACGTAAAAATTCAGAACAATAGCGTCAGACAGCTTCAGCTTTTGAACAATTGCACGCTTGCTGTAGCCTTCTTCAAAATAAACAAGAATTTTGCCTTTTTCAGTTTAAGATAGCACTTTACCACACGGCATTTTAATTCTTAAATATCAATAACAGTGATCAAAAATAAAAAGTTACTAAATTAATCTTATTATCAATAATTGATAACACAACCAACCATAATTTACTTATTACGTTGATAGTTATGCTTCAATTGAATTTGAGCAAATAAAATATAACGGCACTTACTATGATTAGGTGTTGCTATTTTTTTTTATGCAACATCTCTCTAAACTCTAAAGTTTTTTACATAGTAAATAATAAAAATATGAGCATATTTTAACTGCGTTTATAGTTATGCTCCGGTTAGGGTTCAAAAATGGTTTATAATTGCTGTTTTCCATTAGGAGGCGCCACAATTTAACTTCCATACCAATGGTCGGTTGTGCTTAAATTTAAAATGCATCTGGTGCTAAAATTCAGCAATAGCTGGTGCTACAATTCAGCATTAAATCAGTTGCGTAGATTTCGAACATTCCGTACATAAAACACAAATATTGTTAGAAATAGTAAAGGCCTAGTTACCCACGCGTAACGGTATCGGCGCGAATCAGCTGATTCAACCTGTCTTATGAAAAACACATACAAGTGCTTAACCCAACTTAAGCTAAACATGTACATGACATTTTTGAACAGCTGAAAAAGTTTGGTTAATTTTACACAGCAACATGCTGGTTCGATTTTTACGTTCTATAATTGCACTAAATGTCAACGTTACGATACGATACGGCTATATTTTAACAACCTGTGGGTAACTAGGCCTTAACTATAAAAAGCGTAGCATTAATTACTAACAATATTGTTGTTAACATGCTCGGAATATATATTTACGAATGAAGGCCGAGGCGGGATCCGCTAATAGTCTTTTCGCAAAATATTTTAAAACTATGAATGTATTTCAAAGTCAATTTAATACGAGTGTTATGATTTTTCCCAATTGCATTTAATTATATAGATTATACACATACATTTTCCAAATCAAAATAATTTCCAAATTTTAAACAATTTGGAATATAAATTTCTTGTTGTGAGTAAGCTGATCCGAATTTAATTATGAAAGTAATTTCAATATGTTTCATTGTATATTAAAAATAATTGTATTTTATATGCTGTGACTTTGACAAAGATTTATTATACATAAATAACCATATCAAATTCTCCTACTTAGCTGATGTCATCTTTATTGATTTAAATTAAATGAACTCAACGTTAACGTTGTGCGATTAAAAAATATTAATAAAAAAATATTTCAAATTTATAAGAAAAAAAATTGCAGATTTTTAAGCAAATGTGGTGGAATTGATTTTTTTTTAGTAAATCATTTCAGTTTTTATTTCTACTGGAGACAAGTGTTCAAGGCCGTCGTAAACACTTATTAAGTAATTTTCTTTATCCACTTGAATTTCCAATACCATGAGCTTCATTTGTGTGTTTTTGTATTGTCTTTTTTATTTTGTTGAAATATTCATTAATGCAAATGAGCAGCAGTAAATAGCTACAAACAACATAGTTCATGTCATTGAACTTGTTTGTTATTTTTGAAGTTTTTTTTTTCTGAATATAGTAAATAGTGCTTTATAATCTATATGTTGAGTTTAGAGAAAAATTCACTATATTGCGGTATTTTGTAAACTAATAAACAATTAAATAATTCTATAAGAATAATATTACTATTTATATATTTTTGGGCACATTTACATAAAACGAAGCATTTAAAATTGTTTATAACAATTCAAAAATTTTTTAATTTACCTAAATCTTGTTCTTACAAATGAGCCGATTAGAATATTTTTTGAGTAGAATCAGCATTTCTTAAATCGCATTATAAAGGCCTGTCTTATGAAAAACACATGCAAGTACTTACCCAACTTAAGCTAAATGTATCATATCGTTAGCTTCTGTTTATTTTAGATTTTTGCTACGTTTGTACGTGACATTTGTGAACAGCTGATAAAGTTTGGTTAATTTTACATAGTTAGTTGGTTAATTTTACATAACACTAAATGCCAACGTTACGATTCGATACGATTACATTTTAACAACGTGTGGCTAATTAGACCTTTAACCTTTACTATGGAGGTATAATTTTGGGACATAGTCCGTGATGTGGTGGTAAATTTTACCCCTTTTAATTATACTAAAAAACATCAATAAAAACCATTTCTTCATAATTATTTGTCTTTTAAAAATAAGCTACTACATCTTTAATTAAAAAAAGATTTTTTATTTCACAAACCTTTTTTTTATAAAAAAAAAAAACAGTACGAGAGGGTAAAATTTAAATGTTAATAACTATTTCTAGCTCTCTTTGAAAACGGATCTTAAAAGTGGCTTATTATTATATTTTTTTATTTTAATTTCAACTTTACTTGTACAAAAGGTTTTTGAAAATTTTTCCTACTTAATAAATGCTGTAAAGATAAGGAGCTTGCACGATACTTCTAAAATTACTCCGAGTAGTATAACAATTAATAAATTTAATTAAACTAGCAGATTGCAGCCCTCGAAATTCGAGTGCAAATTCTAGTAAATTTTATTTTTTCATTTAATAAGTTATTGATCCTAAAGGTGTGCTAATCAATTTTAGACAATTCACAATTCAACACTTTTTTTATTGTGAATTATTGTGAATGAAGAAAACAAACTCAAATTTTTTTTTGCAAACACATTAACTAATTTAATAAACACACACTTAGCATTGTATAATTTTATGTCTTTGTTAGTAGCAAATTTAAATGAGCATAACTCGAAAAAAATTAAAAAATTTAAAAATCTGTAAGTCTGGTGGACAGCTAAAAAGAAATACCTTTAAAATAAGATACGTTTGGTCAAAATCGGGAGAAAACTGTTTAACAAATCATCGGTCACAAGTAACCGTCTTACCTATTAATATTATAGATTTCAATTTTAACCCTCTTGTTCCCAATTTTAGCCCTCTATATAAGTGCATTTGCTTTTTCTCTTCTGTTTTGTTTTTTCTTATTTTATCTATTTCGGGGAATCCCAAAATTTAATTTATATTCATTAGAGCGACTCACAAAAAAAAGTGAAAAAATGCTCCCCTAGAAATCTACATTGGTTTGTTTTCTAATGATTTCCAAAATATTTCTGGTCTAGTGTTAACCCATTCCGAGCTGAATCATTTTCAAAAAAGGTATATTTTTTAGTTTATTGAAGATATTTTAATTTTTTCCAGGTCAACATACCCAATATGGTTACCTTTGTACAAAGTACGTACGATTTTAAAGCATTTTAATGAAAAGTTTCAGTCTGTCTGTAGAAGAACAAGTGAGTGAAACGAAGATGAAGTCTTTTCTTCGATAATGCATGCCGGATAAACCGCACAAATGGGGAGTCAAACTCTTTACTTTGTGTGATTTCTCCGGTTTCTGCAAATGTGGTTGTTCGCTTGTCGGGCATTGTGTCAGATTGTAAAAACCACATATATTTTGACAATTATTATACTTCACTATCACTACTCGTATATCTTCGATCACGTGAGATTCATTCCTTGGGGACTATACGCTCAAATCGAATCCCTAATTGTAAGCTCCGTACGGATAATGACTTAAAAAACTATCGTCGCGGATACCCTACTGAGTTTTGCGGCTCTGCTTCTAGTGTCGACATTTCTTTATCAATTTGGAAAGATAATAAAACAGTCCGATAATAAAACAATCGACTTACGTAGATACGAACCCTTTTAAGAATGAAACATGTGCAAAAAACGTTCTGAAAAAAAGTGTGTTGATATAATTGTCCCAATGTAATACATGAATATAATAGCTATATGGGTGAAGTTGACATTTTGGATGGACTTAGGTTAGGTTAGGCTGAAAAAGAGGAGCCATGTACCGTTTACCTGGATATACACTTAAGCCAGAAAGTCGGCTTGTTCTGCGCTCCACATCCCCGTGCTCATCCGGTTATCTACCCCTTATTTAACTTAGAAATTCGGTTTCGTCAGCAAATTTCCTGAGTGTTTTCCAGAGTATCCCCCTAAGAGCCGCTAGGCCTGGTATGATGTCGTTGGATAAATGTCTGACTCTTGTTCCCGCAAATGCAGGACAGTAACAAAGGTAGTGTTCTCAGGTCTCGTCATCCTCTCCACAAGCTCTGCATGTGGCCGATTCCGCCCGTCCTATACGGTATAGATGAGCCCTTAGTTCAGAGTGCCCAGTGAGGATGCCAATAATCCTACTCAGTTCCCTTCTATTCAGACTAAGAATTTCCCTAGTCTTCGAAATGTTGGGAGTGCCCCAAAATATCTTCGTAATAACGTCAGTTTCCTCCCAAATTGAAGTATGTGAACAGGTCGCCCAGTTCGAGAGTTTCAATTTGAGAGACTGGAAAGGTATAGGGTTTTCCAAATTGACTCCCTCCAGGAAAAAACCTTTCCTGGAACCAGTTCGTCTGCCAACTAGTTTCCTATTATACCACTGTGTCCTGGGATCCAAACGATTTCAAGTCTGCCCTTGTAGTGAAGTCTGCAATCACCTCTTTACATCTGAGGACAGTCCTTGATCAAGTTTTGTCCGAGGATATCGCCCTGATAACCGTTGGACTGCCCGAAAATATTTTCACGTTTCCGTGGCTTGGAATTTCCCGTGCGTCAATAGATCTTATGCATTCCGTTATCGCGACCAATTCGGCCTGAAAGACAGAGTTGCGGTCCGGAATGCGTATGTATATGCCAGTGGAACGGTCTTCATCATAGAAACCTATGTCAGTCCTACCATGCATACTAGATCCGTCTGTGTAGTAGTGTGACCCTGGAAGGTTTTGTAGAATATTCCCGTTTAACCAGCTTTCCCTGTCAGGTATCCTTGTACTGCAGGATGGACTTATTGGTCGATTAAAAATTCCTTTGAAGTCTAATAAGTATACAAAACGCGTATTTACACATTTGCTTGACGTAACCATGGTGAACGCATATATTTTGTTTAAAAGGATCAACAAGCCTGACCTCACGTACTGCTAAAAAGACAAGCAAATTTTCTGGCTGCACTTCAGAAACTCAAACAATATGCCGAAAATCTAATTGACACCTCCGTTTTTCTTAACAAAAAGATTGCTTTTATGATTTTCATCGCATTTTGGAAAATAATTTTTTTTTTTCAATTTTTTGTCAACATTTTACATATGAATGTAATGGAAGAAAAAAAAATCATGTGAGTCCGATCACAGGGAAGATGTGTAAACATCTAGTAATTAAACATTTTTTTATGTATTTTTTTAAATCAAACAGAAAGCGCCATCTATGTATCACTTATAGCAAAAACTGTTTCAGCTAATTTAACAACCCTTTGCTGTAAAACGTTAAAAATATCCCAATATAAACTTATATAAGTGATACATAGATGACGCTTTTAAAAAAGTGGCATAAAAAGTGGCATCATAATTTTTTCACCAATACAATCATAAGTCACACAGCGTTATGTGTCAGCTCTCACCTATTACGTGTTACACTGTTTTTGTGATTGTATTGTGATATAGAAATTTACCCCCCTGCGCGTGTAGATGTTTACACATAAAAAAATGAAATTATAAATTTTTATTTAATTTTCGATTCATGTACATATGATGTAAATTGTTGTTATCTGTTTAGAAGTTAAACAAAGTTGTACTATGTATATAAAGTAATTGTGTTGTGTTTAATTTTTTTAAAAGATACTTTACTTTTGACAGAAATAATTTTTTTTCTCAAAAATAAAATTTGAAAACTAGAGGGTTAAGAAGAAGAAAAATTGTATGCTTACATAAAGCTATTTTTCTTGAAACCTTTAAAATCGAGATTTTCAGCTACAAACCGCAAATATTTTATATGGAAAAATAATTTTATATATTAAATCTGTGAAAAGAAATTGTGGTTTTAGTCAGTCATCTCAATGTGATTAATCTTCAGTTGCAGAGTAAATTCATCTGTTATTTAAATCACTTATAAGTCATTGTTCTTATTGTATGGTGCATTTCATAAATACAAAGTCACTCAATTTTTTTTCAATATCTCCAGACTGTAAAGTAAGAATATTTCCTAGACAAACTGTATATCTTGCGAAGAACGCAAGTAACAACAAAACATAATTTTTGACTAATGTACCACATTTAGCAATTAACAATTCCAAAAATACAAGTGTTTCACAATTATGGAAAAAAGAATTTTGTATACACTCTCCTCTCTTATTGTTTACATCTTAAATTCAGTTCAGGCTTGCTAATTGCGGTTTTCTAACTTTTTCCTTTAGAGTGATTATTAAACTAGCAATTGATTCAAACTTTCGATTACGCTCATTATGTGAAGATGACCCACAAATTATCTATGGTGTTGAGGTCTGATGAGCAAAACGGCTCCTCCAAAACTGTTACGGTTTTTGATAAAAACTACTGTTTTGTTTTTCGGCTAATGTAGATTCGAGTGTTATCTTTTTAAAAACACCATGTGTGTCACACCAGCTCTCCTCGAATCATCCGACAAGATGTTATTTGAAGTTCTAAGCAACCTTCGGCTGAAAATGCCCCCCACACCATTAAACTTTCACCATCAAAATTAGGTTTTGTGAAACGCAATGATCCATCCGGACATCTCTCCAATAGCCTGGCCCATCCATATTCCACTCTTTTTCGTCGGAAAATATAACCTAAAAAAGTTTGATTCAATATTTGTCAGTAACATTTGTTGCTCATTTTCCTTTAATTGTTTGCCAAGCCTTATTGAGGTTAGGGGTCAAATGGCTGACAATGAATGACACACTCAATTCAGACCTGTTAAAAATCTCTTGAGTGGGGTAAAGCGAATAGAGTTGATTTTAATGCGCAGAAGACTCAATGCTGTTTCTTGACCCATAGGGCCTTGGACTCAACAATGTCATCTGTATATATGGGTGGTATAGGTATTGAGAAATCGACTACTCTTGATTTTCTGGCCATGAGAATTCAATGCGATGTCCGTTGGAACGAACATGGTTTTTTAAGGTTCAAAAGAAGCATTGTTATGCGAATAAAGTTTTTATCCATTATTTTTTTTACTTTTTGAGTGAAAATAATTCATTACCAACTGCTATCGTGAATACAAAAATTCTAATTAAGATAAACTTAAAGTTTAATAACGGCCAAAAGACCAATTTTTTCCTTTTAAATAATTTTCATTAAAATATCACCCATTTTTCTTTATTACATTTCCCGTAATGAGGCAATTTCACACGTTCATACATGTATGTAGATCAAAATTTGTTCTTAAACTGTAAATATTTAAAATTTTTTGAAAGTTTCTTAATGCATGTGTGTATTTCTATAAATACAACGAAAAATATGTACGTTACAGTTTTATAGTTCAAAATATCTTTTTTTACTTTCAATGTAATTGCTTATGAGTTTTGTGGGCACTTGGACTTTATAAATATTTTTTATAATATGTTGCTTATCTAATCAGAACTGTTTCAATGAGTTTATTAACTACTTGTCAGTTGAGTACATACTTCAGAATTATAAATTCCAATACAATTTTTGAATCTTACGTTAATCTGTGGTAAGGTTTATAGTAAGATTGTGTTGACTACCAAAAATACTTGAGCAACCTCAAATTCTATTTATGCCAATCAATTTCTGAGTCGATTTGTAGTATTGATTCATGACTTGGAGACAAAACCTATTTATTAATACCTGATGTCTCGTAATATAGTATTTTGATGTTGCTATAAATAAAAAACTCATACTTTTACTTACTAGTCCATTCGGAAATTTGCAGTTATCTGTACAAGCATGCACGACTACAGCTAAACACGATTACTCAGTGTTAAACTGGGTTTTGCTTATCTAGTATGATGTGCACTAGATGAGATCATGATAGAAACTGATACTAACTTCTTGTCATAAAACAGCTGACAATGGTGTTGCCATACTCAAAATAACAAGTAGTTCAAAATATGTACAAACACTAAATACCAATTACCAGGTATACCGGTATAAAGTGAGCGTTTTATTGTGAAAATAAAACCCTAATTTTGAATGGAAAAGTAAAAAACAGTTTATTCGAGGAATTGGCCATTGCTTTCTACACATTTTGACCACCTTGCTGGCAATTTGTGGATACCAAGCCAATAGAAATGTTCTCTTTTGAAGCAAACCATTCAGACACCCCATTTTCGAGTTCTTCGTAGGAATCGAAGTGCTGCTCAGACAATGCGTGTCCCATCGATGAAAACAAATGGTTGTCAGAAGGAGCCAAGTCTGGTCAATACGGCGGGTGGGTAGCAGCTCCCAGCCAAGTGCTTTGATTGTATCCTGAACCAGTTTTGCTTTGTGTGCAGGTCATGGCACAAAATTACCTTGCCGTGTCTTCTGGCCCATTCTGGTCGTTTTTCGATCAATGCATGGTTCAAATTGATTATTTGTTGTCGGTAGAGAACATTATTAGCGGTTTCACCTAGTTTTAGGAACTCGTGGTACACCACACCTTTCTGGTCCCACCAGACACACAGCATTGTCTTTTTGCCGAATCGATCTGGTTTTGTAGTCGATGTTGATGGTTGTCCCGGATTAACCCATGATTTTTTCCGCTTAGGATTTGTAAAATAAATCCATTTCTCATCGCCAGTAACAACTCAATGCAAAACTGATTTTCATTCGTGTCTTTGAGGCAAATTTTCACTAGTGTTTTTCAGTTTTCCATCTGCCTTTCATTCAATTCATGTGGCATCCATTTTCCACACTTTCGGATCTTTTCCATAGCTTTTAAATGGCCAGAAATTGTTTCTTCTGCAATATTTAACATTTCTGCCATTTGCTTTTGACTCAAAATGTTATCTTCATCCAATATTGCTTGCAATTCGGCGTCTTCAAACTTTTTTGGTGGTCTTCCACGTTCTTCATTTCTCACATCAAAATCATTATCTCTGAATCGTTGTAACCATCTTTTGCATGTTGCTTCTGATAGAGTATGATCACCATATGGCTCGACAAGCATTCGATGCGACTCTGCAGCACTTTTCTTCAAATGAAAACAAGAAATTAGTGCTTTCCGCAAATCATCATTTTTTGGTACAAAATTCGACATTGTAAACACGATGAAAAATTTGATCTTGTTAGTTCAATGACTTGATCTATACTAAATATGTTTAACAGATGTCATAGCAACCAAACAAAAAAAAAAAAAAAAAACAAGTACGAAAATTATAGTCGGTCTAGACCGACTATGCGATACCCTATACCATGCGTTTAGAGATCCTATCTCTTAGACCCAACTAACTGGATATAGAAAATAAGCACAAACCAAATTTGAGCGGGATTTTTATTAATTTTTTTGGCTGCAGATATGAAAAAGTTCATATCGGATGCTATATCTATATGGGGACTAAGCCCAAAAATGGACCGATCCTGGCCATGTTTGGTAAAGTCTCTTGAATTTTGCAAAAATATATACAAACAAAATTTGAGAAGAATCAGTGCAATATTTTTGTTTTTTGATAGATTTAAGTGAAGATCGGGAAGCAGCTCTATGTGGGGCCTACGACTAAGAGTTGTCCCACAGGGATCATTTTTGGAGTACTCATTAATGGATGTAATAAACGCATATAAACTCAATTTGACTAGGATCTATATGACAATTTGGATCTTATGGCAATTTATGTCGATTTTATAGGGGTCATTTGTATGGGGGCTAGGTCTGAACATTGACCGATTCTCACCAATTTCAATAGCGTTCATCCTATGGCCGATAGAAGCTTATCTACCAAATTTCATCAAAATATATTCATATTTGCGACCTGCAGTTTGATTACAAGGTTTACATGGACACACAGACGGACGGATTCTGATTCGATCGGTATAATAAAAGATGGGTCTAGGTCGAATATTTTTGGTAGTTACAAACAGCAGCACAAAGTCATTATACCCAAACCACACAGTGGTATAGGGTATAATTAAGGCTCGTTCACAACAAATGTTCCCTATCGAGACATCTGTATCGTGTTGCTCACTTCATATACCATTTAGCTATGATTTCAAATAAATTAAACATTTTTATTTAAATAAATTAAAAAAATTGATCGAAAAAATCTTAACATGCATTAATTATTTTAAATTATATTAAAGCTTACAAAAAAAAACTTTTATAGTCCACAAAAAAATTGCATTTGGAACAGTTAGTTTATCTCCGTTTAAAATCTTCCGCATTTTAAGATATGTACCTCTTTTGTGCTCTTCAACTCCCTTTTCACAAGTGCGCAATATCTCTCCACTGACCTATGCTCCGTAGAGTTTGGGGGATTTGCCTCCCTTGATACAAAAACTAAGTTATTGTTCTTGTACCACTCAAGAGCTTTCTCACCGAACTGACAGCATGTCAAATCGGGCCAAAAACATGTGGACACACTGCTTAATATAAGTTTAGGTATTTATAAAGCCCGTTGTAAAAAGTGACATGCTTTTTTGCCTCAACTGCATATTGTTTTAAAAATTTCGTCTGCTATAGGTCCTAAACTTATCTTCAAAATTTCTTCGAGGATTGGAAACATACAAATTTTGACCCGGAAGCTGCGAAAAATCTGCCAGTACTCACGTTTCGTTGTCCATTATGAAACATGATTTTAATTTCCGTGCTCTGTTTTTAGCCACTGAGCTAACCGTTCTGCTTTTCTATCGCATGTGTTGAGAGCTCTTTTCAATATGCTTTCCACTTTCTTAGCTTTTTAATCATATGGACCATACTTTCTTCCCGAACTTGGTTTCCTATCAATGATCAAATTTTCTTGATACTTTCTAATAATATTGGAAACAGTTTGAGAGAAGACCTTTGACTCCAGCCAGCTTTTTGTAGCCGCTCAATTTTCATCGCTTAATTTAATCCAACTAACAACAACTGAAAAGGGTTGTCATTAAAAATAACTAACATATTTTTCAAAGATAACTTGATCAAAGGATAATTCTGTGGTTTTCTGGAATAACCGCGTATGTCCATTTTTGTCAGTTTTGAGTTAACGATGCCAAATGCTCTTTACATGTGTTCAATTTAAAAAAAAAAATATTGACCATTTCTGAGTTTTTTCTTTAAATAACGACGTAACTGAAATGTTTATTAAATTAATTTGCAGCACTAATGACGTATGTCAACCTACGTTTGTTCGCTGACAAATTATTTTATCAGAAAACGACACATAGCGACATACGTTGTTATTAATGAAAAAAAATGCAAAATAATTTTGGATTATTTTTCAGTTTATAACCACTTATAAAAACACGTGTGTTTATTTCTGTAATTTTTTGTCACTATTATTCTTGTTACGTTGTTATATTCTCATTCTAAGTCCCGTTAACTTTTTGTTGACGAACAAAAAATCCATTTTTCAAGCAACAACCACTTATGTCTACATGGGTGGTTGCATTGGTAGTTTTCTTTTTCAAAGAAAACGACGTTTGTCGACATAAGTTGTTTTATTTGCACACACTTTAAGTGTTATTTACATATTGTTTTTTTTGTACTTCTCTAGGATCTATTCCTCTGAAGAAATTTGACTCAAAATTTTATATAAAGTATTTATTGCCCATATCTACAGGACTGTTAAATAAAAAGCTCTAAAAACTTTATATCGAGCCCATAATTTCAAATATAACGTTTTTTGGCTCCCCTCAACATTTTGATTTTATAACATACTCGGTTATTCTAGAAAACCACAGAATTCAAACTAGCAGATTCCAGCGCTCGAAATTCGAGTGCAATTTCCAAACCAATTCACAAACCAACACTTTTTTGGTTTATTATTATTGTGAATCAAGATAACAAACTATTTAACAAACACATTAACAAATTTAATAAACACACACATAGCATATGTATAATTTTATCTATGTGTTAGTAGCAACTTTAAATCTAATTTACTTAAAATGAAGGAAAAAATTTAAAAATCTGTAAATCTGATGAACAGCTAAAAAGAAATAACTTTCAAATAATATACGTTTGGTCAACATTGGGATAAAACGGTAGAACAAAACATCGGTAACAATATATCACTCCTTAGAGGGCTCATAAAATTTTTCTTCCAAGCTACAGTTCAAAGTAACGAAAATTAACTAAAAAACAACTTTCCTCACAAAAACATACAAAAATCTATTGTATTTTAATTCTCTGATACTTTTTATAAAATACCGTAATGTATTTTTAAATCTTTTTCTTTTTTAGTTAAGTGAAATAAAAATTCATTGAACTTGTTCTTTCATTAAATGAATTTATATGCAGTGATCTTGCTTAAATACAAAATACAAATACAAAATAAACACAACTTCTTGCTTTAGTTGAAAGATTATTGACCTTAATTTATAAACGACAATCGTGGAGACAATCGCATTCATTGTGTAAAATTGATTTACAACAACATCATTTAATATGCTCGTACTTTCTCTCCAATTGTTATCACCAATTTATATTCTTTTTTGGTCTTTTTCTTTTCACATTTGACAGTGTCAACAAAATAAGTACATTACAGCCATTTGAAGACTGCCTGAAACTACAGGAATTATATTTACGTAAAAATAGCATACAAGATATAAATGAAATTGCTTATTTGCAAAATCTTCCAAGTCTAAAATATCTATGGTTGGAAGAGAATCCATGCTGTGATCGTGCCGGAGCCAAGTATGTTTGTTTTGTTAAAGATAATTTGCGAATAATTGAACCTTCAATGTGTTAACCTTGTTCTTTTTAAACTTGCTGCTGTCTTTTAGCTATCGTGCAATTGTCTTGCGTGCTTTGCCAAATTTAAAAAAATTGGATAATGTTGAAGTAACTCAAGAAGAAGTTGATGAGGCACAAAGAGGTGGCAGTGGTAGTGGTGGTTTAGCTGTCGAAGATGATAGTTTTGAAGATGCATATGAACAGCAAAAACAACAACAGCAGCATCATCATCAACAGCAACAACAGCAATATGAACAACAACAGTATCAACAACAGCAACAACAACAAAGACAACAACCACCTCAGCCACAACAACAGCAATATTCATCATCTCAGTATCAACAGCGTAGAAGTTCCAGCCCACAAAAAGAGGTACGTACATAACTGTGTAAACAATTACAAAATGCAACGAAATTTCATTTATATGGTGATTTGCATGCCTAATTAACGGTTTAATTAAAAGATTTTAAAAGCGCATGATACTTGGATATTTAACACTTACTTAGCCCATCCTAACTAATATTTTGTGTATGGAGGAAGAAGGAACGGTTAGAAATATTTTTCCATATTAATTTTTTCGTTTAAAAATTTTCACTTTTACTAATTATCCCATTGTTCAGAGTATTCGTCCATATCAAAAGCATACATATAAAACAAAGATGAAAATATTTCAAGTTAATGAAAAATGCGAAAAATTATGTCTCAGGCCAATGTTATGAATTAATATTAAGTTAATATATACAGTGCCGTGCAAAACGAAATCAACAAATTCCATAAAAATAAACAAAGTGATTTATTTCGAATCATATTTCATTGACAAAAAAAAATAACTGTCTTCATAAATTATTTACATTTATATACGCTATCTAATTCATAAAATATAACACAACTTAGACTAATTGTTTCTTTTTAAATAAAGCAAAACTAGTGACGTCTCCATATAAAGGTGTGTGAAACAAAAGCAACAAACTAATAATTAGTATACGATCCGGCTTAAGTCTCGTTTAGGTGCACCTCTCCGATCCGTTCCAAATTTTCACCACTCGGTCCACTTCTTAATGCGATTCCAGCAAAATATTTTTTTTTTTGGCGGAACCCCATATTTCCCGAGTTATAGACCTCCAACGTTTTGACATTGATTTCGATATAACTTGAACAATTCCAATCGGACTTTAGCAATATATATATCATATGAAAGCTTATTGAAGTACCTTTAATTTGATATCAAATCAAGTTCGAAATCCATTAACCCATTATGGAACAAAATAATTTTCTTTCTTTTTAGGATGCAGTTTTTTGTAAATAATTCATTTTATTTCAATAAAACGCTATTACAACAACAGAATATATGTTAATTAGTACATTCATAGGATTAACAGCTTTTATTTAAGATATTGTTTGACCTTTTAACCCTTTGTAATCCGGAGATATTAGGGGTACAACTTTGTATTTTTTATTGCACAAATAACAAAAAACCATAACACTAAAAACAACACTTTCTTACAAAATTCGATTTTACAATTCTAACTAGAAATTGAAATTTTTTTTGCTACATACGTATTTTGTCCTCTTAACCCCTCCAGGACCGAAGATATTATTGACTTTTAATGAGACTATTATGAAAATTTTGTTGGAAAATTCCCTTGTGACGTACGCAGAAAAACTTTATTCAGCGAAGCCACCTGCCGTGTCCTACTGGAGGAGAAAACCCTTAAGCGCGGCCGCAGGCCGCCACGCAGAAAAACTTTTGTATGCAAAGCCAGATTTCAATACTTAACTTTAGTGTCTCCGGGAAGACATAAGACAAGATAAAGCTATCATGGCCTTATCTCACATGGTATTAAAGCATCCCCTCATTTCTTCTCCGCCCTATTATGAAAATTTTGTTGGGAAATTCCCTTGTGACGTACGCAGAAAAACTTTATTCAGCGAAGCCACCTGCCGTGTCCTACTGGAGGAGAAAACCCTTAAGCGCGGCCGCAGGCCGCCACGCAGAAAAACTTTAGTATGCGAAGCCAGATTTCAATACTTAACTTTAGTGTCTCCGGGAAGACATAAGACAAGATAAAGCCATCATGGCCTTATCTCACATGCTATTAAAGCATACCCTCATTTCTTCTCCGTCCTATTATGAAAATTTTGTTTTAAAAATCACGCGATTTTCTTAACCCCCAAATCAATATTAACACTTCAAAAAAACAACAACAATTAAGAGTCAAAAAGTCATAAAAAAAAAAAGTCATAATAGATACCAAAAAATAGCTTGTGATCCCTACTTTTATTGTAAATGTGCAAATACATACCTTATATACGTAATTTCGTCTGATAATTACAGCTTTTCACAAAAAACTCTTTACCAAAAATGCACAATCTTGAATAGGTTCACAATAGGTTAAAGGATTTCGAACTTTTTTACTTTGAAATAAAGGCAATTTAATAAGCTTTCAAATGATACATAGATTGCTCAAATCCGATAAGAATTATTCAAGTTATATCGAAATCAATGTCAAAACTTTGGAGGTCCATAACTCGGAAAATATGGGTTTCCGCCAAAAAAAAAAATTTTTTTTTTAAATCACCTCAAATACCCCTATTTCCAAAAAAAAAAAAAAAAAATCGGGGTGGTGCACCTAAACGAGACTTGTTCATACGATCCTTTATCACCCCTGTTCTTGAAACCACTATCACAAAAAAAAAACTCGTAAATGAAAAAATTCTTAAATCTACGAGTTTTTTGCTGTTCTCTAATTTCAATAAGAATATTTTTTCTCGTTTTAATTCACATAGAAAAGGCTTTGTGAAATCAAAGCAAATGCCCTTTTTTCTACTAAGCAGGTCTTAAGAGATAAAAAAACTAATTGATATTTGAACTCAAACATGTTTTTTATTGAACTTTGTCATTATTTTAAAAAAATAGACATTAATTTTATGAAAAAAAAAACGATTTTAAAAACGTCTACATTTTGCGCTGATTTAAAAAAAAAACTCGTAATAAGTGGTCGATGTTAATAAAACACACTTTTTGCGATGATGCTGTTCTATAACTATAATAAAAACTTTTTATTTACACAACCTATTTTCCATTATAATTTTTTGAATTATAACATAGATTCTTCATGCACTAATTATTGCAAATAAAGGAATTAAAAAAATTTTTTACTCAAATCACATATTTTTATTTTTTTTTGCATATGACTGCCACAACTTTATGTTCGAAACAGTAGTGATGCCAGTCAAATCCAATTTATTTGAATTTCGAATTTTCTTTGGTGATGCCTAACTTATTTCAAAAAGAGAAGTCATTCTTAATTGAATGACATTGAAGAATAAAAACAATTACATGAACAAGTAAATTGTTATTTTAAAAGAAAATATATATTTTTTTACTTTCTTTATAATCTTAAGGAAAAACATGCAAAAATTACTTAAGGTTTTTTTGTGAAAGTGACTAAAGAACCATATGGCACCTCGGTTTCTAGATAACATATGGTTCTGAAGCTAAACCATATGTTTCATGTCATTTGATAATAAAAAATATGATTTCGAAAAATACTTCGAAAATATAAAATTTGTGTTTTCAAGAAACCCAAAATTTCAATTTCATGTTATTTCAAATTCATTTTTATTCAAATAACAACGTTTCAAGAACAGGGCTGTATATTTTATCACTTCGGCACATCTGTGCGGCAGAGATTCAACGAGATTATTAAGTACTGGTTCAGAAATACGTTGTCCCTCAGCTTCTAGGCTGTGGAAGAGTTCGTTACGATTTTTAAATCTTTTTTATTATCCCAAAGAGGTTTTCAATGGGGTTCAAGTCTGGTGATTGTGCCGGCCAATCAAGGACTTGAATCCCATTCTGTTCTATAAAATCTTTGACCACCCTCGATCTGTGTTTCGGGTCATTATCATGTTGAAACACCCATCGATGGGGCATATTCCACTCAGCATGTGGAATCATCTCAGTTTCTAGAATATCTTTATACATAAAACGGTCCATTTTTCATCATCATCGAAAAGTATGTTCACACCAGCACGTTGCCTCCTCCATGCTTAAAATTAATTTTACAATTTCGAGCTACATACCATTTGAATTAATCAAATTGAATTTTGATTCGTCACTAAATAGAACGGTTTTCCATTTTCATACGGTCCAATTCAGGTGTGTTTTTGCAAAATTTAATCTAAAATAATAAAAAAAGAGAAAATTATTAGATGAGTTAACATAATAATACAAAAATAATAAGTTTATAGTTACTTACCTATTTTGGATATGTTTCTTGGTCAACAACGGTTTTTTAGCTGGTGTGTAACTTTTAAAATTGTTATCTATTGCACGTTTCCGAACTGTAGTATCATGCACGTTCAATTTAAGAGTTTATACATTTCATTAGAAGCGGCAAAGGGATTTTATTTAAATATACGACATATTTTTCTATCATCACGCAAGGAAGTTTTTAGTGGACGGAATGCTTTACGCTAACCTCTTTTGTCAACTGATACCTTTTTATCAATCTACAAATACTATCTCTGTTCATGTTACTCTTTTTAGCAATAGAAGCTTGCTTTTCTCCCTTTTTTTTATATTTATTTATTTGTTCATTTTAAATTTTGTACCCCAGCGTTTAAAGGCTTTGAAGAGGCCATTAGTAGGCAACTTCTTATAATATATTATAAATGAACAAATTCCTAACTTTTAACTAGTTATAAAAAAGGTTTATTATAAACGTTGATTTATATACATATATATATATACAAAATGTAGACTCTATATTAGAAGCGTTTCTATATTTTCTAGTAAATACTTTTTAATATAGTCCTTAAATGTAGAAAGAACAGAATCTCCCGTAAATTAACTGGCAATTGGTTGTATTCATGTGGTCCAGCAAAGGTAATACGTTGTTTAGTCAAATCCAGTCGGCATCTTACAAAACTTAGATTGAATGCTTGTCTAGTGTTTCTTCGTGTTTGAACAACGTTTTGAGAAAATTGTATAGAGCGTTGACCATTTTCTCTAATAGCTTTAAAAACATACAACAGAACTTTTTGTTTGTATAGAGCTTGTATATGAAGTATACTCCAGGCATGAATTTTAAACAGGTCCAAGTAAGAGTATCGTAATGGTAAATTGAAAACAAGTTTTAATGCCTTCTTTTGGGCTGATTGTATGGATTTCAAAGAGCTATTTTTCCTGCATCCATATATAGAAGGAATGTAAATTAGATGTGAGTGTCTGATAAATAAGTAACTTTACCGTGGAGTTAAATTTGTTTTTGAACTTAAATAGTATTCCAAATCCAGATGAAATCTTTGTCTTTAATGTGTTTATGTGTTCGTCCCAGAGCAGATTATCATTCAACATGACTTCTAAATATTTTTCCTTGTCGGACTCAGTTATGGCTGTACCATCAATATAAACACCACTTTACCATCTTCTCTTGAATTATATGGTTTAAATCTTAAAAATTTAGTTTTCGCAGCATTAATTATAAGTCTATTCCATCGGGAAAATTCAGTTAAAATAGCTGCATCATATTCAATCTGCGTTTTCAAAACTTGCGCGTGCTTGTATCTATAAAATAAGCGCACGTCATCAGCATACATAAACAGTTTTCCATTGAAATTTATATTTTTAATACATTGATGAAAATTTTGAACAATAGCGGCCCTAGAACACTTCCTTGCGGAACATCACATTTAACCGGAAGCATTGAACTGCTTGATTCCCCAGCCTGAACAAATTGCATCCTGTTGGATAAATAATCATGAAAAACATGAACTGTTTTATTCGTAACGCCTATAACTTTAAGTTTTCTAATTAAAATTTCATGGTTAACCAGATCAAAAACTTTTGAGTAATCGACGAACACCCCGGCAACTCCGCTGAAACCTACATCAAGTTCTCCACAAATAAAATCGATGATATTAACAGCAGCTTTTTCAGTTCCAGCACCTTTTTTAAAACCATATTGCCTTTCAAACAATATATCATTAATTTCGAGATTATTTGAGATTTGATCAAAAATTATTTTTTCAAAAACTTTATCTACGAATGATAATAATAAGCTTATGGGTCGAAAATTTTCAATTTTATTTAATGCGATAATTTTAGGTATCGGTATTTTCTTGTGTACTTTTAAGCAGTTCGCATAGCTTCCCTCTTCTATCATTTTTTTTTAATATATCTGTTAGAATATTAGATATCAATTCTTTCCTTATCAGTAGCATTCTAGGGGTTACGGCGTCAAAGCCAGGGCATTTATTCATATTAAAATTTTTCAAAACGCGTTCCAAAATTTAACAGCTTTTTGAAGGGCAAAGTCCTCAATTGTTTCAGATTTTAAAGTTTGGCAATATTTATCCCTAGCCATTCTTATTAGACCATTCAGTACCAATAACATATGGAAACTAATTTTTTATAATCATGTAGTAAATGCCTAAACCCTTAAAAACTTGAGTAACTATGGGAATGTGCCGTTATTTTAAAGAATTTTCGTTACATACAAAATTTTTAAATTTGTTGCTTTTGTTTCTCACACTCTCGTTTTGGAGATTTGGAAATTTTTGCTGACTTTTTTAAGAAATATACTTACATTGGAAAATTAATCTGCGATTTTGTTTTCTAACATGGTAGTGTACAAATGTATGTAAATATTTTTTGATGTGTATACGCGCAGGGGGTAAAAATCTATTTCACAATACAATCACAAAAACAGCGTAAGATGTAAGATGTAAGACGTGTGACTTAAGATTGCATTGGTGAAAATATTATGACATGTAATAACTTTTTGTCTCTGTTTTCTGCAGTATATTTTCTCACTTCTTATAAACATTTATAATTAATTTTCTCAATCATTTAGAAGCATTCTTAACATTTTAATTTATTCCATATAAATAACACAATTATCACTGCAATAATGCTAATCAAACATAAATAAAAAATAAATAAAAATAAAAAATAAACGAATTACAGTAAAATGGAAGTGTTTGATAAAATGGAGGGACAATTCATTGGAAAGTATTTGGAGAAAAAACGAAGGCACGATTTCATTAGGAAGTGTTTGGAGATAAAATGAGGGAGCGAATAGCGTTATAAAAACGTTTTGAAATACGAAAAATTAAAAATTAAAAATAAAAAATGGAAAACGAGAAATAAAAAATTAAAAATGATAAATGAAAAATAAAAAATCAAAACTGAAAAATGCAAAATGAAAAATAAAATATGAAAATGAAAATTGAAAAATAAAAAATAGAAAATGAAAAATAAAAAATAAAATATGAAAAATAAAAAATGAAAAATTTAAAATGAAAAATTTTAAATGAACAAAAAATGAAAAATAAAAAATGAAAAATAAAAAATGCAAAATGAAAAATGAAAAATTAAAAATGAAAATGAAAATTGTAAAATTAAAAAATGAAAAATAAAAAAACAAATTAAAAATAAAAAATGGAAAATAAAAAATTAAAAATGAAAAACTAAAACTTAACCAGTTGAAATAATAAATATTTACGTATTAGCAGAGACCCTGCAGCTGATACATAGATGACGCTTTCTGTTTGATTTTAAAAAAGTGCCACAAAAGCATCTTTAATTTTACTAGGTGTTTACACATCTACCCTGTGATCGGACTCACATGATTTTTTTTTTAATATAAATTATGGTTTTGTTGTTTTTGTTTTGCACGACACTGTACATATATAAAAATATTTACCTTTACTACATACTTTTAAGTAAAAGCGAAATTTTTGTGTATCGAGCACATTAAATTTTCATTTTCTTTTTGTAAACTACATTTTTAAATAATCTAACCCATAAAAACAAAACTTTTATTAAAACTCTTTCTTACCTTATGCATATGAGTTTTAAATCTCTCCGTGACAGTGCGTGACTTTGCGTGACTATCTTAAAATTAATCTTTGGGCACAACAAGTCTATGGACAAAGTATCAGATCGATCGGATGAGGGGAATTGAGGTTTTAATCCCTCCGTGACTGTGCGTGACTATGCGAGACTGTACGTGACTATGTCGAAGTTAATCTTTTTTACAGCAATATATCGACCAAGTTTCAGATTGATTGGATGAGGGGAAATCCGTTTTAAATCTCTCCATGACTGTGCGTGACCATGCATGACTGTACGTGACTAAGACAAAGTTAATCTTTTTTCACAGCAAGTGTATGGACCAAGTTCAGATCGATCGAATGAGGGGAAATGACATTTAGATCACTCCATGACTCTGCATGACTATGCGTGACTGTGCGGGACTACCCCAAAATTAATCTGTAGTCACAACAAGACTATGGGCCAAGTTTCAGATCAATTGGATAAGAGGGAATGGGGTCCACCCATGGCAGACAGACAGACAGAGAGTATGAGTTAAAAGAGAGAGTTTAAAAAAAAATTATTTCTTAGAACTATGGGATTTTAAATCAATTTTACTATCAAAAACATCATTTCGTCCCTAACTAAGCAGCTATTTTTAAGAATTGTAGCAAAATGATATATTTTTTTAAATATCGAATTATTGAAGTTTTTCCGCGTTACTAAATAACTACTATTACATTGTTACTTTACATATTTTTTTTTTATATTAATTTTACTCATGCTTCCTACTACTGGGATTTAATATATATATTTAAATAAAACTATAAAAGGCTCCACAACAAACAAGTCCTGCCACAACAGAAGAAAGTGTAAGCGAAACAAATAATCCCAATAATGATTCGTCAAAAGCCTCTACACCCTCTCAGGTACTCAATGAACCAATAATGTTAAATCAAATTTTTATGTTCTTGTTTTTTTTTTGTATTTTTTTGTTTAATACGAGTTATTCATATTTTTTTTTTTGTTGGTTTTAGTATTTTTTCTATCTACAAATATGGCAGAGTATTTTTTTATGTTGTCATTTCCAAATTTAGTTATGAGTTGTGACTTTTTGTGTTTGTATCATTTTTCTTTTTTTTTATTACTTTGAGAATATGTTATTTTAATAATATTCAAAGCCATTTTGTGTAATATTTGTGTAGTTATTAATGACTAACGTTTAACAAAATTTTCTTTGAAAATCGTTTCGTACACAGGAGCAATTACACTCACCATCGCCAAAAAATAATGCGACATCAAAAGAAAATCGTTTATCCTATCATCAATACGATGTAAGAATCAACATTTTTGAAAGTTTATTTTAAAAAAAAATCATATACATTAACATTATTTCGACGAAAAATTTAACGAATTTTTTGTTTCTATACATATTCAAATATAATTTGTATTTAATTTAAGCATGAGTTAGAGACGTATACATTTTTTTGTCTCCAATATCCAATATTTCTGCTATTTCTCATTTGTTAACTTACAATTGTTAGTGTCACGCAATAATGGGGTGTTATTTTTAAATCCGTATATGTCCATTTTATAATGTCATTTTAATTATAGTCGCCGTTTCTATAATGAAGGAAAAAACCAAATGAATCATTTTATTCTAAACCACGATTATACATTTTATTTTTATACCCTCTACACCACCGTGCAGAGGGTATATATATGTAGGTTTGTCATTTCGTTTGTAACGCATCGAAAAAAACATTTGCGACGTCTTAAAGTATATATATTCTTGATCTTTATAACAACTCGAGTCAATATGTCCGCGAGTCCGTGTGTCCGTCTGTCTGTTGAAATCACGCTCATTCACAAAATAAACCATTTACCTGTGTAAAGTTATGATAATATTGTTTGTCGTTATTTCGAACAGTACTGCGATTCTGTAACGATTAAGTGATGCACTAACTACACCTTAACGATAGTCGACAAATCTTCTTTTCTATTTATTTAAATTGTAAACGAGTGGCATCTCTGTCAAAATAAGCGAAAACACAAAGGATGATTTTATGTTTATGTTTAATTTCTGTATTTTTTATTAATATTTTTGTTTATTTATTTGAATATAAAATAATGGATTGAATTATTTTATTTATGTAAAAAGTTTTTGTAATTATAACAACAACAGCTGACTTTAACAATAGCGAATATCGTTTAAAATTTTTACTGAATACCAAAATCCACAATTTTGTTATTTTCCTTTTTAACGATTCGATTATCGTTAAAAGAAGTTACTGAATCGCGCTACTGAGGTTGGTATTGAAAATCGGGTAGATAACGACGAAGACACTTCTAAAAAATTTTTAAAAATTCAGTGTATTTGTCGTAATAATTTAGTATTAAGTTTATCAAATTGTTAACTTTTTCAAATATTTGAAATTTATTATAAATAGTGCAATAAGCCCAGATATAAACGTGAAAGTAAAACCGATTAGGAGGGCGCCAAAGATTCGGTACAGCCGAATTTAACACTCTTGTTTGTAAAACTTAAGAGTATTAAATTCGTAATTTTTTGAGTAGAAAATAAATTTTTAATAAAAAGCACACTTAAAAGAAATAATTTGGGAATTTGTATACCCTATACCACTGTGTGGTCACAGTGTGAAGAGTCAAACTCATTATTGTAACTACCAAAAATATCTGATCTAGAGCCATCTTTTATTATACTGATCGACTCAGAATCATTTTATAAGTTGATTTAGCGATGTCTGTCCGCCCGTCTTTGTGTCAACGTATCTGAACCTTGTAATCAAAATACAGGTCGCAAATAAGAATAGTTATATTCAGTATATAAGCGTTTATCGATCATAAGATGAATTTTATTGAAATTGGTTGAAAATCGGCGCATGTTCAAACCTTGTTCCCAAACAATTGATCCCTATGAGATCAAATTAACGTAAATAACTCTCCGAGGCCGGATGGTATACCGGCACTGGTGCCGAAGCAGTGCTCTTCGTCGCTAGCTAGTCCATTGGCCAACCTTTTCAGCCATTCATACCATGCAGGAGTCTTTACCTCTTGCTGGAAGGTTGCCAATATCCAACAAATCCCTAAAAAGGGTGCGGCTAATAACCCTGAAAATTACCTTCCAACTGCAATCTGCTCTGCGCTCTCAAAGGTGATGGAGAGCATGATCAATTTCCATCTTGTGAACTACTTAGAGTCCAATTCACTTCTTAATGATCGACAGTATGGCTTCCGTAGAGATCGTTCTATGGGAGACCTGTTAGCTCTACTTTCTGAGCGCTGGACACGATCGATTCACAATTTTGGTGAAAGTAAAGTGGTTGCTCTGAATATTTCCAAGGCGTTTGATCGCATGCGGTACGGTGCATTGGTATCAAAGCTTATTGCATTTGGGGTCGGTATTGACTTCTCTCGATTTACATCGAGTTTTCTCAGAGACCGCAAGATTCGTGTGAGTTTCAGCTTAACTCAGGGTTCTGTTCTTTCTCCTTCTCTTTTCCTCATCTTTCTGAACGACCTTCTTGGCCATACTTTCAATTCTATATACTCTTTTCGCAGATGACAGCAACATTTGTCATTCATTTTCCTTCAATTGTGCGCCAAGCCTTTTGGAGGTTGGCTGCAAAAGGCGGACAATGAATAGCACACTGAACACAGCGAATAGGGTTGATTTTAATGCGCAGAAGACTCAATCTTGTTTGTTGACCCATGGGGCCATGAATTCAACAATGTCATCTGTATGTGTGGGTGGTATAGGTATAGAGGAATCGGATACTCTTGATGTCCTAGGCATGAAAATTGAATGTGATGTTCGTTGGAATCAGCATGTTTTTATACCCTATACCACTATGTGGTTTGGGTATAATGACTTTGTGCTGCTGTTTGTAACAACCAAAAATATTTGACCTAGACCCATCTTTAATTATACCGATCGAATCAGAATCACTTTCTGAGTTGATTTAACAATGTCCGTCCGTCCGTCTGTGTGTCCATGTAAAGCTTGTAATCAAACTGCAGGTCGTAAATATGAATATATTTTGATGAAATTTGGTATATAAGCTTTTATCGGCCATGGGATGAACGCTATTGAAATTGGTGGGAATCGGTCCATGTTCAGACCTAGCCCCCATACAAATTACCCATATGAAATCGACATAAATTGCCATAAGATCCAAATTGTCATATAGATCTTACTCAAATTGGGTTTGTATGCGTTCATTACATCCACTAATGAGTAGTCCAAAAATGATCCCTTTGACCCCATATAGAGCTGCTTCCCGATCTTCACTTAAATCTATTAAAAAACAAAAATATTGCACTGATTCTTCTCAAATTTTGTTTGTACATATTTTTGCAAAATACAAGAGACTTTACCAAACATGATCAGGATCGGTCCATTTTTGGACCTAGTCCCTTTATAGATATAGCATCCGATATGAACTTTTTCATATCTGCAGCCAAAAAAATTAATAAAAATCCCACTCAAATTTGGTTTTTGCTTATTTTCAATGTCCAGTTAGTTGGGCCTAAGAGATAGGGTTTCTAAACGCATGTTGAAACAAGTATTCAAGTGTCTTGGTTTTCTAAAACGGTGCAAAATTACTTCACTCCTTCCGATCTTCTTACCACTTACATCCGACAGAAAATGAAATATAACATGGGCCGGAGCTTCAAAGTCGATTTTGGAGCTACTGGACCGTGTACAGAGGAGGCCGTTTATGCTCATTAATGACAATAGGGTATCCAACTCTATAGACTCGTTGGAACATCGTCGAAATGTGGATTGTGTAACACTGTGATATAGATACTACCATGGGAAATGTTCTTCTGAGATTAGCGAACTTATTCCAAGCGCCCGAGTTTCAGTTCACTCTACCCGCTTTTCTAGGAGATTACTTCCGTTTGTATTCTACTGTCCAGTTGACAGCACAACGCATTTCAGAGATAATTCGTTTATCAGTCGAACTAGTCTTATGTAGAATAAACTCCCCGCACAGGTCTTTCCTGACAGTAGCTGTCTAATAAAATTTAAGTCATAACCACAACCTATTTTCCTGCATTTGTAGGGTGCATCCCCTGAGTGTTGGTTAATAAAAAAAATAAAAAAAAAATTATAGGTCTTGCTTAAATTTCGTTTACGTGTGTTTATACACCCATTACTTAGTAGTCGAAAAATAAAACGTGTAAGATAATTCTTAGTCATAGCCCTCATATAATGCTGATTCCCGATGTCCACTTAAATCTATCAAAAAGTAAAAATATTGCACATATTTTTCTTAAACTTGGATTGTTTTTGCAAAAAAAAAAGTGGCTACTAAATATTGTCAGGATCGGTCCATTTTTCGACGTAGTCCCCATATAAATATAGCTTCCGATATAAACTTTTTCATATCTGTGGGCAAATTGTCACATACGATATCGAGTATAATCAATCGAAATTCCATATTTTGGTTTATTATTTAAAGAAGGCGGACAATCGTCAGACCTCGTTTCACGTTTACTATTAACTATGGACCATAACTCGTTAGCTGTGATAGAGTAAAATTACTCTTAGTATTTTATTTTGGAAAATAAAAAGTAATTTCGATCGAGAAATTTCGATAACGAATGCGATAATTCGGCCCCTGCATTCATTAAATTAATTAGAATGCCAATCAAATTTGGTTTATGCTTATTTTCTATATTCAATTAGTTGGACCTAAGACTATATCTCTAATCACATAGTATTTGTTATCTTGGTCTGGACCGACTATACATTTCTTACTTGTTTGTTGGATTTTTTTTTAAGTCAAGGTAAAAAGGAACCTTTAGAGAAAAAAATCATTGAGAAAAAAAAAATATTTTTGACAGTTTTGGGCTGGAAAAATATAATAGTAATTTTTTATCATTATCGTATTAAAATATTAAATTTTGTATGGACTTGGAGTTAATATTCCCTGTTCGTCAATTTGTTTTAAAATATAATTATCCGTTCTTAAAACTAAGTTAAGTCTTCATTATAACTCAAGTATTCCTCATTATTAAATTCATTATATTAAACATCGCATTATCCATACACCATACACATTTAAATTAACAACAACTAATCTCGAAATGTCTTTGTATACATTAATAACTAATAAATACACTAAAAACTGGGGGAAAATAATATGAACACTACTAAACAGAGATCACCCGATACAGATCAGGAAAGTCCACATGGTGGTGGAGGTTTTCGAGTACCTATACCACCCAGTGCTTCAACGCATTCGATGAAGGTAAGTATTTGAATTTGTTTAGTATTTCTTTGAAAGATTTAACTTTTTGTTTGCTGTTTTATACTTATGTTAAAAAAAAAAGGTATGAAGGACGAATATTTGTTAATGTATTCCTTTTTTGTTTGTTTATTTTGCACTTCTTTAACAAGGAATACTATCAGTCAGATCGTCCAGCTTATCCTGCTCACTATCGTCATAGCCAAACAGATTTAACGGAATGGGATGAACATCATCAACAACAACCGCATCACCAAAATCACAATCCCTATGGAAGTACGGCTGCTTTACATCACACGGGTCAAAGGCGTAGTGCCGGAACTGAAAGAACGGAACCAGTTGATCGTTATGCCTATAGAAATGGTCGGGAAAATGGCGATTTTGAAGATGAAAGACCTAGGCCAAGGTAATGAGTAATAGTTATAAATTTCTGGTTTGTTCTAATATATAAAATTTGGTCTTGTTTTCAGAAGACCTGATGGGCGCTTTGCTGATTCTGCAAGTAGTGTTTCCTCAGCTGTTTTAAATCACTATAGTGGTTATCATCGAAGACCTATAAATAGAGTAAGTCCTGTAATTTTATAAATGAGGATTAAATAGAAAACATAAATAATTATTCGACTCTTAAAAGTTACTCAATTTTATAATCATATATTTTCGAGGGAAATAAATTTCGACAGTCTAAATTCGATACATTTGCTGTAAATTTCTATTTCACAATACAATCACAAAAACAGCGTAACATGTGAAACGTATGACAAAATCGGTGTGACTTATGTATGATTGTTTTGGTGAAAAAATTATAATATGTAATAACCTGTTTGAAAATGAAAAATGAAAAATAAAAAATAAAAAATAAAAAAATTAAAAATGAAAAATTAAAAATTAAAAATTAAAAATTAAAAATTAAAAATTAAAAATTAAAAATGAAAAATTAAAAATTAAAAATTAAAAATAAAAAATTAAAAATTAAAAACTAAAAATTAAAAATTAAAAATTAAAATTAAAAATTAAAAATTAAAAATTAAAAATTAAAAATTAAAAATTAAAAATTAAAAATTAAAAATTAAAAATTAAAAATTAAAAATTAAAAATTAAAAATTAAAAATTAAAAATTAAAAATTAAAAATTAAAAATTAAAAATTAAAAATTAAAAATTAAAAATTAAAAATTAAAAATTAAAAATTAAAAATTAAAAATTAAAAATTAAAAATTAAAAATTAAAAAATTAAAAATTAAAAATTAAAAATTA